>JAHWFO010099374.1:0-19291 GCA_023313115.1 Rhysida immarginata
CCTCTAAATAACTCAGGAAAACAGCACCGAAGAAAGCAAAATAATTCTTTTCCCTCCTGGGTATCAAATGCAACTAGAATCCTATGGAAAAATAAAAATGAACCCCACAATGGATTTAAAAATACACTTGAGTCGCTTGACTACGCACTTTTCAGCCAATGCAGGAAAGCTTTTAAAACCAGTTACAACGATGATTATAATTTATGCATAAAAAATATTTTATCTGGCATTCATAAAGAATGTAAGCTGTTTTGGAAAGAAACTAATAAGTTATTAGGCCGTCAAGAGAATGATACTAAAACATGTTACCAAAATGACAAAAACTTTTTCGCAAACTTATGCTCATATTTTCAACAGAACTTTTATAACAATTCTGACGATGATTTAGATACCTCTACAATTAACTATTTAGCCATTCTTCATTGTAATAATGATTTTAATAGTCACTTCAATGATATCACTCCACAAGTAGGTGGCATCCTTGGTAAATTCATTGAAGCAAGTACAAAGTGTATTTTTGAAAATATTCCTGATTTTATTTTCAAAGGACTGATCAAAACTCTTGCTGTACCTCTGGCATTCTATTCAATTGTTAAATATCCACTAGTAAATATCCGGTGTCTTGGAAAGTCTTCCCGATAGTTCCTGTCCCAAAGGTTAAGCAGTCGCTATTCTTATCCCAAAGGTAACTATTCTTTCCTTTCCTGCTAAATTACTAGAAAGCTTCGTAGCGAAATATCTTCGCGCCCTACTTCGCTAGCTTTAATATGGATAATCAAGATGGATTTGTGAAAGGTAAATCAAGTATAACTAATCTCGCTCGTCTAGCAATTGATATTGCTGATGCCTCAGAATCTTCTTCCCAATTGGATGTCTTTTACGCTGATGTCAGTAAAGCCTTTGATTATGTAATTCACAGGCGACTAATATCCAAGCTTGACTACCAGGGTGTAAATACGTTGATAATATCCTGGTTGAGGTCTAAGCTCTCTAACATATGATTTTATCTTTCTGACTCACAGTCGGACCATATCCTCGGTATAACTGGAAGTGGAGTACGTCAGGGATCACCTCTTGGGCCCATTTTGTTTAATTTTTGCATGATTGATTTAGGTCTATGTTTTACAAATGATTCAATCTCATATCTGCTCTATGCTGACGATTTATAGATTTACTCCAAAATTAGTAGTTTACCTCATGCTCTGAATCTTCAGGAGAAACTCACTAAGGTTCATCAATGGCTTGAAAATAATGGTCTCCAATTAAGTGCAGAGAAGAGAATGATCAGATTCACAAGAAAGACTAATTGTCATAGAATTCGGCAATCATCGGGAATCTTGATGATAAAATCGTGCATTTCCGAACTCGAATATTTTACCAGTCGGAAAAGAGAGCGGAGAGACGTCACCGGCAGCGTCAACATTGTCATCCCGCAGCGGCCAATGAGAGTGAGCAACGAGAGTCAGCCGCGGAGCTCGAATTTGGAGAGAGTGGGGGAAGGACATCGTGGAAGGAGAGAGAAAAGGTGTCCAACATGGCTGCTAAAAACCCCGATGGAAATCGAGACAGCCGTATTGGGAAGCTGTACTGCGTGGCCAGGCAGGAGGACGGAAGAAAACGTTCCCCGCCCTGACGAGGATTCTGGCGAGTAAATGCGGCCGTTCCGAGGAGGGAGAACGAGTCGTGCAGTGAAGGCGAGACGGCGGGCATTTCATGGGCGTGGCAGACGAGCTACAGGAGCGGCAATTTGCTTCAGCCGTGCTGTGTGATTGAGACACCGAAATTCATCTACAGAACGGTTGCTGAGTGCGCAGAGTACTTAGTAAATGTTAATTATAATGTGGGCAGCAATGCCGTTTTGGCTAAATTAGCTTTCATGGAGTTGTGCCGGCGTGAACTATGCTGTTCTTCCAATGTGCATTGTTTATGGCCTTATGGCATGTCAGCTTACTTCCGTTGCCAGCTGGGTTTTGCATTAGCCCATTGATAAACTTGATATCGATACTTTATGCTTAAAGTTCCGTCAATTTGAGTGCTTTCTTTATTTTACCTTGTAATTTTTAGAAAGACTTCATTATCCTAACGTATTTGTGACATTGCAGTTTCGTTAAATTGTAATTTATTCTCGTTTCAGCACTGGAATACCAAATTAATGTATTTCGAATTTATGTGCTGACGAATGTGAATTGTGTCATTTGTAAAGATTAGGCTAAGGACTATTATGGACTAGACTTTTATTTACCTGCTTGAACTGTTTACTGGACTATATTTACTGGCGTTTACTGTTTACTGGCGTTTTCGCGCACATATTTATATATACATTGATTATTTTTGTATGCTATTGATTAAGGGATACAATTACAATTATTATTTCGAGTCAGGAATAAGCCATAGTAGTAAAGAGTTCTATACCTGGCCATTTGTTGAATGTATTATTGTTTTGTATTGATTCACGAATGGGAATTGTTGTTTAAGGTTTTAGTATGATACTTAAGTGTTAAGGATTTGCTTTTGCCGATTTATTTCCCGTAAAATCTTTAATCAACTTATAATTATAACGTACTTGTGGTTTGGTGAAACTTAATGAATTAAGGCCTATCTATGTAAGGATTGCATAGAATTTTGATTATTGAATCCTATGTTGTGATTATTGTGCACGTGATTCTTAGCAATTGTAAGAAGCTTAAAGTGTGATATCTATGAGCTCATTGGATTAGCTTTATCTAATTAAGAAATATCGATTATTTACTCATGTCTTTATTTTTTTCAATTTATTTAATAGACTCATTTATACCATTTTATCCGTTCACTGTACGTGTGTATTATTCCACTGCGTATATCTGCTTCTATTCAGATTTGCACGTTACACTAGTTCTGTTAAATATGGATATATTCTACATGGGTCTCTACTACAATTTGTTCCTTATACAAAAGATTTGCGCGTATTTTTCAATTGTAATGGTTCCCCCAAACATCATTGTGAACATCTACTGTTGGAAATTACTAAAAAAAATTGGGTGCTTAAAGAGGTTATATTACATTTACAAAAACTCTTATGCCGTAGTATTGCCAAGCTGTAGTATTGCCAAGAATTTTTTATATTTTACCTATTTGGTTCACTGGTTTCTGAAACTATTATTACTTAAAAATTGCAAGAAAGCATGACTCCTTCATAAAATTTTGCTTATCAAACAATAAGACTGCTCATAAAAATAATGTATTGATGGATTATTCTCTGTTAACCTTAGATAACCTTGTATCAAAAAATTAAATTTAACTCTTAGATCAATTTTAAATAACAAAGTATTTGATCCTTATTTACTGAATAGAATAGGTATACAACACTATTGTCCTAATAGCCACTTACCTGTTAAGTTAACCACACAGATCTATCACACTGATAGCTGCAAGATTGACCCTGTTTATATTTAAATCAAAAATTACAATACTCAAGACCTTCACTCTTGTAACTTTATTGATATTTTTATGTACCATTTAATCTATTGTTTATAACTTTTATCCTCCTATTTGGCTCTTGATGTTTTAATTTTGTAATATTATATCACTGTTCAAATTATTTCACCAATGATTGTAGATCATTTTTCTCTGATTTATGTACCTATTTATTTTTATCCAATATCTTCATTATATGTTTTATTTACTTTGTAATCCCTCCTGGGGACACTGTATGGTTACTGGTGTTAAATATTAATAAATAAATAAATAAATAAATAAATAAATAAATAAATAAATAAATAAATTACACTTTGATCACTTTTAAAGAGCCAATTGATATCCTCTGGGTATTCAAAATTAATTCTTATTAAAGAATCCAAATTTATATTTCACATTACTGATATTACACTCAATTCCACCATATAGTTATTTCAAATATTAGATTGAACTTTATTGGTTTTACCTGGTTTCATTTGCTATTTGTCATTACCATTCATCATCAATAAACTTTACTGTAATTATTGTTAAATGCTTGTGTATTTTTTGCCACCTGCTTGTTTCCGCTTGCCTTGCTTGTGTGGAACGTGCTATTTATGTAAGGAAGGTCACATTATTTACCCTAAATTATACTTCGTTAGAAAAATCATTAATTTGGCTTTCATTCTAAATTATTAATTAGGCCATTAAGACCTCACCCCCACCCCTGAAAACATTAAAACAATTTCAGAATGAGCTGGAATCTTCACTTGCTTCCCACAATGCACTGGAATAGCCACAATGTACTCTCTAATATTTGCAATCTCGTTATTACTTTTATTAGTTTTTCTAACCCCAGAAATATCAAACAGTATACTCCTATTAAAATCTATGGTAAATCCAAATTTTTGCAAAGTGTCATGTCCCATGATGGCATCATAATTAATATTCTGGATTTGAACCCAAATACAGCATTTTAATAAATAATTTCTATCACCAAATGGAAATTTAATCAAATAAGATCCTTTTGAATCAAACTTGTGTCCCATTACACTAAATAAATTGATGTGTGCTTTATTCATTTCAGACACATCATAATCCATGGTCATTAATTTTTCTAACATGTTCTCCCTCAGTAGGGGGACCTTTTATCAACACTTCATTTCTATCCGTAGATACAGTAGCAAGTATGCAAATTGTTTATTTTTGGACTTCCTAACACTCCACTTGGAAGAAAGAGCCCTGCGTGTTTTCTGCCTGCGTGCTTTTATTCATGCCAATTGATTCCTTAATCCATTGTGTTTCCACTTGGTCTTTGCTTTTATTAAGTAGCGGAAGAATGGAGCTACTTATTGTTTTCACAATGTCCGTCTGTCTGTCCGTCCGTCCGTCTCCTTCATAATTTTCGCATTTTTTGAGGTAGAAGGTTGAAATTCGGAATGTAGCTTCTATGGACATGTGCACCTTCACTATTTAGTTTGATATGATTGGCCCACTGGGGTGGGAATTTCGGGGGCAGAAATTAGAGGGTACCAAAAGGTCTATGCGTATTTATGCATATAAAGGAGTGAAATTCGATAAGCAGATACCTCTAAGATCAACATTACTGTAAAGTTTGGGTCAAATTGTCCCGATAAGGTCGGAGTTGTGGGGGTGGCAGTCACTTGGTCTTTAGAACTAGAGCAACATATGGCATGTGATATATTATGAGAAAGGAAATGGGCAAAAAACGTGATTTAACTGAGTTTGAACGCGGGATGATCGTCGGCGCGCGCAGTGTCGGAACCAGTATCAGCAAAACAGCTGAACTTGTGAAGTGTTCAAGAGAAGCAGTTATTAATGTTTACAGAGTGTGGACTACCAAGCAAAAAACCGGCTCTCAACGTAAAGCGTGTGGTCGTCACAGGCTCCTCAATGCTCGAGCTGAAAGGAGATTGGCCAGAGTTGTCCAGGGTGACAGGAGTGCAACAGTGCGTCAAATAGCGGCAAATTTTAATCAAGGACAAACTGTGACCGCCTCTGAACGAACTGTTCGCCGCTCATTACACCGTTTAGGCTATGGAAGCTAACAACCAGTTCGAAAGCCCCTACTATCAGCCTTGATCAAGAGCAGACTTCTCCAGTTCGCCAAGGAGCACAAGGATTGGATAGTAGATGACTGGAAAAGGGTCATGTGGTCCAATGAGTCACGATTTCAAATGCATCATGCAGATCGCAGGGTTAGAATATGGAGAAAACAACACGAAAGCATGGACCCCACCTGCATCGCCACAACACTTCAAGCTGGTGGCGGCAGCATTATGGTTTGGGGGATATTTTCTTGGCATTGTTTGGGTCCTTTGATTCCTCTGCATGGACATGTGCGTGCCCAAGATTATTTAAGCATTGTTGCAGATCAAGTACACCCTGTTATGTTAATGGTGTACTCTGACGGGGATCGATACTTCCAGCAGGACAGTGCTCCTTGTCATAAGGCTCGCATCGTCCTCAGATGGTTCGAAGAACATGCCAGAGAGTTTATCTTGCTTTGTTGGCCTGCAAAATCGCCAGATCTCAATCCCATTGAGAATTTGTGGGATGAGATCGAATGGGCCATCAGGCAGCGGGACCCAGCACCATCAAATCTGCAGGAATTGGAAGGTGCAGTTCTTCAGAGTTGCTCTCAAAGTTCTCCTACAACCTACCAACATCTCATAGAATCCATGCCCCGAAGAATGCAAGCACTAATATGAGCGAAAGGTGGCCCAACACTGTATTAAGGGGGTGTTCATAATAATTTGGCCACTCAGTGTATATTGTATCTTCCTCTCTTTTTAAATCTTAACAGCTACTCCATTCCTTGATCAATGAGAGTCGAAGTATTGACTTCCTCTATCCTAGTTCCTAATACATGGATTGTACACATTTCTTAAATACTTTTTTATCTGTCAGTCCTGCCTCCTTTGCATGCTCTACAGCTTCCTGAAAATTACTTGGCCTTCTAAATAAAAGTTTCTTGCAACGCAGATAATAAACTTCCAATGATTTTTTCTTTAACCTGTTCCTCCATAATTTCTAGGACAAAGGATTTCCTGATTTGAGCCATTGCACCATTCGCTTCCACTGGAATTTTTAATATTTTCCCGAGAACTCTAACCCTCGTAGCAAATTCACTTACCATTTCATTATCATTTTGGCAACAATCTCTATATAATAATTCAATTTCACTCTTAATATTGTTGATAAATCGCTTTATCATCACCTGTTTAAAATTTTCATATTCAACATTTTCCATAGCCTTATCTTCTCTGCAGAAGAACACTGCTGCCCCTGTTAATTTAATTTTTGCCATATTTAATTTTATATTTGGGTTCCAGTTCATATTACTCCTATATCATCTAATTCTTGGAAAAATGCAATTGGATCTGTAGACCCATTTAATCAACAATTTCATTTCCCAAAGCAAAAGACACATACAGGGTCGGGACACAATAATATGACCACCTGCTAGTATCTGGAATATCCACCTTTGGCGGCAAGCACAGCAGCTAGTCGACGTGGCAGAGAGTCAATAAGTCCTCGGAAGGTGGTTGCAGGTATCTGGAACCATTCGGCGATCACTGCATCCCGTAATTCCATCACCATCTAGCTTGCGGACATGGCGATCGAGATGGTCCCACAAATGTTCAATAGGGTTGAGGTTCAGGGAGTTTCTTGGACCATGAATTCATCCTCATGCTCCTCGAACCAGTCGTGGACAATTTTGGTAGTATGGCAAGGAGCACTGTCCTTTGAAAGGTGCCTTCACCCTGAGGAAACACTGTCGATATGAAGGGGTGTACCTGGTCTGCGACGATCGTCAGGTAATGAACATCATTCAGTGTCCCCACCAGTAGTATCAGTGGACTCAAACCATACGTCGAAAACATCCCTCAAACAGTCACACCTCCCCCACCAGCCTGTCGTCTGCCAACGATGGTGTCGGGAAGCCTGTTTTCAGATACTTCCCGGCGAATTCGCCATCGTCCGTCCACTCTGTTCACCAGAAACCGCGACTCGTCAGAGAAAGTAACCCTTTGCCACTCGGCCGAGGTCCAATAGCGTTTTGTAGCTCACAAATGAAAAAAGACGATGCTAGTTTTATTTTTATTAAAATTGATTTTTTTCTTAGAAATATGTTTTAATGTCCATTAGAAATTATACTTTACACAGGACAGTGAATCCAATAAACTCATTTGGCATCTCTTGAATGGTCCTATAATTTTGTCCACGACTGTACATGATTGCTTGTGTCTGTGTGCTCAGAAATTTCAAATTTCTGAGTGGGGCTATTCGCTACTTGGTAATCTGTTTTTGTAATTCGCACTTTGCTCTCGATGTGTTGAAGCAAACCTTGGGCATTAATCACTTGATTTAGTCTAGTAATAGCCGTTTCTTCTGTTAACATGTTGCTCAGGTTGTCGATGGCCACCTGCGAATTTCGAAGACCACTGGGTCACTCTCCATATGCTTTGTTGCAGCATTGCACTGGCGAGCGAAGGGACTGCTTCTTCTGCCGCCTTTCCACTGTTTCTCAAAAGTCTCCTAACTTTTCATAATCTCAGTTTTAGAGAATTTCAAGAAAATGTTAGCTTCTAAGAACTATCAATTCCAAGAAAAGATGGAACGACAGTAATTCTTTGCACAGTTACATATAAAATTTTGTTTTATAATTCGAAGAGCTGGAACGGAATCTTCATTACATATCTTAGTGAACCTTATTTACATTGCTCAAACTTATTGAAGATTGATTGTTGGTCTTTAAATAAACATTGTTTGTCCGCGCATATCGTTGGTGACTTGCATATTGATGCAATCTTCGATACAAACGCAATGGGTTTATTGTTGCACAAACTTTGCCTTGCATTGTTGGTCATGAGATACCACTTATTAGCTTGCCCTGCCATTATGATGAATATCGAAGTACAGCTGCGCATACATAGGTGCACGTCCTGGAAGATTCTTCAGCTAACCAATTCGATGACAAAGTGGTGATGTGAATGCGCCACATTAAAGCATTGTTATTGGGGACAGGGGGCTTCTTGAGCTTGACACAGGGGTCACTTTCAGCCAGTGAAAACCCCGGACCTCCTTCTGCATTTGGTTGTCGAGATGAACAAACCTTAGTTGCTTTTTTTTTGGTTTGATCAAGCATCAACTTGGACCATGGAATGGAAAATGCAGCTGTGGTGAGATAATTTAAACATGTGGATAGACTTTGCCTGCCATTCTAATTCCACTGAAGAGGTGTCTCTTTTCGGAACATTCCCAGACTATGGACCCTAATTATGTTGCAGCATTCAAAACGACCATTTAACCTATAGCAGTTGGCGGCAGAAGTAATTCTAATTGGCCCTTATAAATCAATCTATTTCAATTAATTTTATCAATCTTTTCTATTCATCCTTATTAGATAATCTATATTAAAGAAGGGGTGGGGTGAAAATATTAGGGCTAATCAAATGAAAACGCGATTTTTAAAGGCGTTGGTAGATACCTGAGCACATTTAGAAATAAACACCATGGGCGTTAAGGCAAGCATCCCATCTATCCACGAGTTGAAGGATTCTCTTCTCATAAAATTCCATTGGCTGCTGAAGTAGAAAGGCCGTGACCTCCTGTTGGACCTCAGTGTCTGATGTGATTCGTCATCCTTTCAAATGTCGTTTCAACTGTCCGAAAAGGTAAATTAAGGACTGTTGGGAGGATGCTCTAGGACATTCCATCGCATCTTCATCAGTTGCTCCATTGTCCTGTTGGCCGTATGAGGCGTGGTATTGTCGTGAAGCAGCATTACTCCAGCATTCAGCATTCTCAGCCGTTTGTTCTTGAGTTTCTCGGTATCGATCCGCATTAACGTTATTGCCCTTAGGTGTGAACTCAATGAGAAGAGATCCTTTTAACACCGCATGCTGTTCCTCCTTCCTCGCGTTTTAAATTTGATCTTTCATCATTTTGGGTTCTGTTGAACACCGGAAGGTGGTTTTGTAGTTGTCAAACATAGTATTTATTTTTAGAGACTTTTTTCCTCTCTTACTGTTAATATTGTGAATGTTTTCTTTCTTGTTAATTTCTTCTTTTTCTTGATGAACATTTGATCACAAGGAATTTTCATTTTCTTTAACTAATTGGTGATTAGTTAATTACACTGTAAAACGCATGGTGTTTTTTGGAACTTTGTATCTTTTTTTATGTAACTTAAACTCATATAAAAATGGAAAAATAGCCGAAACTGTGGATACCCTATATAAATAAAGGAATAAACGGAAAGCACTAGTCCACATAGAAATATTTTACTATTTGGAGTAGTATTTTCCGTTTTTTCCTTTATCTAAACGGTTAAATTGAACTATCTGCACAAATCGCGAGTCAAATCGCAAACGCAAGTCTCACTCTCGGCCCTGCGGGCCTCGCTGGTCAGTGTTTTCCGTACCACTCTCGGCCCTGCGGGCCTCGCCGGTCACTGTTTTTCGTTACTCGAACGCCTTTGGCGTTCTGTCTACGACGTCCCCCTCCGGGGGCAAATAATTGATATATAGCCCAACCTATTTGGTTACAGGGGGCAGTTGGTTTCCCCCCGGCCGGTTACAGGAATCGCGACAATTCAGTTTGCGGAATAAGTCATCTCGCGATTTGTGCAGATAGTTCAATTTAACCATTTAAACTCTTATGTCAAAAGTTTCGCGTCAAGCTTAATAATTGCTGAACTCAGAAGACGTTTTTGTATTCTAAAAATTATTATGATAAATTTTGTATTGTTTTCAAAGGAGAGTTCCCTTGTTGTCTGTATAAGTAATTGTAGCTAATACATGTAATTATTTTACCTTTTCACTATGAATCTTGTATGATTTGATGATTTCCTTGTGTAAACTACAGCGAAACTCCAACTAACCTCTCTCTAACGGCGATTGGTCAGCCTTCTCCCCTGTGTATGATTACATTGTTACTTGGTTTTCTGGATAATCCACAACATAACTTGTAGATTGTTAAAAAACACCTACAAAAATAAACTTTTAACGTTTTATGACGAACAGGATAAAAATAATTTGGGACGCTTAAAAGTATTCCCAAAATTTTTCTCTTCTATCCCCCACGATGCACCAGCAACATCGTCAGCCATTTATTTGTAGCGAGCCTGATCTAATTGCAGTTTAGCAGTCTAAAAGATGAATTTTTGTTTTGATAGAAATAAAGTTCAGCTAGCTCATTATTATGTTTTATTAAATAAACATTTAGGGACCATTAAAAATTTATGAATTGCATTTCTTTATAAAGAAATAAAAAGAACTCAAAAGCTCGTAGCGCTTGCAGCACGATGTCACATTGTGATTAAGCTTCAACCACTATAAGTCGCAGTGGAGTTTCACTATAAGTAATTTGATGTATTTAGATACAAACGATAATTAAATAAACTTTGTTTACAGTTTTATATGTTCATACTCTGTCACTGTTTTGATAGTGATTAGTCATTTTCCTTATTAGTTGGATATTGTTCCTTATTTTCCTTATTCATTGGAATACAACACACTGGCATAGTGATGAGCGTAGACATTCACAGCCTCAATTGCTAATGGAATTGTGGACCAGATGTGCAAAAGCAGGCTGGAAAAATTGTGGCTTTGCATGGAGTTAGCATGATTAATTACTGAACTACGATTGAAAATTTATTTATCATAAATTGCTCATTGTAATTTTTAAGCTATACTTAAAATTATTACATTTTAGAAATAAATACATGAAATCTACTTATTAAAGTGGAGAACAAACGTGTTCTTGTTTTAATATTATCAGATGAAAGTTATCAGAGTTTACAAACAGAGTTTTCAAATTAATCCAATGGTTTTTATATTTCTGATAATAATCATCGAATGAATATCATCAAACACCCGTCTGATATTATTGGTATCTGTCGCTGTGGTAAAATGCCAGTAGCAATTTCGTTCAGTTTTTTCATTTTGTATGTGGGTACTTGAGGCATGATAATATATGTCAACTTCATTTGCTTCCCATTTGGTTTTTTCCTACAAATTGAAGAAAGAGGATATGTTAAGTATGATTATTTATTAAATATTTGTTTATAAAATTCAAAGAAGCAACAATGGTTTAGAACAAAGTAACAATTTCTCTCATTTAGAAACGTTATAGCATGGTTTTTGTAGCCTTGCAGCAAACCTCTGAGATTTGCAGCCCAGTTAATTGTGAATTAACATAGAATGAACTGGAGAGTAATTTGAATTTTTGAAAAGCAATATTTAAATTGTTATGACTTTAAAGATTGACACTGAAAAGACAGTTTTGTATTGTATTCTCAGTTCTTGAATATTGTAATTAAGTACTAGTTTTAATATGCAATTGAAGGATATTATTCTATAAGATAATAGATAAAACCTGAATTCGAAACGGTATTTTTGTTTGTAACAAGACGTTATAACTAAGATACAGTATATAGTAATTTAGTGGAGTAACAGAACTAATAATATACAATTGATAAGTGTAATAGCCCCAGGTGCCACCCTATTCTAATATTATAATTTTAAATTGCCAATTAATATTTCTGATTTGAATTGATCTCTTTGAATTGATTCTAAGGCAAATAAACACGGTGATTTTTATTTTGCCAAATTTTGACAAACTGTTCAGCAGTCACAGTGCGCATGGTGAAAAAAATCCCAACATCCCCTGCATTCAACTGCCAACTGATAAGTTTTAATATTGATAAGTTTTAACTGAATCTCGCGAATTGTTCAAAAGTTATCAAGTTTTTTTTCATACAGCTCAATAATTGTCACTGTGTATATGGTCATGATTCATCATACAAAGCATGGAATTTTACATAATTGTAAAAAGTCAATTGATAACACAATATTGGAGATAAAGAAATTAAATAAATTAAATTTAACGGTAAATACAATAAATCAAACAAAGCGATAAATAATAGATGCATGTGGTGAAATGTTGTATCCATTATTCATACAATCATTATTTTATCTATATTGCTATAATACCAGGTAATTTTTATTGTGTAATCACAGTAATTATCTATATATAGTTTTTATATATCCAATCGTCTTTACACAAGTATATGAAAGAAAAGTGGAAGTAGCCTACTTATGCTGGAATTTGTAAACCCTCACATTTTCACTTTTCTTTCAGGAGTTAAGAAACGCATCAACTTGAATGTTATACAGGCCAAATTAAAGAACTACGCTGCGAGAAAAGCAAATGATTATGAGCCAGGCTTTTCAAAAGGAGTTAAGAAACGCATCAACAAGCCTGAAAATGTGCAGAATCAAATTGAAGATCTGAAGAATACCATCAAGGATTTGTTTGAATAAATAAGTAAACTAGTAACCCAAAGAACCTAAAGCTCAACCACCAATTGTCCTTTTTTAACATCGATCAATTTGGGCATTTTGCCAGGGAATGCCCCAGGAAAACAAGTTATCAAAGCCAGATTACAAAAGACGCACATGCCAAGATTCAACATAGAGATTCAAATTCAACTGTAATTGAAATCGGTTGCAATGAAATGATATTATCAGAAAAAAATGGGAGGAAAAAATTCCACGAAGAGGATTCGAACCAGGAACTACGAGTATTACGTTTGTTGCCTCTAGCAATTGGGGCATCATGAATGCGGTACAGGTGTCACCAGGTGTTCTTAAAGACTACTAAGTATTCAAGATGGAGGCCCCATGATAGGATGGGTACCCCACTCGCAGTTCGGGAATTCTTTCTATCCAATCCATCAGAAAACTTGATGACCACACATAAGAAATATTAAAGTACCTAACCAGGTACCAGCTCTCTTTGAACACATTTCTCTTGCCCTACTCAAGCAGTTTAGCACATAAGTCCTCTCTTATTTAGAAAGAATCAAAGATTGTTCTTGAAGCCTTGCAGCAAAGCTGTAAAACTTGCAACCCAGTTAATTTGAATTAACAAAAAGGAACCGGAGAGTACTTTGAATTTTTGAAAAGGAATATTTGAAATGTTGCAACTATAAAGATTGACACTGAACAGCCAATTGTCTAATATATTCTCAGTTCTTGAGCATTTTAATTAAGTGCTGGTTTTAATATGTAACTGAGGAATACTCTTTTATAGGATAATAGATAAAACCTCAATTGGAAACGGGGTTTATAGCTTGAAACAAGAGGTTATAACCAAAGAAAGCCAATGGAGCAAAGTATTTAATTATATGCAATTGATGGTTGTAATGTCCCCATAAGCCACCCTATAAATATCTTGTAATTTTTAGTCTACAATTAATTTCCCTGATTTGATAAATAACTTAGCTAAGATGTTCCAGATAAATAAAGAAAGTGATTTTTATTTTGTTTGACTTATAGTGTATTCATTGATGATTTTAGTTAACATGAGCAATTATAGTTCGGAATCTGCGATATTCCTGGAGTCTTCCTTTTGGGTTCCAATTTTATACCTAAGGAGACACGTCACAGCATATTCCAGTGCCAGCACCACATTGAGAGAAGGCCTGACTGTGCACTACTGATTTTGAGATGCAAATAGATCAAATGGAATTATAAAAAGAAGAATTAATCAAGCAGACCTTAGGTTTCCTTTTTACAGATAAAAATGAAAACGTGATCAATTTCATAAAAGAACAGCTAACAATTAGTAAACACGCCAACATTTCAACTGCTTTTCCAAAACAAACGGTTGGGACACTAATTACAGCTAGCGTTTGGAACCAAACTGTTGGAATCAAACATCAGCTAACCTTTATTACTTCTACCAAGAATTATTTTAGATATAGCACAGAGTTGCTTATTTCAGCCTCATTGTTTTATTCAGTTCCCCCTCATGCGTATAATAAGTTCATAAGAAAATCAAGGCATATCATTCTACCTCATCTCCAACATTGCAAAGAGTTTGTCAGTCACGTGACAATTCACCAGACCATGAAACGTGTAATAAAAAGTTTCTGAATTATGTCATACATACATTTCAGACATTAAAAGATAATGACAAGATAAAGAAATATATGTATAACAATTTTTTTAACTATAAAGAAGGAAACATTTAGAAGCAACAACAAATTCTACCTTATGGACTACAACTATATATGTTTTTATGATTTCTAGTCTCTTCTTACAATTTAAAGTATTTGCTCATATACTTTCATCCCGGAAGTTAAATCATCTCTAATTATTTGATGTTTGAAAAAAGTTGTTTCAAGACTGGAAAGCATAAGATTCTTGCTTATACGAGTCTGTTATAAAAACATTGAACTTTTTATTTTAAGATTTTTTTACTTAATATACAGCTTACTGGCCGACTCGGTGGCCAAGAGTGTTAAGGCGCAGGTCTTGCCACTCTCAAAACCAGCGAGTCGCGGGTACGAATCCCGCTGAGGGCATGGATGTTGTGGTTTATCCCGTTTTCATTTATCATGCTTTCATAATTTTCATACATACCCAGTAACGAACAAATCTTATATCAAAAATTGAATCAGGTACATAGCGATTTCCTCTTTCAAAAGGGTACATAGGAAATCATGAGTGTTTATGTGGTTCCTAGATGCCCGAAACGACAAAACAACACAAATCTTATTGGCCTCCGTCTCCTTCAAAATACTCTCATCCTCAATTCACACACTTACTCC
Source organism: Rhysida immarginata (assembly GCA_023313115.1). Lineage (NCBI taxonomy): Eukaryota > Metazoa > Arthropoda > Chilopoda > Scolopendromorpha > Scolopendridae > Rhysida > Rhysida immarginata. Next base: position 15,080 of record JAHWFO010099374.1, read on the forward strand.
AGCAGTCCATGGAGTCCTGGAAAGCTTCTTTTGGAATACCCTTTAATATTAATGTTATGAATAGAGTCGAAACGGCATCCTTTCAACACTGATTTTAATTGAGGAAGGAAGAAAAATTCGCAGGGAGCTAGGTCTGCGGAATAGGGAGGCTGGGGAAGGACAGTCATCTGATTTATGGCCCAAAACTGGCGAATTAGCAAGGCTGAGTGGGCAGGCTCATTGTCATGATGATGGAACCATTACTTGTCTTGCCACAACAGTTGTCTCTTTTTGCGATTCTGTAAATGTTTCCCCCAGTTTCACGCAAAATTTCACATTGCATCGTTGCTCTCGTAAAACGGACATTGCAAAGATCGCCAAAATCACTGAAACATTTGCACTCAAATGGCAATAACTCGGAAACAAAACAACATGTAAAAACTCATAAATAGTCCATTAGGTGGAAGAATATGATAATTGCAGTGCTGCCAACCACTCGTCCCTACTACGATTCGTTGACGCATAATTAAAAATTTTTTGAACACACCTCGTATGCATTTTGACAGATAACAATGCAAAAAAGAAAAAATGTGTCTGAAAGTTTACTATTTTGTCCTTTGTGTATCCTCACCTTTCTGATTAAATGAGGACACTTTTTTATATGTTTGATCTTGTGCACTTTATCAAAAACGTGCGGAACAACTAGATAAATTTAAAAAATGGACAATGATTAACATACCCACCTTTCCGCATGTTACATTCGCCCTTGTCTATATCATCCTTTGGGGTGTGCTGAATAAATTTCTTTTTTAAATTCATGTTAAAGATTTCCTTAAACAATTTTTTCCTCACATATATTTCCATCTTAATGAAAGAATTTCACTGAAATATGTATATATATGTTTCCTTTTATGAATTAGCTAATTCAATGTTTCTGAAACATCTAATTTTCAAAATATTTCATTTCCAAAGTCTAATCGGTGTTCTGTAAACAATAGTATTTAAATTGTGATATCCTTTGTTTAGGCCTAAGGCACGCCCATCTCAAGAGGTCGAAGCTGTCAGAATAGTGTGGTTGGTGTAATGTAAAGGTACCTGTGTTTTATTTTAGCATTTAAGATTTCTTCTCTTTATAATGAATGTTTATTTTTCTTATAGCGCGTGTTTGTTTTATTATGTTATGGCTTCTATGTTAAAACGTAAGTACCACAGCGTGCATTTGTGGCGTGCAAGTGATAGTCGAGCACCGGCATTGTCTCTCTGGTAATTTTGCCGAGAAGGAATGCCATCGTTTCGGCTGCTATTGTCAGGCAAGAATTTGTTTTCCGCAACGGAGAAAAAATGAATGCCGATCGATTATAATTGTGTAGTTGAACAGTGACCCTCGTTGCTTATTATGAATGTTAATGCTCTGGTGACCAGATAAGCCACGTTATTTGATATTTTGATTGATTTTCTTCCTGCAAACATATACCCTAATGGAATGTACAGTTCATTCCAAAAGCGTTTTCATTTCGGTGAACGATGTTCGGCTTCCTTACATTTCATTAAATCAGTGAGATTTATCGTTCCAGTCAAGAAGTAGAGTTCGAATCATGTTGGACGATGGCATTTTATTGTTTCTTAACACAGGGATAGGTTGGCATAATGAGTGACGTCGGACTGTTTTAATGGAAATCTGATTTTGAGCCATTATTAGGAAAGTTTTTCTTTATAATTATTAATATTTCAATGTATATTAATAATATTTTAGCAGAAATGCTGTATAATAACGTGAAAACTAAACGAGAAAGTAAGTGATACGTTTGGCAAAGCACGCACAACAATATAATGGTGAATACACGAATTAAATCCCTTAGATGTTTTTCATGAAATAATCAGTAGTAGAAAATTAACTTTAAATTTTCTGCACATTTAACAAAATAATAATATATAATGTATAAATTTATTATGGTATTTCATAGGAAATAGCTACCAGTCTTTTGAAATGAAATACAGTATCTTCTGGGTTTATGCTTAAAAAAATAACGTATTGGCAAAAAAATTGTACTCTCATCCATGACGGGAAAAAATAATGTATAACAATACAGTTTCTTATATGCAGGATGAGTTTTTTAAAAGTGGCCCGGTGAACAACGTGTAAAAATGAGTATAAAAGATAACAATGACCAAAGATCAGTGCAAATAACCTGGAGTAGGTGATGGAAGTGTCCTCCATTGACCTCGAGGCACATGTGAAGGTGTGTCCACATGTTCCTGAAGGCACGAGCAAAGGTTTCCACTGGAATGGTCTGAATGACTGCCTGGACGTTTTGTTGAAGGTCGGCGACTGTGCGCGGATTCTTCTGGTAGACCACACCTTATCAATGCACCCCAGAGAAAGAAATCGCAGATTGATTGGTCTGGCGACCGTGATGGCCAGGGCTGTTCTGTTCCTCGGCTGATCACCTGTTCGGGTGGGAACACTTCCTGGATACGGGCAAGTGTTGCCTGTGCAGAATGGGCTGCTCCACCATCTTGCTGAAAGTAAGCATTGGTAAGCTCGTCATCAGTAAGTTGTGCGGCAAACGCGTTTAAGATGCCGTGCACATAACGGTCACTATTCACAGTTTCACTGAAGAACACAGGGATGATGCGGCAGGCGGAGACAGCACATCACACTCCAATTTTTTGTGGACGCTATGGAGACTCCATGAACACATGCGGACTGACGGAAGACCAGCGGCGTATGCTCTGTAAGTTGACATAATGGACAGATGGAACCACGCTTAATCTGAGATGAACACAACCATCCTCCAGCACCACCGGAGCAATGCTGCTCAGGAACCATTCACAAATCTGAACCCTGGCCGTTTTGCCAACATCATTCAACTGATGCACAGTGGTCATTTTGAATGGTAAGTGTAAATCCTATTTTATGATCATCATTGCACTTGACTGAGACAAACCCAGTTGCTGGGTTTGTAGTTGGTAAGTGTAAATCCTATTTTATGATCTTCATTGCACTTGACTGAGACAAACCTAGTTGCTGGGACAGCCGCCGTGATGACGTTTAGGGACTGCATAGCATGTGTTCTTCCGCAGCAGCCATCGGACCATCCTGTTGCGCACTTTCTTTGCATTCAGTAATGATCCTCCTGCATGCCATTTCGCAATTAAGTTTTGGATTGCACTCTTAGCAGGAGGTTTTGCAGGCACAGCACCAACTTGAAACATAATTTTAAACTCATCTGCACACTGTTTCCGTGACCCATGCCATGCATAGTGCTCTACCACAAAAATGCGCTGTTGCAGAGATTACACCATTGTCACTCTCTCAAGTGTGCTATATCACATGAATGACAAGTCATTTGAAAACTTACTGCGCAGTATTTCGCGCCGGGCCACTTTTAAAAAACTCACCCTGTATGAAGAAAGCATATATTTATGCAGTATACAATGTGCCGTTTACTATACGGTATATCGTAATGGCTTTCTTTTTCTTATAAAATATACCCATAATATATGGTGGCATGAATAATTTCGGTATCAAAATATTACAGAATTTAAAAAGTAATAAGGAAAAATATCAATGTTGGTAATACAGAAAAAGAAAAAAAATAAACCAAATATTTATTGATGAAAATAAGAAATAAAATTCCACAGCTTGGATTCGAACCGGGAAACTTCGGCTATTCGAAGGTTCCCAGCTCGAATTCAGCCTGTGGAGTTTTCGTTCCTATTTTCATCAATAATTTAAACATCTGATGTTTTACGTAGGATAAACCCTCATCGATATTCTTATTTCGTAAATATTTATTGCTTTGTTTTTAATAAGTGCGTTAAATATTTCATCTGCAAAGTCGATCTTAATAAAATAAAAAGCAGCGATTAATCTTTCAGTTAAAAGTACTGTAATTTGCCCACACCAGTCATAAACCTCATGCCTATTTCCACTTGGACGGTCAAGTCCATTTTAATCTTCTACGATGTTCGTTCAAACTACTAGACTTTATAATCGATCAACTTCGCTTAGCTCAACTCCTGCCAAGCAAGTTAAAACGCTTTTGGAATGAACTGTACATGTACATTAGCACTTTCACGATTATGTTTTGAATCCGACGTTAGAAACTCCAAAGATAAACCTGGCTGGGCCTATGATTGTGGCTGACATGGAATGTTTGCGCTTCTGTTAAGAACGTGTGCTTTGTGACACACTGATTTGCGAGTTTTCATAAAACAAAAATGGAAATT
>JAHWFO010099374.1:39291-65813 GCA_023313115.1 Rhysida immarginata
TGTGTTCCGCTTTCGAAGTATTTTTTTTAATGCAGTAGAGGAAAAATGATTACTAATTGCAGGAAGAACACCACCAACTGATTTTTTTGCACTGGTGGATTCATCACGATCCTGCCGATAAATGGGGTAATTAGTGAAACCAAATTCAGCGTTGTTAATATCTGGACAAAAGTTAGTCTCAGTAAGAAATCAAGTTATTGTCAGTTATAACCATTAATCTTCAATATCATTATTCAAGGGTCCCATCACTGATGATTGGAGTAAAAATTTTGAATAAAAGAGAAATAATAATCATTTTTAGGCTACCGTCCTCATGTGCATGGCAACAGAGCAGGAAATTCCTAAAGTTAACAATAATACCATATTATATAAGATTAGGAGTTGTAATAATGTAAAATTAATTAAAAATAGTAACTCCATTTTAAATAAAGGAAGAAGAAATAAAAATAAATATTAAAAGCAATTGATAAATGAAAATCACTCAATGTGGAGAAATACAATTTATGAAGTGAACGGAACACAGATGAAAAGAAGGTCTTGTGTGGAATTGTTACAAGAAAAACACAGGAAGAAACACAGTAACAGGAGAAGAGGTTGTCTTATAAGCGGGTTGTCAGTCAACAGCCAAGGCAGTTGACTGCAAAGGCACTTATTCCTCTAACTTGGAATATTGCACCAAACCCAAAAGAAAACTTAGAACGCTAAAGGTAGCCAGACAGACTTAAAAGGCGAGTCAAGCTGCCTACGGGGTCCAAAATGTGTCAGAGCACACAGTCAAAAAGAATGTTTTAGGCCTTTTCTTCTGCCAAGCTGCGTTCGAACATAATGACTATTTCCGAAGATGTAGATGTTTATGGACTAAGTCATGACCACTAAGTAAACAAATGATGATCCGTAATTTTTTTTATATTAAGTTGTGAAATGCCTGATGTTTGACTAAGAGAAGATATCTTAATCATGTTTTTGATCGATGGTATGATCCCACCTTTCCATCATTTCTTGATGAGAGATAATATTTATCTCCCTAACTGCAGTTTGTCTGGAAATGCCGCAGAAAGGCTCAGGGCGAATAAAAGTACCTCATTTCTGACAACACCTTTATGTCCAGGAACCCATTGCAATGTGACACTGTTGTGAAGAGAAAGTTCCTGTAGGCGCTGCCGACATTCCAGGGTAAGTTTAGAATTGACCCTAGAAGATTTGATGGCTTTAAGGGCCGCTTGACTGTCGCTGAGTATAAAGTTACTTCGATGTACATAGAGTTTATCTATACACAACTGCAGACAGTAAATAATGGCAAATATCTCTGCCTAGAAAAGAGTGGCCCAGTGACCCAATCGACGAAATCGGAGGGTTCTGGGACTGCCACAATAAACGCCCAGGCTCGAGAGGCCATGATGATGAGAGCCGTCAGTGTTCCAAATGATGGCCCCCTTGGAAAAATGCCAACTCATCCCATCTAACCCTACCGCAGGGTCAATTATGACCTCGCTCCAGGGCTCAGGGAGGGTCTGAGTAACTGTAATATCAGAAGGCATCTGGAGAATATGACTGGTCAAAGTCTGGCTAATGAAACCCCAGGGAAGTCTACCCAAAGGCCTTGATTACTAATTCTATATGAAGTTTTCCTGGCAACACCTTTGGTATATATATCAAGTGGAGTCAGAGAAAGTATAATCAAAAACGCCTATCTCTAAAGAGAGGCCAGCTTGGTTCTGACAGTCAGCTGCTCAGACTTACGCCACCAAATTAGAGCACAGTATGTCAAAATAGGTCTAATTGCCGTGACATATAACAAGTAAGTCATCTTGGGAGTAAGACCACATGATTTACCAAGGGATCTACAACAATGGTAAAGTCCAACTTTAACTTGATTAGTTTTGTAATTAAGATATTAGTTCCAAGTCAGCCTACTATCAAGGATAACCCGTAAGTATTTGACTTCGTTTCTCATAATGATCTCACCAAACAGAGTTGGTATGAGATCATAAGAAATGATTTCTCTCCGGCCTGTAAAGGGAACTAGAGTGTCTTGGAGGGATTAACCCTTAGATTCCGCTCTAAAATCCGTGATTGAACTTTATAAAGAGCCGTTTGTACAAGATCAAAAATAGCAAGCTTGTCGATCCCAGAAACGTAGATAATAGGATCTCGGTTCTATTTTGTTGGTTTTTCGGAACTCGAGGTAATGATTAATAGGGACAGATAGGGGCATTCGTACTGCGATGCTAGAGGTGAAATTTTTGGACCATCGCAAGACGAACTAAAGTGAAAGCGAATGTTTTCATTAATCAAGAACGAAAGTTAGAGGGTTCGAAGGCGATCAGATACTGCCGTAGTTCTAACCATAAACGATGCCGACCAGCGATCTGCCGAAGTTTCTCTGATGACTTGGCGAGCAGCTTCTGGGAAACCAAAGTGTTTGGGTTCCAGTGGAAGTATGGTTGCAAAGCTGAAACTTAAAGCACCACCAGGAGTAGAGTCTGTGGCTTAATTTGACTCAACATGGGAAAACTCACCAGACACCGGAAGGATTGACAGATCGAGAGCTCTTTCTTGATTCCGTGGGTGGTGGTGCATGGCCGTTCTTATTTGGTGGAGCGATTTGCCTGGTTAATTCTGCTAACGAATGAGATTCTAGCCTGCTAAATAGTGGTCCGATTTTGAAGTTGCGGTTTTTTCCTTGAAGCCCCTTTCGAGCTGGAGTGTAGTAACGAGGGGAGACTGCTTTGCTTCTGTTGGATGATCGTTTCTTAGAGGGATCAGCAGTTCCCAGCCACACGAGATTGAGCAATAAGAGGTCCGTGATGCCCTTAGATGTCCGGAGTGCACGCGCGCTGCACTGAAGGCATCAGTGTGTGCTTTACCATGCTCTGAAAGGAGTGGGGAACACGTTGAACCACCTTCGTGATAGGGATCGGGTCTTGGAACTGTTCCCCATGAATGAGGTAATCCCAGTAGGCGCGAGTCATAAGCTCGCGTCGATTACGTCCCTGCCGTTTGTACACACAGTCCGTAGCTACTACCAATCGAATGATTTAGTGAGGTCTTCAGACTGGCGGTCGCTGCGACCCTCAGGTGGTAGCGTGCCGGGAAGATGACCAAACTTGGTCATTTAGAGGAAGTAAAAGTCGTAACCAGGTTTCCATAGGTGTACCTGCAGAAGGATCATTATTGTAAGATTTATTAAAATCTTGCTATGGGTTGCTTGGCTGTACTCGATCCCATACACCGCTTCTGACAGTTGCAGTAAAACGGGTTGACAGTAGGAGCACAGTGCGTAGCAGGTTGAAATCTCTAAGACTAGGCGCCTGTGTTCTGCTGGAAGTCTGGCAGCAAGCCTCTTCAGGCTGTGACGGCAAGTCTCTACCACCCTGGTAGTGGACTATGCTTCCGGGTGATCCGGTGAACTTTTGGTTTCAGGGCTGGCTCTCAGGCTGGCCGCAATTCACCCTATTTTTTTCCGTAGCTAACGGGTACCTATCCCGATATCCGTGTCGGCTTGGCCGTACAGGGATACCTTTCGCAACGCCCAGCGAAAGATAGTCCATGCCTCGGATGGCTGAGGTTGCCTTCTTCTCATGGAGGAGGGTGCCGGCTCATGGGCGGAAGATGGGCAAAGGGCTTTTGCATGTGGTTTTAGAAAGTTGCTTCTGCCTTTGTCTGCGAGATATTCACGTTTTGTGGGTGAGTCACGCAGCTACTTCTTTACCAGTAGGCTTAAAAACGATGCTGACCGGCACTTGACAGAGGTTTAAAGAGCCCACATTGCCAACAACATTCGATTAGGAAGTGCACTGGAGGGTTCTCGCCAACAGGAAGGGCGACTGCTTAAACTTGATCCACTTTTGACTAGTGCCTACGTCTGAAATTATGACTGAGAAAAGCGTCTGGTGGAAACCCTCTGGCGCCTGCTTACGCGACTGTTGGTCCGGCGATGGGGCAGCCCAGTTATACCTTTATTTCTCGGCACGAATTACAAAGCCGAGAGGATTCCCGTGGCCAGTTGCAATCTTAATTAAGGAATTTTAGCTCGACCCGTGCAGGGCACTTATGCTTTAGGAACGGGTTGTGAACAAAACAGACTGATTTATTTTAGAACTCCGAGCGGTGGAACACTCGGCTCGTGGGTCGATGTAGGACGCAGCCAACTGCGTGAAGTAATGTGAATTGCCGGACACATTGAACTTCGACGTTTTGAACGCACATTTCGTCTCTGGGTTTATCGCGGAGCCACGCCTGTCTGAGAGTCAGTAAATTTTTTCTTGCGGGTCTTACTTGTTGGAGAATGTCTTACATCTTACCCGAGGTAGAGATGCCTCCTGCTAGAAACGATCTGAAAATTTGGTGGCTGGCTGGACGTGAGAGTGTTTGAACGCCGCAGAATATTAGAGGATGAGGGAGTACCAGAAATGGCGCTTCCTTTGACTCTTAGTCCGTCTTCGGTTCTGTTGTCATCTCTGTGCTTCTTGGGGCAAGGAAATAGGAGGCAGCGTTTTGTATCCATGCTATCACTAGAAATCAACTCGACCTCAGATCAGACGAGATAAACCACTGAATTTAAGCATATAAGTCAGCAAAGGAAAAGGAACTAACGAGATTTTACCTAGTAATGGCGAGTGAACGGGAAAGAGCCCAGCGCCGAAACCCTCATCTATAGTGTATGACAGGCAATGTGGCGTTTGGGAGGAGCCTCTCCCAGCAGAACGTGGAAGCCTAAGTCCCACTGCCCATGGTGGGTGCAAGGCCCGTTTGGCTTGTTGTTGTGTCTGCCGGATGGCTCTCTCCCCGGAGTTGGGTTGCTTGGGAGTGCAGACCTCTACGAGACCAATAGCAAACAAGTACCGTGAGGGAAAGTTGCAAAGAACTTTGAAGAGAGAGCCAAACGGGTGGGCCCTCAAAGATCGAACAGGGGGATTCAACCCGTCCGCAGATTGATGGTTGTCATGATGTACGGATCTGAGAAGAGCTGTACGTGCTTGCGATGGCTAGCTCTCAGCGGGTGGGCGCACTTACCCCTCAGTAGGACACCGCAACCAGTTGGGTTGCCGTAAGAAAGGTGGTCTTGCGGCAGGGCAATGGCAGGTATCCATTACCGATGAGCTGTTTCCTCTCAGGGGAAAAACGTCGCACGGTGCCCGCAATCGATGCGCGGTATTGGCTGCCAGGTAGGTTGAGGTTGGCAGGTACCGATCGCCAATCATCTGGTGGTCGGCTGTCCTGTTGGCTCGCTGGTTGTCAGGCATTGCTGCTCCCATCGTGGCGCTTGAGGTCGGCGGCGAAGAGGTTGGTTGCCCACCTGACCCGTCTTGAAACACGGACAATGGAGTCTAACACGTGCGCGAGTCGCAGGGTTACTTGCAAAGAATTACGAAACCCTAAGGTGCAATGGAAGTGAAGCTCAGGCCTGATCGAGGCAGGATTCATCCGGGTGAGCAAAGCTCTTCTTCCTTTTGCGGGTGCAATATCCCGCGGGGGAGCTCGGCGGCGCACAGCCGGCCCATCTCAGCCGTTTCTCGCCAGTGAGGTGGAGCCAGAGTGGTCCCAACAATCTGAAAGATGGTGAACTATGCTTGGGCAGGACAAAGCCGGAGCAAACTTTGGTGAAGGTCCGTTGCGATTCTGACGTGGAAATCGATCGTCGGACCTCAGTATAGGGTTGAAAAACTAATCGAACTGTCTAGTAGCTGGTTCCCTCCGAAGTTTCCCAAAGGATCGCTGTTGCTCGGTGAGGAATGCAGTCTCATCTGGTAAAGCACAATGATTAGAGGCCTTGGGGTCGAAACGCCCTCAACCTATTCTCAAACCTATTCTCAAACTGAAGCCAGCAAGAGGATGCGAGTGCCCAGTCGGCCATCTTTGGTAAGCAGAACTGGTGCTGTGGGATGAACCAAACGCTGGGTTACGGCACTTGATGCATACGCTCATCAGACCCCATGAAAGGCGTTGGTTGCTATAGACAGCAGGACGGTGGCCTTGGAAGTCGGAATCCGCTAAGGAGTGCGCAACAACTCAACTGCCGAAGCAACTAGCCCTGAAAATAGATGGCACTCTAGCGTCAAGCCCATACATAACCGCCAGGGCAAACAGATTTCTGGTAAGCCAAAAGCCCCAGCGAGTAGGAGAGTCACGGCAGTGTGTGTTGAATGTGCATGGCCCACCTGGAACCGCCGCTGGTACAGATCTTGGTCGTAGTAGCAAATACTCGAGTGAGAACCTTGAGGTCTGAACTGGAAAAGCGTTCCATGTGAGCAGCAGTTGAACATGGGTCAGTCGGCCCTAAGGAACAGGGAAAACCCGATCCCAACTGGGGTTTCAGTGCAAAAAAATTGTAAATGACCCCGATGCGGAGGGAATCAGGTTAATATTCCCGAACCCGGATGCGGGTTCCTCTAATTTGGATCCTCTTGGGTCCGATGCGGTAACACAAACGAACTCTGAGACATTGGCGGGAATCCCAGGAAGAGTTTTCTTCTCTTAGTAAGGGACAGACTCCATGGAAACGGCTTGCTCGGAGAGCGGGATGTTTTTCCTGTAAAGCACCATGGCTCTTGCATTGTCTGGAGCGCTCCTGCCGGCCCTTGAAAAACCGAGTAAATGATTTTCGCATCGGGCTGTACCCATATCCGCAACAGGTCTCCAAGGTGAACAGCCTCTAGTAGATAGAACAATGTAGGTAAGGGAACTCTGGCATCTTGTAGCGTGGGTGCTTCGTGCTGTCATGGTGCTCGGAAGGGCGCTTGTGGATTGGCGTCACTGCAGTTAACGTGAAATGTCGTGACTAGGGTGGCAGAACTCCTGCTGCTCACTTACTGGCTGACGTATGACAGCTCGCTCGCAACTGGCACGGACCAGGGGAATCCGACTGTTTAATTAAAACAAAGCATTGTGATGGCGGTAGGTCGTTGGTGATGCAATGTGATTTCTGCCCAGTGCTCTGAATGTCAAAGTGAAGAAATTCATTAAAACGTGGGTAAACGGCGGGAGTAACTATGAGTCTCTTACCTCTGAACTCTGTGCACTGGCTCACCTCGAGGTCTCCTTCCCCCCTGTTATCGTTCATTTGTATCAATCTTTTCAGGGGCGGACTCTGAACGCCATCCATCAGATTCAGACTCGCCCAGACTGTCGGGCTTATGTGGCGGATGAAAGAGCCCTTGGGGGTAGTGTACCCCCGGACCTGAGTGTTCCTCTTAGGGACCGGGCTAGTGCATCCCCCAGCAGTTGGGTTATGCCAAATCCGTGGAAGTTACTTTAATGGTTGATTGCATGGATGCACTGCTTTCAGAAGCAGGAGTCATGGTTGACCGGAATACTTTAGCCGAAGATCTAGCTTCTGGGCCGATCGAATTTTCTCTCATTGTTGCTCTTATTCGTAATTACGTTTCAGACTATATGACAGATCGGCCGACCGAGAAAAGCCATCAGTCCCCTTGAATCCAATCTCTTCCCAGCGCAATTGATCGGTGCGTAAGAGGGAGAGATATAAGCGACACCAACAGCTTTTCGCTATGGGTCCATGCATCTGCTGCGATGCCCTTTTGAAGGACTCTGATACAGAAGCAGGATCTCTGTCTTTGATGGACATTCATAAGACTTTCAATCCGGTCTTCACTGGGCAACACTCGCAATCTCCACACAGGGTAGGAGGCATTGTTTGCGACAGCCCCCTCCAGATAACCCTAGAGCCGTGGAGATCTCGACTGCTGTAAAGGCAGCGAGGCAGACCTCTGAGCCTGGGCCTGACGGATTAACGGTGCAGGACCTTCAGGGGGGAATCCTGTTTCACTCCTATCTACGATCTATGCTAACTGGTTGGCTTTTATGAAGATTCCAGATGGATGAAGCATTCGCATACTGTCTTGGGAAATGATTTCAAAAAGAAGCGACATAGAAATTTACACTCTTGGCTCAGAAGTATCAAACAATATTGGTGGAGCATTTGTGGTGTTGGAAGATAAGAATTTGATACATAGTCAGATTTTCACACTGAGGCCCACATGTTCTGTGTTTCAGGCTGAGGTGCAAGCTATCATCAAAGCATTGAGTTGGACAAAATTTAACAAAGGCAGTGAACATTTAAATGTTACTATTTTTTTTGATTCTGAATCGGCCCTCAAAGCAATTGCTAGTAATCACGCCCAATCTTGACAATGTGTTCATGCAAATAATCTATTATCTGAGTTACCTAAAAACGTCAAGGTGACACTTGCCTGGATCAAAGCACATGCAGGTATACCAGGTAATGAACTCGCAGATATGAAAGCAAAAATGGCCCCACTATCTTACCCAGTAAATGTTTTACCAAATGTCTTCACCTTTTTTAAAAGCTATAAAGGAGTAGTATTCAAAGAGGCTCTAAATACCTGGCAAAGAGAATGGACAAACAGTTCAAAAGGCAGGATGGTATATGAATATATTGACACAGTCTCTAATAATATGTTAAATCTAAGTCATTATACAACACAATTTATATCTGGGCATGGTAAATTCTTAACGTATCTTCAACGTTTTAAAATAAGACAGACTGGATCTGCATGCCCTTGTGGCAAAGGTGAGCATGGACCAGACCATCTTCTAATGATATGTGAACATTCACAAATTTCAGAGGCCAGGAAGACACTCCATGCTACTTTACAAAAGAAAGGATATGCTATCCCCTTTCAAAAAAGGGTTCTTCTGAATAATAATATACTTGAGGCATTTAACATCTTCACAAAAAAGGCCCTACTAGCTTATGACTTTTAGTTATAATTTTTCAAAATCTATAGGTATACAGTAATATTTGATGTATTTAAATTTCGGTGTACAATGTGTAGTTCTGTGTAGTACATGCGTTTCTTACAATTTTTATTTGGTATTTCTTGGTCATTTTGCTTGATCTGAATTTATAATAATTTTTTTCATTTACCCTTGGGTGTCCTATCAACAAACTTCCACTTTCAAGGCCTCATCCCTTTCACCGCTGGTTCTGTCTATGGGATGTGGTGGGGACACCCTCGGCTGTGGTTTCGTTTTTTCGTTTTTTCTGCCTTATGGTCCTCTGGACGGGGTGGGCAGGGGTTATTAACCCATTCAAAATGTGTTCATCCCGAAGGTGGATCACCCAATGACACCTGGGAACCTCCGGCCAATTACGATCTCATCCGTGTTGTACCGTTTGTACACGCGGATTTTGGCCAGGCGCCTTCAGTCTGAAATCCCCCACCATCCCCTGCAAGTAGGCTTTTTGGAGGATAGAAGTGTCTTGAACAACTTGCTCATCCTCCAGGGTCTGATGCGCCATTTTCGCCATGTGCATCATCCCTTTTATGCCTGCTCGCTGGACATTGCGAAGGCCTTTGACAGCGTCTCTCAAGAGGCGCTTCTTGGGTCGTTGGAGGATCACAGCATTCCCACACATTACGTCCAACTCATGCGCGGTCTGTATGACCATTCGATGACGGTCTACAGTTGTAACGGCTGTTCAGGTGTTATTGAAATCTCGCTTCATTGCGGGATTAAGCAGGGAGACCCCTGTTACTGTTTCCGTTCAACATAATGTTAGACCCTTTATTAGCCAAATTGAAATCAATGATGCCGGGCTGGAGGTTACGTCCAATACCTTAGTTTCAGCGATGGCTGATGCTGACAATCTTTTTCTCTTATCCAGCGATATTCTGGGTCTACAGTTGTTGGTTAATACCGCCGAGTGTTACCTATTTTGCTAAAGTTTGGTTTTAAATCATTCCAAGACCAGGTACCTTGGGTGGGCTTACAACTTCGACGGCTGTATTACGTACTGTATTCGGCCGTTGGAGTTGGGGGAGCAAAAATACCATTCTTCTGCTCCAAACTGGTTAACCTATGACCTACCATTCTTCTGTCGAGATGAAGCCTGTATTGGAGTTCCTTAACGCCATCACAGGAGCAGCGCTTAAACCTTCCTAGCAAATGCACCTTTTGCAAACAGTAGTTCTTCTTTGGGGAATTCGCTGTTTGCCCGCACCAGTGCCGATCGCATAGAAAAGAAGATCCGTCAGTTCGTGAACGGCTGGTTGCATTTGCTCATAGGGTTCCCGAATCTACTCATGTATATGAAAACTAAGGAACTAGGCGGATTAGGCATACAGCATTTAAGAATCTTGCTGTCGAGGTCCAAGTTAAGGCATTTGCTCGGATCCTCAGTCGCCATGGCAGTGTTGAACTTGCCCGTATTACGGCGTTCCGGAGTGGGTTAATTGTAAAGAGCAAATCCAACAGGCTCTTTATGCCCATCGGACGGAGCCAAGAACCCTTGAGGAGGGCCGCTATGCCACTAAATATCTTTTCGCCTTCACTCGGGACCCATTGTCAAATTCTTGGCTGCGGGCCGGAAGCAAAGTTATGAGTCAGGGCGACTGTGGCACTGAGACTTTGATCCAACTTGGTCTCGTGCCGGGCCCTTACGAACAAGTCGCCATTCCCGCACTCTAAACTTTGCTGAAGGTGTCATCAACACACTGAAACCGCTTTTCACATCCTGCAGGAATGCGAGTCCAGCCACCTTCCTTGAATAGCTAGGCACAACCATCTTGCCAAGCTTGTCTCTGGGATGATTCTGAGGGCCAACCCACGGTCTCGAGTTGAGCGTGAGCTTCTAAGGACGACATCCACCGGTGCTAGGGTAAAACCTGACCTCGTTTTCCATCTACGAGACCGGGTGGTTGTCGCGGACTTCGCCGTTCCTTGCTATGCGAGCGTGGGGTCACTTTCTGACTTTGCTCGTCAAAAACATTAGAAATACGCACACGTTAAGATCCCGGGTGTAAGCCCGGATAAGATAGAGCACGCCGGGGTTGTCTTTGGAGCTCAGGGACTGATATGTCATACTTGTCAGCCTCAGTCTTGTGAGGATCGCTGATTGTTCTGGGAAGATTTGGGAGGAAAGTGATATGAATGGTAGCTAACGACTTGAACCTCGGCCGGAGGGTATTACTAAAACTATAATAATAGTAAACCGCGTTTTTCAAGGCAATTCCATCACTAACTTGTTTGATGCTAACCTAGCTCCCACAGGTTGAGCTTGGTACACCGAAGCACCCGAGGTACCGAAATTGTTTGAGCCCCCGTTTTTTTCCTTAATTCTAAAAGTATTAAGGTAACTAAGTAGACCGTAGCTTTGAGCTTTAATTTGGACAAAACAAACCCTACCATCAATTGATTCGTGAACCAGTAATCAGGTTTGGTGGACGAACCTTAACCATCGAGAAAACACTTAAATATCTTTGATTCATCGTTGAACCTTCATTTTTGTGGCTGGAACATGTATCTTATTTATCAAAAAAGACACGAATCATTGGCTCTAAGCTCTATATTTTTGCAGGCAAAACTTGGGGCCTCTCTACAAAAGCAAGACGAGAACTTCTTCAAAGAGTTAGAAGACCTATGCTTTTATATGGGGCTGAGATATGGGGAGTTAGGACACATGACACACATATCGTAAAATGCTTGCGAGCAGTACAACGGCCATTCTCTCTTGCTCATGCTAATGCCTACAAGACTACCTCGAATGAGGCACTAGACATCCTCACATGTTGCATTCCTCTACATTTAGAGGCAAGGTGTCGCTATCAACTACAACTACTTAGAAAAGAAAGCTACCTCATGATCATCGAGAGACTTCCACCTTGTAATTATCATTCTGTATATATTCAATCTTGGGAAATGGTTTCAAAAAGAAGCGACATAGAAATTTACACTGATGGCTCAGGAGTATCAAACAATATCGGTGTAGCATTTGTGGTGTTGGAAGATAAGGATTTGATACATAGTCATATTATCACGCTGAGGCTTACATGTTCTGTATTTTAGGCTGAGGTGCAAGCTATCATCGAAGCACTGAGTTGGATAATATCAGGTTATTGCAAAAGTTTTTTCCCGACTTTTATGCCAACACAAAAACGATTGAACTTGAATGACAGATTCTGCTAATGCAGATGCCGGGCAATAGTTGAAAAGTGAACCTTGAACTGTTCTGCGAGTTACCTCGTTGTTACATTGTGATCTTCATAAATTGCTTGGCGTAGATCACCATCTGAAATCATGATTGGCCGACCAGAGAGGTGCATCTTGAAGAGTGCTATCTCCGTGTCTGAACCGGCGATACTGTAACGTTCACCCACCCCCACCAAAGGTAAGTAAGGCACATAAGCCATCCAGGCAATACATTGAGATGAGCTCGGTTAAGGGTTCGGGCCAATACAATGAAAACCACCTGACTACGCAATATTCAATGAGAGTCTATCTTTATTTCCTAATATGCAAAACATTATTCCCATCCCAAGACAACTTATCTTATAACTCAAAATCTAGGTGCCCCTTAAAAACAGTTACTTTAATTACAAATACACGGAGCACACTCCGGAATCACGGGCTGACTGGCACATGGGTTCTCTCTAGGCTACGGTAGTCGGCTTATGCCGGCCTGCCAGATTATTATACTAAGAGATTTGATACCTACACATGTGGCCTTAGGCTGTGGCTTATACCCCACGTGCCTCCGAACAAATATTCCTGCATCTATACATACGCTTTTGCATGGTGTACCCTCCTTTTATTGACAAGGAAGGGGGAGGTACTGAGGCCCTTCTTGGTAGTCACTTGGGGGGGCCTAACAGCGAGACCCAGATGAGACACGAGTTGAGGTCCATGGAAATGGGATAGTTATGAACACTCCTGTGTTTGAATGACCACTACGCGCTACAATTAGAATATCTAACCCCTACTGGCTCCCGAATACATATACTATGACTACCTCAATTCACAAAGCCAGTGCTCAATCATCTTTTGTATATATATAAAGAAGGATGTTTGTTTGTGGGTTTGTTTGATGTTTGTTTTTATACAAATCTACAGTTTTATTTCGTTCTTGATAAAATATCGTATACATGACCTTCAAAGCATGAGGAAGGTCACTGTCTACCTCATTAATTCGAAAAAACAATAATTATTGATAAAAAATCGATATTCATAGTAATGTCAGGGCATATTAATGAGAAATAACTCATGACCAACAATGCAAGACAAAGTTTTTGCAACAATAGGTATCAACAATGGTATCAACATGCAATTCTCAAACACTCGGCATGGACAGCCAATATATATCTGATGACCAACAATGAAAGGCAAAGTTTGTGCAATGATCAGGCTTTTCTTAGAAAAGAGAGTTCTTAGTACTTAACAATGTTTTGAAAATATTTAAAAATGATCAGTAACTGGAGATAATGGAGAGTTAGCAGACTAATGAGAAAGAGTGGAAAGATGACAGAGGAAGCACTCCTTTAGCTCCGTGGTGTATTGAACAAATGGTAAGCATGTCAATAGAAGAATCAGCGATTGTTAGACTATACAAAGAGATGAATGGCCAAGTTTTGATTCAAGACATCGAGAGAAGAAAGGGAATTGCAACGACATCAAGTGTATATCTAAAGTAAGATTATATGAGTAAGAAATTATTTAGACCAGCATTGGCATCCTTGGAGAGATCCATCCATTGTCAGCCTTTAAAATTTTTTTTTCAAATTTCGATTAAGAATTTTACTGTATTAATTCTAACCGTTTTCATGTGTTTATTTTTAAGATATTTCAGAATTTATTTCAAAAAAAAAGTCCGAGCCACGCCGCGGTTATCACTTAGCACAGCAGATCCAAACATTTCAAAAAATACACTTTTGTTATATTCTGTGGGACAATGCTGATACTGTGATGACTGAACGATCGTTTCCAAGAATTATTGATAATGAGCATAAAGTGAAGATGCATTGACAGAACATTATTAAGGCAGTGTCTATTGATTAGGCATAGGAGTCAAGCATGTCTCCCTTGACCTCCCTATGAAACGTCCAGACGATTGGCAAAAAATTATGTGTCTGGAAAGGAAAAAGAAAGAACGAGTATTGGTCGGAGAAACTCAGCAATTAAAACAGAAAAAGCTCTATAAGCGTTTGAAACATCTGAACAACGGGAGTTTCGAAAAGAGCAAGAGGGTATAAGAGCATCTACGTCAAGGGCAAAAAAACTTGAGTCTAAACTATTTGGTGATGCTCTGCAGTGGTGAGGCAAGTCAAGAAGAGTTTCGATAAATTTTCGGTATATCACCTGGACTTCCTGGTATTTTTAGTAGAATGGATAATCCCTTTGCTCTGTGTGGTATTGATTAAGTTTTTTTAACCAATTTGGAGTTATAGTTTAATTTTGCGAGATTGCTCTCTTTACCTACAAGTATATTTATCCTGGGCAATGCCAGGTACCTGTGCTAGTCTTATTATATAAGACAGCACAACAGACTCTACAGGGCGTGTTGCCACGATGATGTGGTACACTCAGCTGGCAAATCTGGTGGCTCCATTATTCTTTCACGGGCTTTGCCCTATTTCACTGCGTGGAGCCAGCATTAACAAAATTCGTCGCTCGCTTTCACAATCGGCAGGAGGAACGACGTAATTACTAAACACGTTGCACTTTTAAGTGTTCGTTCGACATCTTCATCTTCACGCGGTGCAAAGAATAGTTAAAAATCACTCACCAAGCAGAGCCGAGGATCCTTCATTTACTTTTTCGAGATGTTCATCACCGAAATCTATTCGCTCCTGCCTCGTCGGCGTCATCGATTAAGCCAATGATCTCGCTTCTCCGTTCGATCAGTGTAATTCCGTGTTTTGACGGTTACATTGCTTAAAATTAACTCATGATACATCAAAACGGAAAAACTTATTGGAACTAGTTCCAAATATTTCACATATTTACGATTCATCTACTCGATCCATCGAGAAAAAAAATTCAGTCCCAGGGCGCTCATGAATACTACGTCCCTCTCCAGAAAATATTTTATCAAAAAAAAAAACCGAACGAACCTCATAACAAACAAAACACGCATGCATATAACATATCACAGATGCTTGGAAAATCGCAATGTCAACATTACTCCGTTGGAGGCTTTGGAAATCTTAATACAACAAACGATATTTCAACAATTGCCACTCCAACTAAGCATTGAATACGTTCGCTGATACCATTTTAATTCACATTTCTCCACGCTGAAAATTCTCACTTAGGAAATAAACACAATACACGAAATAACAACATGCAATCCTGATCACATATTGATCCATGTACACTACAACGTAACTTATTCACCTTGCCCCTTGAGAAAATAACAGAATTACACGTTACTTAATCCTCACGAATAAGCACCCCCCCTTTTTCCCTCTCTCTGCCGGACCCACGTGACTTCCAACACCCCAGAACGTCACATGCGCCCGACGGAACGCCTCGAACATACCCCAACTGGGGTTACATTCAAGAACAATCTATACAAGATCAACTTAGTACAATAATAATCTATCAATCATCAGCATAACACTTAAACACCAACAACTATGGCACATACATATATCATTACCATCACGTGCAAACACCAACACAACCAAAAAAAACTGTCTTACGAAACGTTCGAGCAGACAAACGATCATTCACCTCATACTATACAGCTTGCACCCCTCTTGTCCTTCAACACTACCAATCCAATCGCACAAACCTATTTATCACTCCTGCTACAATTTAAAATCTCAACTATCCTCATTCAAACATCTGAATCATAAAATATATAACCACCCATCAATCAAAATTTCTTCATTCCCCATTCACCTATTCAACCGTTCAACCTGCCTTTATTACTCCTCTACACATCACTCTTAACTACTACGATCAAAGTCTGCTACTCTGAACACCAAGGCATTCACCTAACTACCACACACAGATACCCTATTACCCCAAAAGAAAATAAAACTGACCCTAACCAATCAACCTTTGACCTCAGCCCTCGTTTAAATTCCATTTATTCAAATCAGTCTTACTCAACAATGCCAATCATTCTTGGAACAAAATTACTAACCACAAATGGCCAATACATTTTACCCACAACCTCATATCGATTTCTCTCTACAGATCCATTATTTCTAACCACTCAATTAATGATTATGTATTTCTCCAAAAGCATTTATTCACATTACCACTATGCTTATTATCCAAAACCTTTAATGTCAAAAATCCAGCTCTAAGTTCAGTCGCTAACTTATACAACGTTTCGAAACTCAAATCTATTCACACATTTGTCTTTATCTATGCTTCTACGATACAAATAACACTACACACAAAATAGCATACAACACGAAAATCCAATTCTCCTCCCGAACTAACAATTAGCGAACTTACGCGCTAAGGCCAACACGGCTGCCCATTTGCGTGACTGCAACCTTGACCCACACGCTTTCATCACTTCCCTCATCCCTAATTTCCTGACTCCATCTTTTGCTCTTCCTACTACATCCCTCTCCTTATATTTTGATCGGTGCTTAACTTCACCCCGAGTTCTCTTTTTCTTCTTTGGTTTCCCCCTTTTCTTGTTGGGCTACCTAGCTGCCCATTATTCCACCTAGGATCAACGTCCTGCAATGAATCAGAATGGCTCTCGTTCGTTGCTCCGGCCTGAGGAGTAGTATCATCGCTCAAACTTTTTGAATGGGCCTCTGTGTCATATCTCTCCTCCCCTTACAGCGGGAGGTCCTCCCAGGAGACATGCACTGGTTTGCTTGAACCTCCATCCGAAACCATCGACTATCCCTCGAGTCACGGTCACCCCCTTAGCGTTGAGCACCTTTTGCATTAACTGCGTTGCGCTTGGATCTCGTTCGTCATCTACGCCACCCATCGTATCTCCCCCTCTTCTACTAAATTTTCACTCACCGAGCTTCCGTCACCTATCATGTCACTCATAATTTCATTGTCAGTCACGAAAATGCTCCCTGGTTCTCCACAACCAGAAACCTTTCCATGAGGTACCACCATCAGAATAGGCTTCCATCATTATGTCCTGCCCCTCTGACATACATATATTCTCCTGTGCAGACACTAATCCCGACAACTGAGTCAACATTTCATAATTGCTGCCCTGGTGTATTTCCACCTCTGTCATTCTGGGCTGGACAATTTGCAATCCCTCACTTGCAGACTGGGCATGCTCTAGATTCTCGCCTGGGACATATGCTCCCCTATCACTCACTATGGTTGGAGGTACATGTCCTGTCACCTCGTCCTGACTTCCAGTCCTCTGCCTGAACCCCCTGTTTTGCCAGGGCTTCCACACTTGCTCCACCCTTACCTATTTGGTATCCCCAAAACGAAGCCCCTATAATTTGACCCAACCTGCCCCATCAGACGCTTGCATCTTAAATGGCCCCTTCCACCTCATATTGCCGGCCCCCCCTTCCAGGCACCCGCAGCATGACCCATTTGGCATCAGCCTCCTTAGAACCCCCACAGTCCGACTCACCACCCCTTAGAAAGTCTATCCCCCCATCTAAACAGACCCTGCTGACATTTACCTCTTGTGGATGGGCCCCCTCCATAAGCATATTGGTCACCACATGGGCCAAGTCTCCAATCTGTGTCTCCACATGGGCAAAACGCTCCATACACCACATGTGATCTGCCACCATCCCACCTTGGACTTACATACCTTGCATTCACAGCACACAACCAAACAATACTAATCTGAACAGTGACACCCAGTCCTTCTAACCAAATGTGATTATGCACCTCTTTCTCTTAAACACTATAACGTACACATGGACTATTACAGCGCTTGACCCAACACTCTACATGCACTACTGTATTATCTAACACGCACCATATATCAAAAACAAAAAAAAACTAAAATAAATCGTCAATATCACGGAATCAGGAAGCCCTCATTAATCCGGCAATACCGGATTATTGGTCCCTGTTCGGGCACCATTGTAACGATCATTCACCCACACCAAAGGTAAGTAAAGCACATAAGTTATCCAGGCAATACGTTGAGGTGAGCTCAGTTAAGGGTTCGGGCCAATACAATGAAAACCTCCTGACTATGCAATATTCAATGACAGTCTATCTTTATTTCCGAATATGCAAAAATCTCATGACCAACAATGCAAGGTAAAGTTTGTGCAATATAGAATTTAATGTATATAGAACTCCTGTTATTCAGGCTTTTCTTAGAAAAGAGAATTCTTAGTACTTAACAATTTCTTGAAAATCTTTAAAAATGATCAGTAATTGGAAATAATGAGTTAGCAGACTATTGAGAAAAAGTGAAAGACGATAGAGGAAGCACTCCTTTAGCTCCGTCCTGTATTGAGCAAATGGTAAGCAAGTAAATAGAAGAATCGGCGACCGCTAGAATACACTAAGTGATGAATGGCCAATTTTTACTTCAAGACATCGAAAGAAGAAAGGAAATTGCAACAACATCTAGTGTACATCTAAATTAATATTACGTGAGTAAAAGATTATTTAGACCAGAAGGCATCCTTGGAGAGGTCCATTCATTGTGAGCCTTTAAAATTTTTTTTTCTGATAAATCAAGTCCCGGTATATCACCTAGAATGGATTTTTTCAATGAAGAGTTAAATTCTTGTCTTTCGTATTTTTCTTAGAATGGATAGTCCCCTCACTCTTTATTGTAGTGATTGAGTTATTATTTAACCAATTTGGAGGTTTAATTTAGCTTTTTGAGGTTGTCCTGTTTACCTATAAGCGTAATTATCCCGGGCAACGTCGGGTCCTCTGCTAGTATTTTATAAAAAAAAACGAACGTATGCAAAGAATATTTCAACAATTGCCACTCCAACAAAGCATTGAATACGATCGCTCATACCATTTTAATTCACATTTCTTGACGCTGAAAATTCACACTTAGGAAATAAACACAATACACGAAATTACAAGACGCAATCCCGATCACATATTGATCCATGTACACTACAACGTAGCTGAATCGCCTTGCCCCTTGAGAAAATAACAGAAATACACTTTACTAAATCTTCACGAATTCGCACCCCCCTTTCTCCTTCTCTCAGCCGGATCAACGTAACTTCCAGCACCCCAGAACGTAAACTAACAGTGTTATCACCTTAATGTTGGCAAATGTTTCGGTGACATTGCGCAGCAGTGATCTTTCCAGAATACTCGTAGAAGATTATTGTTCGAATATGCTCGTGTAAAAGGTCCATTTCAGACCGTTGATGGCACTCACAGATATATAGTCAGAAAGTTAATTCTGGGATGTAATATAGTAAATATATTCAGGAATCGAATGCAATAATTTATTTTAAAAAATATGAACACCCTCCACGGAAAATGAGCCCTTCTTGGGCACGGGTTCTAGAACTGGAAGAAGCTCTTTCAACAACCTGATATTTAACAAAAGCTGTGAACATTTAAATGTTACTATTTTTTCTGATTCTGAATCGGCCCTTAAAGCAATTGCTAGTATTCACACCCAATCTAGACAATGTGTTCATGCAAGCAATCTATTATCTGTGTTACCTAAAAACATCAAGGTGACACTTGCCTGGGTCAAAGCTCATGCAGGTATACCAGGTATTGAACTCGCAGATGTGAAAGCAAAAATGGCGGCACTATCTTACCCAGTTACTGTTTTACCAAATGTCTTCCCGTTTTTTAAAAGCTATAAAGAAGTAGTATTCAAAGAGGCTCTAAAAATCTGGCAAAGAGAATGGACAAACAGCTCAAAAGGCAGGATGGTATATGAATATTTTGACAGTCTCAACTATTATGTTCAATATAAGTCACTATAGAACACAATTTATATCTGGGCATGGTAAATTCTTAACGTATCTTCAACATTTTAAAATAAGACAGAGTGGATCTGCATCCCCTTGCGGCATAGGTGAGCATGGACCAGACCATCTTCTAATGATATGTGAACATCCACAAATTTCAGAGTCCAGGAAGACACTTCATGCTACCTTACAAAAGAAAGGATATGCTATCCCCTTTCAAAATAGGGTTCTTCTGAATAATGATATATTTGAGGCATTTAACATCTTCACAAAAAAGGCCCTACTAGGTTATGACTTTTAGTTACAATTTTTCAAAATCTATAGGTATACAGTAATATTTGATGTATTTAAATTTCGGTGTACAATGTGTAGTTCTGTGTAGTACATGCGTTTCTTACAATTTTTATTTGGTTATTCTTGGTCATTTTGCTTGATCTGAATTTATAATAATTTTTTTCATTTACCCTTGGGTGTCCTATCAACAAACTTCCACTTTCAAGGCCTCATCCCTTTCACCGCTGGTTCTGCCTACGGGATACGGTGGGGACACCCTCGGCTGTGGTTTTTTTTTTCCCTGCCTTATGGTCCTCTGGACGGGGTCGGGAGGGGTTATTAATCCATTCAAGACATGTCCATATCTACTATCTAGCGAAACCACAGCCAAGGGAATGGGCTTGGCAGAATCAGCGGGTAAAGAAGACCCTGTTGAGCTTTACTCTGGCTCTGTGAAGAGATACAAAGGTGTAGCATAAGTGGAAGACGGCGCTCCTCCTTTGAAATACCACTACTTTCGTTGTTTCTTTGCTTGCTTTGTGAGGCGGGAACCCGAGCTTCGAGCTCAGGCTTCTAATGCCAAGCATGTGGGAGGCCGTATGATGCCTCCAACAGAGGTGTCAGCTGCTCCTTCTGTGTGACCCCCTTCAAAGACACTGTCAGGCGGGGAGTTTGACTGGGGCGGTACAGCTGTCAAATGTTAATGCAGGTGTCAAAAGACGAGCTCAGCGAGGATGGAAGAATCGTGTAAAGCAAAAGGGTAAATGACTTTAAGAGTTTTAAGCAAGATGTGTCAGAAAAGTTACCACAGGGATAACTGGCTTGTCGCGACCAAGTGTTCATAGCGACATGGCTTTTTGATCCTTCTATGTCGGCTCTTCCTAACATTGCACACCAGAATGTGAGACAGGTTAGTTTTACCCTACTGATAACCGGTCGTTGCGATAGTAGTCCTGCTCAGTATGAGAGGAACCGCAGGTTCGGACAGTTGGCACATGTGCTTGGTCAAGCAGTCAGTGGTGAGAAGCTACCATCCACGGGATTATGACTGAACGCCTCTAAGTCAGAATCCCGTCTAGTTTTCTTGCTTGCCTCGGGGAGGGATGGAGGGAGGACCGAACGCCTCTAAGTCCTTCCTCTTTCCCTCCTGGGTGGCGACGGTGCATGCCCCGTGAAGGAAGTACACTCACAGCACCATGACCTTTGCCATAGTTGGAGGATGGGGGCCAGTGGACGTACCATCTGGCGTTGACTGACCTGGACTTTTCTCATTCCCCCGAACGGTTCCTATTTCTCGGGCGTTTGAGTCATTTATGTGCCCGGGGTTGCGCACGGTTTTCGTGACTTCGAGTGTTCGAAGTTGGTCAGCGCGCCTGTTCCGTCTTTGGCCGGCTCCAGCCCTCCCTTTGGCGTCGCAGAACGCCTTCCTTACTACCCTGAAAACCAGATTCCATCGACGACCCTTTGTGCGTGACCCCTACGTACGAGTGCGTGTCGGCTTGTAGAATCGCACTGCCTGCCCGTTTTACCCTGAAAACCTGATCCCACCAACGAACCTTCGTGTGTGACCCCTAAGCACGAGTGCGTGTCGGTTAGTGGGAATCGCACTTCCTTCCGACCCATTGAATCCTGACAGTTTCTTCAGTTTTCAAGTGCAAGTTGCCAGGGAAGCTTAATAACCCTCTAGTCCGAGGCTGGGGTTACTTAACACCTCCTTAACCCTGGCCCTTCATCGTGCTGATTCACCGAATGCAGCGGGCCAATGAAGGTCGGGTTACAATTTGTTACAAGGAGTTGACTTTTTACCCTACTGATACAAACTAATAAGAAAAGTCGTAATTCCTACTTGAGGCCGCTGCGCCGTGTTCCAATGTAAATTGAGAGAGATTACCAAGAGTAATTGCGTAACAAGAACTGGTGTCCTAAATGTCTGAAATAGTGAAAACAAAGCTAAAATGCCCCATGGAAGGTTGCGAATGGAGGTCGAGCTATTATTAACACGTGAATCAGCGCCAAAGACGACTCAATGTTGAACGGAAAAAGGAACTGATGTGTTTAGGCCAGAGAGCCTTGGACGTACAGGTCCAAAGATCCTGAAAGTATGGCTGAAGGAACGAAAACAACGTCACCAACGTTGATTAATTTGGCATGTTCCAATGATGAGAGTCAAAGCTCATCTGAAGATGATGACAGTCAAAGCTCGTCCAAAGAAATTGCCCAACCTAGACGTGCATTGAGATCAGCTATTCCTCCCTTGCCGTCACCGTTCCTTTCCAAAACACTGTGAAGTGGGAAGGTCCTTCGACCGAGCAAGCCAGAAGAATGTTTCTTTGACTTTTACTCTGAACACATCAAAGATACAAGCAAGTATTGGAAGGCAAAAATTGGCTTGGCCAGAAGTATAATTGGATTTAATTATGAGAAGTCGGGGTAGAAAATCGAACACATTCGAGGTAGACCTACTGACTGGTATTTGACATACGCTCGGTCGAAGATGGCATCAAGTTGTTTGAGGAAGAATGGAAGATTCGCCTGCAGACGGTCAAGAAGTACACAGCTGCTTTCACGGAGTGCTTAGCCACCCAGCTACAGAGGAATGAGGGGCTCTCCAACCCGAATTTCTGCTTAAAAATCGAGCAGCTAATGGAATGTTTAAGACTGAGGGCTGAGCCTCCATTCACTGGGGGTGAAATAAGATGCAAGACCATCTTTATCAGACCATCAGTGGAAAGTTTGATGAGGAAGCAAAATATGCGGTTACTGTGGCAATGAGAAGCCCAGAAGTGGCAGCCACTGTATGTAGCCTATTGTTGAAAGAGGTCCTGAGACCAAAAGAGCAGAATTACCTCGTTGGCTTCTGCGCCACATGCGTAACACTCATTCAAGGCAACAGACCTGAATTCCCATGCAATTTAACCACTCAAGGGTACTAAATGGCAGGAGCCGTTACTGGACAGAGAGCCGCACTTGTTCAGCATCACAAAACCGAAAAGTAGGGAACCAGTGCGATTGCGATGGAGGGATTACTCGGTGACGTTCTGGAATGGTTTCACCAGGAAGGAGTCAGACGGAAGCTGCCGAGGAAACTGACTGAGACTCTACTGTTCAATTCGGAAGGGCGATCGGTTCCTGGCCAGCATTACCAAGCTGGAAACGCAAGCTTCTATCAAAGTGTGTACGGCAAGGTTAACCAATTTTTGGACATCTCTCCGGCAGAGGACGTGGGTCGTTCTGACGGAGCTTCCACCTTAAGTGATAGGGAAGAGATATCGGAAGACGAACAACCTAACTCTGATGATAGCACTTTCTAAATTTATATTTTTTGTTAAATAAATAATGTTATATAAATAAAATATATATAAACTAACACTTGACCATTTTCTTACCATATTACAGGTGAACAAAACCTACAGTGGAAATTTCAATTAAAAAAATTTAAGACCATAAGCACGGGAAACGTGCTCACCATGGCCCGCCCTGCCCGCCACCTTGTACCAAGGCATGGTCCAGTGCTTTACTACATAGCTGGAAATAGGCGTCCCATAGCATAGTGCTCGTGGCCCAGAATGGAGTATGTGCCGCCTCAGAGAGTAACGGGAGTGCGCGCCAACACGTGCAAATTTCGTTACCAGAATACAGGAGAACAAACCTACAGTGGAAATCTCTATTAAAAAAAAAAGTCCATATGCACGGGAAACGAGCTCACCAGGACCCACTCTGTCTGCCGCCTCATACCGCGGCATGGTTCTGTGCTTTCTGTAGCTGGAAACGGGCATCCCATAGCATGGTGCGAATTGGAACCTAAGTCCAAATGGGCCTACCATGGCCCTGCATCAGAGAGTAATGGGCATCCCGTACAACGCTGGTGCGTCCCATAGCATGTTGGTGTCGGGTGTGACCCCAATCTGGGCGCCGCAGAGCACTGGGCTTTCCGGTGTACGGGTTGAGCGATGTATGTGGTCTGAAATAGCCGAGTGGAGTGTGTGCATGGAACCGCACATCGGAGAACGTGTGCCGTGTGTAACGTTGATGAGTCTCTCATGAGCTCAGACGTAAAATTAGATCCACGATCACTCAAGAGCTGTATCGGAACCAAATACCTATTAAATACACATGTAACTAAGGCCTTTGCAACACTCTGAGTGTTCGCATATCTGGAACAATAGTTCGTTACCACCAATGTATACTTGTAGCCCACATGTGATATAACTAGCGGCCCAAAAATGTCAGTAGCAACATGGAAAAATGGGTGCTTTGCTGAAGGAAACCGCATGAGCCTCTTACCTCGCGGCACCCTCAATTGACAGCTTTCCCACTGCGTACAATACTTTTGAATATCAACCCTCATGGTTGGCCAGTAATACATTCTCTGCATCCTTTTTACCATATTCTTTGATTTAAGATGCCCGCTAGTTGGGAGGTCATGCTGCAAGAAAAGAAACTGTGGACTCAAACTATTCAGAACTATCATCTATTCCCAAGTTTCAAATCTATTCTTGGAGAGTCTGAGATGGTATAGAATTCTATCCTCATCTAAGAAGAAATTTTCCTTCTTATCTGGCCATTTCTGTGGAACTGGTTTTTCACTATCCCCTCTCAAACATTCCCCTCTTTCCAATCTGAACCCAACCACTGCTCCCTCGCTACTTCCTGCTTGCACACCACTAGCTCATATTCCGCGACCACAGAAATGGAGATTCTGGACAATCCGTCATCATTTGTGTTCTTAATGACTGGCTTATGTACTATATCGAATTGGTACTCTTGGAACGACAACGCCTAGTGCGCCAATCTGCGTGCGGGGTCGTGCAGGGAAAACAACCACAGTACGTGTCAGTGATCTGTCTGAAACAGCAACCACCATCATTTAGGTAAACACGAAACTGTTTTACCGTATATATTACCCCTAAACATTTCTTTTCAATAACAGAATTATTGAGCTCACTTTTCTTCAGCAGTCTACTTACATAGGCAATCGGATGTTCTCTTCCTTCAAACTTTTGGGAAAGAACTGCCCCCAGAGCCTAAGAGCTGGCATCAATTGCCACAATAAATGGTTTTTCTAAATCTTTTTTAGAAATGGTTTTTGCCTTAGAGGTTTTCAGAATAGGGGCCGAGATTAGGAGTTGTTTGAGAGTCTGAAAGGCATTTTCTACGTCATCCTTCCAATCAAAAGCCACCTCTTTCCTAGTAAGATTTCTAAGAGGCCTAGCAATGGCGCTGAATGATTTGATGTGTCTTCAATAATAATTGGCTAGACCTAAAAATGACTGAATTTCTATAACTGTTCTGGGGCGAGGAAAATTTTATACGGCTGCTATTTTGTCAGGGTCAGGAGCAATCCCACGTTCTGATATTACGTGCCCCAGAAACTTAACCTTGTCATTTAAAAACTGACATTTTCTTGGTTTTAATTTCAAGTTGGCCTCTCTCAGCCTCTCAAACAAAGTCCTCAAACTCGCCAAATGACCCTCAAAAGTTTCAATATAAGCTATAAAATCATCTAAACAAACGAGTATTTTGTCTTGTAGCCCCTAACAATAAAACTTGCTGTGCGCTGCCATAATGAAATTTCCAATAATAGTAGAGAAGCCAATTTTTCGATTTATCTTGTATTTCTAATTGGAAGTAGCCTTGGTTGGCACCCAAGATGCTAAAATAATTAGATTTACCCAATTGAGATAACATTTCTGAAATGTGAGGCAAAGGAAAGGCATCAATGGTTGTTACTCTGTTTAACTTATGATAATCGATCACACATCTATAGGAGCCATCCTTCTTTTTTACCAATAATGCAGATGCAGACCAGGGGCTCGAACTCATCTCTATTATGTCGTGTTTTAATAAATTGTCAATCATATCACTCACTATGCCTCGTTGGGAATAAGGAATCTTATAAGGAGCCTGCGCAATAGGGGGGGGGGGGGGAGGAGCCAGTATCAATTTTGGGGGTGTTCTATTTTACGACAACCAATATCCCACATGTGGTGCAAAAATGTATCATTAAATTTTAATAATAATTTCTCAAGAGGCATTCCTTTTTTCCTCCTTCAAATAACTCAAATGAAATAATTTAAAAAATTCTGGTTTTCATAATCTTTTTCTCCTTCCCCTACTCAATGGTAGTATTAATTTCAACCTTCTCCTCTGCCTCATACAGATCCCCAACAATTTTTCCTTTTATCTGTAAAGGTTCCCCAAAATAACTTAGAATTCGAACAGCTATTGTATTGGAATTCAGAAACTACAACCAATAATTCTGTCCCTAACAGTCCAGGGTCATTAATTCCCTCTTGGCTCCACCACTCCAAGCTGATGTTTATAAGATATTCCTGCCACCCTGCCCTCAAGAACAACCTCTGAAAAAGGGGGAACTGTAACATTTTATTGACAACTAACAGGAATGGCCTCCATAATTTCACGAATGTTAGCAATACCAGATTTGTGTTCCGAATCCTTCACCTAGACCCAATAAAAGGAGTTTTATTGCTCCCATCATGTAATATATTTCTATAAGAATCAATTATGAATCCATATGCCCTCAATGCATCCACACCAAGTATAGCATGATATGGTATCTCAAGTATAGCATGATATGGTATC
>JAHWFO010099374.1:67671-106333 GCA_023313115.1 Rhysida immarginata
ATGAAAAATTTAAATTCCTTCCCAAGATTAACATATGAAAAATTTAAGTTCCATTCCAAACTTGTAAAAGAAATAAGAAAAATAAGTTGCTTGGCCAATGAGACATTAAGGAGACATTTGCTCTACCGTATCGAATCAACTGCCCGACATCCTGGGATCCTCAGTTGGGCGATGAATCCAGGGGTGGCGGGCGGTGCTCGACTCCCTAGGAGTGTCTCAACACCGGGCAAACCAACAGCCAAAATCACGAACCATTACCAATTTTTATAGTGGGTTCCCCACTAGTGGACTCATTGAAAGAAACCTCGGGAATTCGAGCTAAATTATAAGATTTACAAGGCACGCATTAAAAACTGGACTTAAAATTAAACTTAATGAATTTAAAATTTCCCACAACGTGATCGTAATGATTCGCAATGTGGAGGCCGAATTAAGTAAAAATGGAGATAAGGTGCCCACACCTAGTGCATACAAAAACCGGACCTTAACACACAGAATTTTTCATATCAGCTCAGCTCCGAACCTCCGACCAATAGAATTCGGATCCTCCGTCACTCCAGAGAATGCCTTCTGTTAAACAATACCTGATAACTTCCATTCTTTATTGTCTCTTTTCGGTTTCCAATATTCAAACTAATGTTCCACTGTCCTCCAATCTCCAATATCTACCATGATGCCAGTAGAACCCTTAATCAATGAGCGCATTTTCCGTATCTATACAAGAGCCAAAACTAAAGAAAATAATACTTTAAAATTCCAAAGGTTCGAATTCATTTCAATCCAAATCATGATACTAAAGCTCTGAATTCTTATCTCAGATGGTTAACAGTAAAAATAATCTAAAAAAGGTCCAGTAAAAATATTTAAATGTCCACATAATTTCAATATTCTAAACATGGCTGATCAAATAGCCCGAAAACCTCACATAACTTGAATCGAATGTCCTAATACATTTCATATACTTATTTTAAGATTGATTATTATATTCATGATAATGAATTATCTGGTTGTGATAGAATCCTGGATCTTATTTTACCAGTTCATTGAACTTTGATGTCCGTATTCTTTACATTTTTAGGAAGGCAAATAAAATACTCGGTTTGTTATTACACTCTTTTAAATTTTTTGATCGCCCTTCTGTGCTTATTATTCTTTATTGTATTTATGTTAGACCAATTCTTGACTATGCTTCTGTTGTTTGCAACTTTTATTATCATGGTTTAATTAATGATTTACAATCTATTCAGAATCGATTTATACAATTTTAAAATACACTTTTCAGTTCCAGTTCATCAGGAATGCTGCTTGAAAATACAAGCCCATCTTTTGATTTTACTCGTTTACATCTGAGAAGAATTGTGCATGATGGTATATTAATTTTTAAAATAATAAACAGTTTTAATGGCTCTTGTTTCTTATTGAGCAAAATTATTATTAAGATTCCCAGGGAATCCCACATATCCTATCGGCTTTAACAATGAAGTATGCTCAAATTTTTTAGTTTTCGCAGTTTATTTTGAAAGAAACAAAATGTTACACTCTCTTATTTTGCAAACATCTATAGTAGCTTCAGATGAGTAACATATTTCAATATGGTGGAAATCTGTGACATGGATGTTCGAGGGATTCCCTTGTTAGTACTGATATATTTTTTATTCCTCATTGTCATATGAACTGTGTATATAATTCTAGTCTGCATTTAAAATTTGGGAATGTTATATCCGGAGTATTGGGTAATGTTGTCTCGAATATTGACCATTTTTAATTGTAAATATTTCTGACAGAAGAAATATTTTATTTTGTATTTCATCTTATTTTAATTTGTTTGTTTTTTATTGTATATTGGATTCTCCATTGGAATACAGTAAATAAATAAATATGAAATTGGAAGAGACTTTGCAATACAATAAAGAGAGAATAGAGTTTCTGACTAGTTTCGCCTTTTATTCCCAGCTTTATCAAGAATACACACTAGAGGTTTCACGCAGAAAGCTCGTCCTACTAAACCTAAACCCCCAGACCTAATCCCGCCCAAGAAATCAGTATCGTTACTCCTTCTTGGTCCCCACTTCTCCCCTTTAACTAATTTCCTTTCTTCGTTTGTCCAGATTTCCTTGCGTTCTCCCATCTGTTCTAAAATCTTAAACTCTCCCACCTGTTCTAAAATCATTAAATTTTCCCGTTCTGCAGTATATCATTTAAACTGTGGATTTTGCGACAAGTTTTTTATTGGTTTATCATCCCAGAACTTCAATGTCCGTTTTAAAGAGCATATGGCCTCTTACCAAAATAAAGATGACAAATCCCATTATGCTAACCACCTTGCCATTACTGGACACTGTCTTTCACATATCCCCAGAAGAAAAAATTTATAGGGGTCACATCGGGTAAATGAGGGGGCCAAGGGATTATTGTATATTGAATATCTGTTGGAAGATATTGAATTTTTTTTTGTTTTTGCCTACAGTTCTTACTGCAAAAGTTACCACGCATTTCGGTTTTGCCTTGGGTTTCACGTTCTTCAAATCTAAATGTGACAGAATGGTGGAAGACAGAACGTGTTATTCTTGAGGAATGGCAAAGGGATGGCCATTCTCCATTATTGTAAAGATTCATTCAAGACTGCAATTTTGGAATCTGTAGAAATTTTTAAAACCAAAGAACTCTTCACCAGATCTCCTTAATTGTCTAAACGATTTCGACATATTTCCTATTCTTAATTCTGTATCAGATTTGCTGTAGTTTTTTATTCGTATGCTTATCATTTGCTTTTTGTCTTATACATCAATTGTACTTTATTTATTTATTTTTTATATTTTTTATATTAGTTTGTTATTTATTAGCTATCATTTATTCATTTTTTCCAGTTAGTGTGTTTCTGTCCCTTTATTGTAGCCATTCTCTGACCCTTCATTGTAGTTATTCCCTGACCCTTTATTGTAGCCATTCTCTTACCCTGTATATTTTAACTTCTACCTTTTTCCAGTAATTGGACCTAGACTGTATTACTCATTGAATTTGTCAAAGCATGTGTTGTATTTTATCCAATCATATTATTTCCATTGTACCATATTTCTATATAAAAGGGCATGAAGCCGCTAGTGTGTATCCTTGATAAAGCTGGGAATAAATGGCGAAACTAGTCGGAAACTCTGTTCTCCCTTTATGGTATTGCAAACTCTCTACTATTTAATATTTAATGGTCAATAAATAAATAAATAAATAATTAATTCAATAAATAAATAAATTATCTATAAAAGCGTATTTCTCTTAGAGTAGATCAGGGATTAAACTTTCAGTTCCATTTGGGCTGCTCAATCGTAACATTAAGATATTGGCAATAAAGTCAGAATTGGGATCTTAATCAGTAAGTGAAGAAAACAGGGAGGGACAGGGCAAATTGACAGTGGTGTAAGGGTTGGATTGGACAGAGAGGGAATTGTTAGTAAAGGAGGACTTTCCACCTGTTAGCTGTGGGTTCTATGTTTATCACTGCCAGTCCATCTTCCAGATGAGGGGTGGCAAAGGAGGCTACAACGATCTACAAACAAGGAGTGGAGTTAATTATGAATCGGATCGGCCTCGGTGGCTCAGTGGTTGCGTGATCGCCTCTGATGCCCGAGTATGCGGGTTCGATCCAGGCCGAGGATGACGAGGATTTTTTCAGGGGGGAAATCCTGAGATCACGCACTTCCTTCGGAAGGGAAGTAAAGCCGTTGGTCCCGTGTAGTTGTTTGCTGGCTGCACGTTAAGGAACCCTTGCAAGGCAAAATTTGCAGCCCCTATTACGCCGTCCTGAAATGGCCATATTAGTTGAAAAGGACGTTAATACCAATTAAATGAAACCAATCATCGTGAATCAGACAGTTATTGGAAAAACTTTGTCATTCAGATTACTGTGGTTCTCTACAGCAAGACGACTGCCAGGCTTTGTCCCCATTGGTTGAAGGGCAATTTGCTGATACGGGGAATCTAGTTCTCATCTGAAACTCATGGGACCTGCGGTACAAGTTCTCCCAAAAGTGTTGTTATCAGAAAGAGCTTAACGAAGGCCGTTTAGGAGCTGATCAAAATGGGTCATGCATCGAACAGTCGTATTGATATATCGATGCATAAATTAGATCAATATCGATTGTCTATAAAGAACTCTTAGGTCACAATTTTATATTTGGCACCTGAATGCTGGAGAGGTGAGGTCATCAGGTGAACAGCTGTCTCTGTGACGGCGAAATACTAGTAACACAATCGAGTTAAGGGGGAACTACTCGGAAAAGTTCTATATTTCTTTTGCCTTGAGCAAAGTCGACAAGATGCTACAAATTGAGTCAAAAAATTGGTTTTCCCCATCCAGGTTCCCTTATTCCTGATCGAATATGTCAAGTTGATGAGATTTTTCTCACTTATCTCTTTTGAAAATCTAGTTTGAGGTGT
Source organism: Rhysida immarginata (assembly GCA_023313115.1). NCBI lineage: Eukaryota > Metazoa > Arthropoda > Chilopoda > Scolopendromorpha > Scolopendridae > Rhysida > Rhysida immarginata. Next base: position 72,103 of record JAHWFO010099374.1, read on the forward strand.
TCTCTAGCTCAAAAGTACAATTGCTTTTTATGTATTCAGAATAAAAACACTCTGCACAAGTCTGTACTAAAATGGCATTCAGCTTTGGTGACCACAAATCTCACTTCACAACAGAGAGTTTTTCGTGAAAAACGATTTCTACATTGATTTAGACAAAATATTAAATCAAAATCCAGCAAAAATCTGCTCGGTCAACTAACAAATCAGATCGGTTCATTTAATGCGTAATTCAATATTAAGTAACTCTTTATCAAGAAGTCATCACTTTCTTGAAAAAAAAAGATTGTATTTAATAAATGAATATAATGAAAATCAAAATTTTTGGTATGCAACAACGTATCTATGTGACGTAACGCCAATACATAAAAATAAACAATTTAAACTAAAGAAATTTAAATTTCCCGCTTTGTGACTATTTAGATTCACAAAATGAATGCCAAATTCCATAATTGAAAAAGGTCAGCAGTGATTCGTGCCTAGCCTTCACTACTACTATTACTACTGATCGATTTCTCCTCTTAGTAATTCTAAAGGAAATTTTTAATCTTTTAGCCAATCAAAGTCATACTTTCCAACCTCTGAAATTAACCCCTTGTTTCGAATGAGTCAATCAATTTTAATTGACGCCCTTCTGTTTCAAGAAGATGTTGACATCACTCGTCATAGTCCTTCAGTTGGCCCCAAAGTTATTTTTTGTTTCTAATTCTGTCTTTCACCTGATTATATCTCCATTGATCTAGAATCAAAAATGAAATATTATACCTAATTCCTTTCCAATCTATATGCCCTGTTCTGCAATTTTAATTGTTTCCTAAACAGAATAAAAAAAATATTCTTGATGTTCAGTCTATAATTCTTTCTTCAATCCAGACTACACTCTCTTTTCTTGTTTCCAAGATTTACTTTTATCCACAACAATATAATTGCAAGTGTATAAAAGTATACAGCTTTGTGATGTGTGTCCGTATAAATGGCATTAAGTCAAGACTGTTCAGTATGGGTGTTGGACTCCACCAAGGTTGCGTACTGTCGCCACTCTTGTTCATTATCTTTAAGGACTTGATAGACAGGGGCAGCCGAGGTGATGAGCGTGTTTGTGTGGGTGACTGCTTGGTGGAGAGGTTCCTCTTTGCTGACGACCTTGTCCTCATTGGGTCTTCCTGCAGTTACCTCCAGCATGCACTAGACCAGTTTATAGCCAATTGTGCAGAAGCTAGGATGAAGATCAGTGTGGCTAAGATTGAGGTTCTGGTCCTTTCAAAACAGCCTGCTCAGTGCGCTCTCCATGTTAGGAGAGCCCCATTGAGACAGGTGGAGAAGTTCATGTATCTCGGGATTGCATTCACAAGTGATAAGCAGCAGGAAAAAGAATTGGATCCTAGGATCGGTGCAGCAAACTGTGTTAGACCTGAACTGTGGCGATTCATGGCAACGAAACGCGAGCTGCTAAACAAGCCCTCCGTCTTCAAATCTATCTTTGTCTCCATTCACACTTATGGTTATGCATCTTGAGTAATGACTGAAAGAGTGCGATCGCGGGTACAAGTAGCAGAAATGAGATTTATTGGAGGTGTGGCAGATATTACTCTACTAGATAGAGTGCACAGCAGGACAATAAGGAGGTCTCTAATTGTTGAGATGCTACCTCTCCGGATTGAGAGATCTCAGTTGCTCTTGTATGGCTACGTGATATGGATGAAGCAAACTGGTCTTCCTATCCAATTCATTGGGTATAAGACCAAGGGGTCCATCTAGAACCAGATTGCTAGACTACATGGAGAATCTGGATTCGAGTCGTTTGGGTATTAGCAGGGAGAACATGCGCCTGATGGCGGAAGATCGCGATCGCTGGAGACTCTCCATAGGCCTGCTGCCCCCGTGACCATAACAGATAAGTGGTTCTGAAAAGTAAGTAATTTAGTTAGTGTACAAATTTTTGTATGATTTCCGTACATTATTTCTGTGCATCCGTCTTCTTTTTCAAAAATAAATATTGAATGAATTCCGTAACCTTTCACAAATAAAAAATAAATGCGAATATAATTTGTCATGTCTAACGTAGTCTCGATTAAACACTTAATAACATTTACAAAATTAAACCAGTAAAAGAAATTTATGTAATTATAATAAAAGTAAGGTAAAATTTTTTAACTTAAAAATTTAAGAATTTCACAAAAACAGAAAATTTAAAATTAATGTTAAAATTGTTTACCTGTAAAACTTTAACTTATATTAAATCATCAGCACAAAAATTTAAGTAGTCAGTAAAAATAAAATGTTAATATTTTTATTTAACATTGTAAAAGAAAATAAAAAGTATGGGTGAGAGGGAGAAAATTTGCTCAAAAACAGTTTAGTCACTATAGATTTATATATCGTTGTTGACTAGCTGGGCATTATGAGTCCTGCAGAATCCAATATAGTTGACCCAGAAGGAGTGGGGGAGGGGATGAAAAAGAATAAATAATTTTAATAAAATAAATTGAACAAATAGTAATTTCTCTATTAACCTGATCATGAACTATGCAATAAAGTGCAAAAAATTTTGAATATGTATGATGAGTCACAAAGGGTAAAAATGTGCTTAGGAGAAACCACCACTCAGCCCCCCCCCCCCTCTCTCTCTCTGAGCTACTTTCACCAAAACAACCACCCAGTGCACCTAGTGAAAAATTTGAGGGCTGAAAAAAAATTGGGCCAAAACTCAGATTCCATAACACAAAATTAAAATAAAAATTCATAATTATTATTTTAAAATTTATAAATCATAATTAAAAATCATAATTCATAACAGAATAATTAATTAAAACTAGACCCCAAATTACGGAAAGCCCTTAGCTCCCAATTTGAAATTTGATTGACTGGTGCACACTGATACTGACAGGCGATAATCTGCTATATTGCACTGAAAAAAGTATTACTTCGTATCAAAGTGGTTAATTTACTTGAAAATACAGCAACAAATAGGAAAAAATGAACATACATGAAGCACCTATCTCCGAAACTAGTTGATAATACACCTAAATTGGAGCGATTAACGAGCTATGTGTTATCAGAAATTTCTCGACCTGCGGGCCAGGTTCCCGTCTCCTATTGGGCTTTCAATTGTGACAACTTGGTTGTCTTTAAGACACCTTGAAACAGCTTAGCTCTCCAGGTGTCTGCGATAGCACAATTGGTAGAGGCATTGGCCATGATAGTCGAGGTTACTGGTTCGAGTCCAGCTCGCAGAATTTTTCCTTCCATTTTCAATCGAGAGCTTGGAGAGCATCTCCAGTTTATAATCATTATTATTTTCCAGTAATCTAAATAATTTATTCAAGTGCTGAAATAGGTAAAACAAGACGGATCATTTTTATTTTAAATTATGGGGTGTTTCTTCCCTCTGAATTTAATATGCTCTTTAAGTTTTTTATGCACTATATATTAATTGATTTTCATTTTGTTACTATATTTCAAGTTAATACTTGAGACTGAATACTTTTCTGATAAAGTAATACTGTTTTTAGTTAAATATAACAGATTGTGTGTGACCTGGCATTAACAATTTGCAGCTGACTGTTAGCGACTCCACTGGTGCATCAATTAAACAATCGGTTTCGTATTTTTATTCCTCTCGAATAACTTGATGAACTTTATTTTTCAAATTTTCAAGGGTAGCATGCGATTCTTCCCAGGTTTTGCATTGCTTCTTGCTGCTCTGTAAATAGGCCTATTTATATCTTGAACGATTCTTAGAACGGAGATCGCCTAAACTTGTGTTGCTTTAGATGTTTCTTCTATTAGTGCTGAATTGCTTTTATCAGACTTTAAACTATGAAAATACGTTGCATAATAATCCTAGTTTGGTTGTGAATAGCATTCCTTGAATTCCAAAGAGGTTCATTGAAGGAATAGATTAAGTAGCTAGTATGTTTGCTGTTCACTGCAGTGATTGATGCTCACATCGATAATGAAGAAACCCCGTAATTCCATGTGCGTCGATTCCTGGATATGATTAACCTATATCAAAGCTTGGTCACGCCTATTGCAACTCTTACTAGATCTACAATAGCAAATAAATTCTCTCTCTAAACCTTAGCGTCGGACAGTATGTAATAGAAATACGTCGTAGCGGAAAGTCCAAAATCCTCTAATGCCCCCAGTTTTAAGCCAAAGAGGAAGTAGAAAAACATAATTTTCATATCATGTCACGGTCTATAGATATTCATTGTTAAAATGAGGCTAAAGTTTCTAGCTCCTGGTAGGACGGGAACTCTATTGAAAAGTAGCACTGCATGTACTATCCGCAAATAGAAACTTTACTTTCATTTTCAGTTTCAATGAAAACCTCAATCGCAGATCGCAGCCAGCCTTAGTGCGATCTATGCGGCAACTTGCGCGATCTGTTTTCCTTAGTTTCTCGAAACAATGGAAAATGGCCGAAGCTCGATGACCATGTATATCTATAGACCGTGTATCATATATATAAAATCAGCGATGACAATCAGCGATTGTCAAAAATCTAACAATGACGGTTATACAAATCGGGTGGGTTATTTCTATACTCTATCCAGAGAAAGTTGGAGTGGGCGTGTCCAATTAAACTTCCTATTTCAATTGTTAGACATTGTTGATTCTACTTTGGCAACTATGTCTAACAAGTGAAATAGGAAATTTAACAGGAAACCCCCACTCCAACTTTTATCTATAATAGCTAAGTGTAATACCGCCTAGAGAGAAAGCCTGCTCACGGAAAAATAATACATACCTAGGGTAGGGACAATTTCGGGCTTATTATTGTAGAAATATTGTTAACAATGCCCAACCATAAGTGATGTAACAATGTATGACGTTTTAGCGCTCAGGCTTTAGGTAGAAGTGGTGTTGCTAAGTGTCATTGCTATGTTGCCAAGGTTACTGTCACGGAAATCGAAACCAGGTTCGATTCCCAGCGACACTGGCCGTGTCTACCGCTCCCGGATATTCACCCGTTCAAAGGCGGGGGAGGAGCGGGGCAGACAGTGTCGTCATACCACCCAACACGCAAGAGCGAATGAGGACGCAAGGAGGTCTCGAGACGGAGGCTCGAAGTTTTCTTGGCGGGAGAAAACGAGCAGGAAGAGGAGAGTGACCCGGACGACGGAACCGAAAGGAAGCCAAAAGAGCAACTTCAGTTCCAAAGAAAAAGGGCTCTTCGTCGTCGCGAAGAAGAGACTGGAACGCGCGGAGCCACAGCTGGGCGGAGGCAACGAAACGCAGGTTCTACAACTTGATATGCCGAGACGAGGCGAGTTCGACGGTGAAGCCCCGCAGGCGGCGGTTTTATCATGGAGCAATTCCTGTAATAGCAGTGTTCCAGCCAGCACGAGACAGAATGAAATTATCCAGAGGGTTTCTTTGGGAAGAACGCTCTCCGCGCCGGGAACTTGTTGTGTAAGTACTCTTACGTTAACAAATTGTGATCCCCGTGTTTTGTCGCCCGTATTGAGCGACTTCTTCCGTTGAGAGTTCGACGGGCGGACGACGGTACGAGGCCGTTTTCCAGGAGGAATGAGCGCCTACCTCTCGTCTCAATACGGCTTTGATTATGCAGTTCGAGAAACGTAAAAGTTCAATACGGAACTTTACGCTCGCCTTAATGTAAAAAGTGCCAGTGTGTTTTGTGACTAAGATATTGGTGGGAGCCTTGGCCTGCCTATTTTAATTCTCTTCTGTTACGTAACCATTCTGTTTGCTCTTTCAGTGTACTACCCTCCAAGGCGAATTAATGTATGTAACGAATAATGTAGAACTATCCAATAAGACATTTTTAATGAAGGGACTCGTAAAGACTCGGTATTGTTACTAATTTCCGAGATGGACTCTGACATTATTATCTGTTTGTGTAACCTTTGTATTACGAACTTGTTCTTTGTTTCCTAATGAGACTGTTCAAACTTTATTGCTACAGTGATAAGCTGGAAATGTAATTCTTTAATTAATTTTATTGAAATTGTGGTTGTGCTTATTCCCAGCCTTGGTATTGAGCTTTGTTATGTATTCCGATTTCTGATCAGGTATAATCATCGTTAGAGACCATGCTAGATGCTAAATGTGAATTTAGTCATATGATATATGCTTTACTCTTAATTATCTAACTAGTCGTACATTTTTAGACTAGGTGATTTAGAGTGCCTACCCCGCCTGCCCGGGTGGCCAACCGGGTATGGTGCCGCGCTGGAAAAGAATAACCGCGGGTTCGAATCCAGCTGCTGGCCAGCGTAAGCTGTGAGGCCATTTTCCCAGACTTGCTCTGAGGTTTGAATGTCAGAGTGCCTACCCCGCCTGCCCGGGTGGCCAACCGGGTATGGTGCCGCGCTGGAAACGAATAACCGCGGGTTCGAATCCAGCTGCTGGCCAGCGTAAGCTGTGAGGCCATTTTCCCAGACTTGCTCTGAGGTTTGAATGTCAGAGTGCCTACCCGGATGGCCAAAGCGGGTAGGTGTCGGGAGTTAGCTTCCGACCAGCGAAAGCTGTGGGCCAAGTTCATGTTGCCTCGTTAGAGGTGTCTTCAAGTTTTTACGTTGGGTGTAGCATAATGCCACCTGTAAGATCTTTTTAGATCTTAACTCCGTAGAGGGCAATACCATCTGCCCATCTGCTTTAAAACCAGAGTATAATTTTTGTGTTATTGTAAGATTTTGTAGAGAATAAGAATTGTAGTCATTATTCATTTCTTCTTATGATGTGTGGTTAAGCAAGGAGTGTTTTTAGTTTAACCGTAGAGTTACGAAAGATTACTGTGTATCTTTGTAAACGGCCGGAAAATCCGGTTGGTTGTTGTATGATTATGCTATTTAAGGTTACTCATTTGATTTCACATGTATTAGGCAAACTTAAGTGGAGTTATTGTTTTATTTTTTAAGGTACGCTGCTTACTGTAGTTACCGGTTTGTAACTTTATTTATCTTTTAGTTTTGTTGATGCTCATTTAAGGTTTGCAATTTATGTCTGATAGCCTTACATCCTGAGCTGGGTTTTAGCTCTTTGGTCTTATCCTTTGACCATTTTTATTATTTCATTCTAATTTATTTTGATTTGTGCTTATATTAAAGTTTATTTATTTAACCTTACCCTGTTTACGTGTTTGCATAATTTCAACTGCGTATCTCAACTGCATTTACACGTTACAGTTACGTATACATTGTTTGTATCAGCATGGTTTGATGGAATTTATTATTTATTATTAACTAGCTGATAAGCCCCGTGTTGCTCGGTCTGTTTGTTTGATGAAATATATCTGAATCTGAATTTAAATAAGAACACATGAAAAATCCTTAATAAAACAGGTATGCACTGTGATAAAATGAAAAGAATTCTTAAAATTCTCCCACCGGAATTTTGTGTCCAGTTGGGTTTGCCAAGGAGAGTTCGACATTGCATCCTTAACATTTTAGAAAATCAAAGAAAGGCTATGAGTACTGAAGTAGTTCTGTCTGTATTGAAAATATACTTCAGAGATGGATTGAGAGTGTTTACAGTCTCGTCAACATGTAACCGTTTCAGTAGTGTTGTTTTCATTCACAGACCATGGAATTATATCCTGAATGTGGTTTTTTTATATGGACAGTATCAGTTTTAGTAGCAAGCATTGCTCTCTCACACAATCAGTGGAGATCTTTATAATTTTCTAATATCTTTAGATAAACAATATTTATAACTTTATTACTTCATTAAAAAAACCATATAGAAATAAATTTTCTCCAGTTATTCGCTCATTAGGGAAAGTTTGAGCTGCTGCACGCCCTAGAAGTTGTATTCTCTTATTTGTATTACAATAATTTCTTACATCCCCGCAAAGATTTTAGTAAAAAAATTGAATAATACTGATTTTTATTTATATATATATTTATATAATATTTATTACGACTAAGAAGATCAGGTGAACTTCAGGGCCTGTCTTTTTAGTCAGCTGCGATGCTTGCTTTAATGATTCACGTTTTCAGGGGGATAGTTATAAAAAGTAATAAATAAATAAATAAATAAATAAATGAAAATCATTATTTTTAATTTAAATCTTTAGAGAGCTATAAGAAATTATTTTAAAACAAATATGAGAATACAACTTATCAAGTTTTTGCTGAAGAGTGAAGGTACTTTCCGTAATGAGCTAATAACTGGAGAAAATTTATTATTCATATGGTTTTTGTAATTTAGTAACTTCCTGTAGAGAATTTTTACATACTGTTTATCTAAACATATTAGAAAATTATAAAGGTCCCAACTGATTGTGTGTGAGAGCAGTCTTTTCTGCCAAAACTTATACTGTCAATATAAACAACCATATTACGGATACGATTCCACGCTCTCTGACTAAATACAACTTATTGAAACGGTTACATGATGATGAAGATGTTAATCAGGCTAAACAGAGTTCCTCAACTCTTATATTCCATCTATAAAGTATATTTTAGCATAGTCAGATATAAGTAAATAATCAAAGCCTTTCTTTAATATTATAAAATGTTAAGGATGCAATGTCCAATTTTTCTGGACAAACCCAATTGGTCAAAAAATCCCTGGGCGAGCATTTTAAAGAATTCTTCCAAATTCTTCTTTCTAAAGCGAATATATACGTCATTAAAGATTTTTTATGTGTTCTTATTTATATTCAAACTCGGATATTGCAAAATTTCATCAAACAAACAGCCCGATCGACGCCGGGTATATCAGCTAGTATTGTCTAAAGTCTGTCTCACTATATGAAAAAAGCTGCAAGGCAGTATGGGAGAGACACGTTACCAATTATTATCTCACTCAGATCAACGCGCAGCCAATAAAAAAGAAACTGAAACCATACTGGCTAAATTGAAACTGAAATAGTGCTTCATGTGTTTGAGCACTACGCATGCGCAGTCGGAAACTACTTTGCGGGGTGGATGTGAAAAAGTTGTTACGTGCTTTCTCACACTGCCTTGCAGTTTTTTCATATAGAGAGACATAGTTTAATGCGCTGGACACTTTGCAGGTGCAACATAAACATAACACCTGATTGTTTTGGATGGTTTTATTGTTTCTGCACAGATGAAGATTTATTAAACAGCTATTAACCCAGCAGTCAATAAAGAAGGACTTCTCTATGAAAACACACGTGGACTGTATTTAATAGCATATTGACCCTCTGGTATTAACATGAACTTTACAAAAATCTTTAGTAATGCCAGTCTCTCAGATTGATATATTGGCATTGTACGAGGATGGGCTGAAAAGTAATGCCTCCATAGCTGTAACTTTTGTATTTTTTAACCGATTTTCAAAATTCTTTTTATATCTGATACTCACATTTCTCCTCTATGTAATGCACTATTCACTTTTCGACATAGTCCCCATCCCTTTCTACGCATTGTACCAGCGCGTGACTAGTCGGGTGAACCTGTCGGAGAGGAATTCCGGGGTTGTCGTCGACACGAGGATTGAATGGCAGCTTTGGATCCTCTTTTGCAGCACGATAACGCCCGTCCGCACGATCGCCACACATCAGAAAGGCTTGCAGCGCCTACAGTTCAAAGATGAAAAACTGCAGTTCCAAAATGAAAGACTTTGCACCTTGTGACTTTCACCACTTCCCAAAGAGGAAAGAGCACCTTAAAGGGCATGAGTTGCGTTCTGACGACGAGGTGAAACCTGCCATTCGGTCTTGGTGTCGACAACAACCCCGGAATTCCTCTCCGACGGGTTCACCCGACTAGTCACGCGTTAGTACAATGCGTGGAAAGAGATGGGGACTATGAATAGTGCATTACATAGAGGAGAAATGTGAGTATCAGATACAAAAAGAATTTTGAATATCGGTTAAAAAATAAAAAAGTTACAGCCATGGGGCATTACTTTTCAGCTCACCCTCGTATATATTATTACATTTATTTATATTTATGCACATATTAACATCAGTTGAAAAATTACATATGTTGTTTTGCAGAACTGGCAGTGAAACATTAAAAAAAGAATCAAAATCTGGGAATATTTAGAAATTCTAAATATTATACAAATTTTGAAACCTTATTACAAATTACAAATTTCTTAGATATAATTATTAATTATTATAATAATATAAAAAATAAACTTAACGAAAGAAAAATAAATAAGTATCAGAATTTTCAAGTCTAACAATATCAAGCAATTACTTTTTACAAAACTTAAAAAAAAAAAACACCACAAAATTTTTATTACGACAGAATTTCTTCATGAAAATAATGAAAAACACAATATTAGGTTTGGTTTGGTTTGTTTGGTATTAACGTCCTTTTCAACTACTATGGTCATTTCATGACGGCGTTATAGGGGCCGCAAATTTTGCCTCGCAAAGGTTCTTTAACGTGCAGCCGGCAAACGACTACATGGGACCAACGGCTTTACTTCCCCTGAAAATCCTCGTCGTCCTCGGCCGGGATCGAACCCGCGTACTCGGGCATCAGAGGCGATCACGTAACACACTGAGCCATCGAGGCCGATCACAATGTTAGGAATTTTTATGTTCATTAGACGAACTTCACCTATGACCTTATATTTTTTATGAAAATAAATTTTCTGTATTTTTTTGTGCATGTATTGTGTTTTATGAATTATTTTTATCACAATTAAGAAAATGAGTAACTAAAATAATAAAAATATCAACTGAAAACTGCACCATTACTAACATTGGTCCACAGGACTGAAGGCACGAATATTTCATTAGCCTGTTTACCTAAGAAGTGTTGCTCATGCATATACAGGGTTAAATATATGTAATGTTATAACTCGGCAACGAAATGACATAGAAATTTAAGGTTTGTTGTATTTTATTGCTGAAACTTCCTTAAGCCCGTACTTGTTCAAAATGTCCACCTTCTGCCAACCACGACGTCGAACAGAGCGATATACCGATTGGAATGTAGCTAATGGAATAACACTGATGGAATGTTCTATCTGATCTCTTAATTCCATCAATGTTTGTGGAATCGTGGCGTATACCGTGTTCTTTAAAGTTCCCCAAAGGTAGAAGTCGAGAGGGGTTAAATCGGGAGATCGAGCCAGGAACACTGTAGCAAAAACTTATCGTCTTATCCGTCTGTGATTAAATGTGTGATCGAGTAAAGTTCTCACATCGACATGAAAGCAAGGTGGATTCGCGTCTTGTTGGGGGTAGTGGACCAATTCAACCTCCAATTTCGTTGAAACACATTCTCCACTTTCCATAACACTTCAGCAGTGGTGGCTCGTATCTAAAAATTAAGGGATGATGCTCAGAAAATTGTAATTTTTTAACGAAGTAGGGAATTGCTACTGACATTGGGCTTCAGGATCATGGTATATAAAGTAGATGTTTATTTGTGGGTTAGTTTGTTTGTTTCTTATACAAATCTACAATGTTATTCTGATCTTGATGAATTTTTGCATACTTGAACTTCAAAGCATGAGGTAGGTTACTGTTTAATTTCGAAAAAATAATAATTATCGATTATAAATCGATATTCATAATGATGGCAGGGCATATTAAGAAGAAATATCCCATGACCAACAATGCAAGGCTTAAGTAACATACATAAGTTTCAATTTCTATGAATTGTTATTATTGATAATAAGCATAAAATGACGATGCGGTGACAGGACATAAATAAGGCAGAGTCTACTGAGGAGGAAAAAGAGTCACATGTGTCTCCATTGAGCTCCCTATCAAACGTCCAGACAAGTGGCAAAAATTTGTGTCTGGAGAGGAAAGAGAAAAAACGAGTGTTGGTCAGAGAAACAGAAAAAGCTATACGGGCCTTGGAAAAATCTGAACAACGGGAGTTTCGAACAGATCAAGAGGGTATATGAATTTCTAAGTCAAGATGGTGAAGATGCCCGGTGGTGAAGATGGATATCATTTTAATCTGAGGCAAGTTAACAACAGGTTAAATAAAAGCCCGGAATATCACGTAGAATTCTTGTTCTTCGGATTTTTCTTTGAATGGATAGTCCCTTCGGTCTGTTTTTTATTAATTGAGTTATTATTTAACGAATTTGGAGTGAAAATTTAACTTCTTGAAATTGTTCTAATTACCTACAAGTGTAATTATCCTGGGCAACGCCAGGTCCTCTGCTGGTACATTTATAAGAATAGTATTAAAGAAAAAAAAGACACATTATATTGAATGTTTTCGATATCGAAAGTGAAACTGGGGTGCTACAGTGCCGCAGTGCCTATTGACGAGCCGCCACTGGACTTCAGTATATACAAAGAAAGTCTCACGATTTAAAGTCTCACCGCCATTTTTGTTTATAAACCAATGAACTGCAATGAACGTGTTGCTATGCTTTTAAAGCGTCGTCTGGATCATACACAAAAAAACTTTTATTCTATCTCATTTCGTTGCTGAGCTATAATGTTTCAAATAGTGTATACAACAATTTAGGACACCCTCTATGATAGGACTAACTGAAATGCGAGACTACACAAGATATCAACCATTTATATGCACGCGTGTGAACTGTAGCGCCGAGAATTTGTTTTTACGAAGTTTAGTAACTATTTTGAGATAAAACTGCTTAGTTGTGAAAAGATTATGACGTACACTATAATTTCTGATTGTACGAGGGGATGTCAGAAAATAATGCCATTTATTTTTTTACTGAGAATATATAGTCGTTGTATAAAGGTTCACATACTCAGAAAAGGTTAAGTACATGCACAGATATTGCATAAAAAGAGTTGTTTTTGTGTACGCGCACTATGTGCAACCAGTCGTTTCACAAATGGCCGCTCTATAACATTGTCTACAATGGAAGCTGTTATAGGGTTTCTTTTCGCAAAAGGTAAAAAACTAAAACCAGCTGAAATTCATGCGGAAATAGTAGAAGTACCTTTGACGATTGTCTCGATTATTCCAATGTGTGCAAATTGTATAAAATATTTCGGGAAGGATGAGTTAGTCTTGCCGATCAACAATGTTCTGGGTAGCTTGCGTCAGCGGCAACACAATCCATTATTGGCGACATTAACAGCACAATCAGAGAAAATCGTCATATTTTTTTAATAAGTGAGTGGAACGTTTCACATATCCTCTGGATCTACATTAGATATAGTGTATGAGAAGCTGGGTTACCGCAAAGTATGTTCATTTTGGATTTCAAAAAGTCTGACACTAGATCAGAATGGTAACAGAATGGTTGTCAGTCTGCGACAACTGTAGGGGTAAATCCCGGAGGAAAATGGGTTTCTGAATGGAATTGTCACAGGAGGTGAGCCCTGAGTCTTGCAGATCACACCTGAGCCTAAAACTGCAAGCATGGTGTGGAACATCCCCATTCTCCATTTCACAAAAAGTTCAAAGTTTCTCCTCCAGCTTGCAAGATTATGTTTACGTTTTTTGGGATATGCAAGACATCGAATTCGCAGAGTGCCTGCCACGTGGGTCAATCATCAATGGCGTTACCTTCTGTGAAACACTGTTTAAACTGCGGCATACTATTCGAGATTAGCGACCAGAAAGAGGAAACAATGTTCGACCTCTTAATGAGAATGCACGCCTCCAATGTATGGCCAATGTAGGGCCAAAATAAATTGCGTTACTTTCTGATATCTGCTCGCATATTTACGAGTGTGAATGTAAAGATGGACGAGAAACAAAAACCCCAGAATAAATTAAATTGAATGGTAAGACCCTGAAAACAGCTGATATTCCTTTATCTGAGCATAATAATAAGAACACACATAATATATAATGAAATTAAACTGGAGCTGAATGTCCAGACATCAGGTAAAAAATGGGAGATGAAATAATGGTAGGAAAAATTCTGCAGCCTAAATTCGAACTAGGAACCTGGTATGTCATATACTTCTAATAAGAAGGACATGAGAGGACATCTTACATACAGACACGATAGGAGGACGGGGTTACTGTTTTTTGGGGTTTTTTTTTGCCTAGGGAGTCCAATGAGTGGCGTGATAGGGCCATGTATAATGACATAATGAATGACAAGAGAAACAAATAAAAATAAAAACGAAAAAAGTGATAAAATAAAAAAAGAAAATAATAAAGATAATTGTAAAAAACAAAATATATAAAACTGATAAACAGAATTCAAAAAAAAAATACTAGTGAAAACGAAACGCTAAAAATGAAAAAAATAAAGGGAAAATGGGATAAGAAAATTAGGGGGGTATACTACAGAGAGAAAAAAAAAGGCACAGATAAGGAGAACTATGGAATGGAAAGAGTAGAGAAAGAATTGTAGAAAGAACTGTGATAAGTTAGGAAATAAATAGAGTGGTAGGACAATGGATGAATAGTGCGAAGTAATTGTACCTTTGCTAGGGTTAATGGCATTAGATGTTACGGAATTGAATTTCTATATGAGAATAGACTCAAATTGATTTCTTTCTTTTTATGAAAGTTGTAACGAAGAAGATAAAGACTAGATTTCTATAAGGGTCAGAGACAGAAGTGTTTAGCAACAGGGATCTCAGCATTGTTAAGGATGTCGAATTTATTCTAGGCCAACCTGGTGCATAGGTTATTGCCAGTGTCACTAAGATACTGTTTCTGACAAACCTAGCAATGTTCAGATAAATAAAGTTGTGAAAAATATATGTCAGGTTTTGATTAATCTCGAGGGTAAGGGAGGAATCGTTGCTGAAAATGGATGTGGCAGAGTTTAGGAAAAGTTACAATGTTTTTCATTGCAAGGAAAACAGCCTTTATTAGAAGGTGGTTTAGTGATAGTGGCATAGATCAGGAAATCTTTAAAACTGAATGTCTTTATAACAATAAATTTTGGTGGATCAGGGAGAATGGAGAAGAGAGGCATTGATATACATTACATTGTTGATTCATGGGACACCATCACTTTAATAGAAACACTCAAAAATATACATATTTTAGTATCTTGTTGGTCCAGCTTTTGCTGCTATCACAGCTTCTACTCTCTGGGGCATACTGTCCACAAGTTTTTGGTACGTTTCTACAGGTAATTTTCGCCATTCTGCCATACGTTTCAACAGGTAATTTTCAACTGTCTTGGACAGTTTGGTCAAGGATTTCGGGCGTTCCGCACAAGTGCGCAATCGACGTCCCACAGTTGTTCGATGGGATTCAGATCGGGGCCCTGGGAAGGCCAGTCAAGTTCCTACAGCCCTTGTTTTATGGCAAGGTGCGTTATCGTGCTGAAACAGAAAAGGGCCAAAGTGCTGCCAGAGAGATGGGAGTGTTGCGTTGTCCAGAATTCCTTGGTAACGCTCTGCGTTTAGATGTCAGTCTACAGAAACGATGCACTCAACCCATTCCAGGAAAAGCACCCCCACACCATCACCGACCCTCTGCTAAACTTCACTGTGGGCATAACACAGCTTGGCAGATGACGTTCGCCGGGCGTTCGTCATACCCAAACCCGAGCATCCGATTGCCAGATGGTGCAGCGGGACTCATCACTCCAGTCAACCATTCGCCATTGATCCAGAGTCCATGGTCGTCGCTCTAACAGTTTTGCCTGCGAGATGGCACCCAACAATTCGCTACTTTCAGTGATTATAGAAGGCGCTGTTATTTTTGAAAAATTGCGGCGAAAGTAGGACCCACCTCACCATCCGCTTTCCATCCATATTTTTTAAATATTACACTGTGTGATATTTTTATGTATGATGACTATATTTTTCAAGTGCTTGATGTGGCATACTGGATTTCAACTTTTGTTTTAATGCTGGCATACCTAAAAAATTTATTTCTTAGTTGGAAAATTATTAGTTGATTAAATATGAAAAAGTAGATTCAAGAAGAAAATTGTTCCTAATAATAAACGACCTACTTTTTTGCTTATTAATGACCCACAGACAAAACAATGTTATCAAAACTAATGCAGCTAACAGTAGAATTACTGATTTTACCGTAAAATTATGTGCATGTAAACGTATTGTACGTGAAACAAACTTTTAAAAACAAATTTTGAATATTATTTCATTTCATTAGTAGTATATGTTAAAATAGATAAATATTTTCCATCTTTTACCCTACCTTTGCTATTTTCTGCTTACACGGTGGTGATGAAAAAAAATTGTGTTGATAACATGGTATCTGTGGCTTTTCCCCCCATTATAAGTTTTTACTTTTTAACTTTTTATAATGGCTTTATTTTTGGGAAAAAATGTAATCTTACTCCATGTAACATCGTTTTTGATGTGCAGCCTTACATATGGCAGTATTTGTTACTTTTTCCTTTCATTTCTTTAGCTGCAACGACGTGTTGAGCCTTATTTAGACCAAGGCGAATCCTAATTAGCTCAGTTCAAGTAAATCCCACAAGGGCGGCGCCACCTAAACTTAAAGTAACGAATTGTGCCTCTTTGGAAGTCTGAAAGCTCTTTTCTCTGAAAAATTCTTAAAACATTCACGCAAGCATCATCTCATAATAACATACTCTGTTATGTAGTGCTGGGAAGAATGCCAACAGTGAAATTGCAAAGGAATTTTTCATTTTCATTCATATCAGAGCTGTCCCATGACTTTTGATAGGGTAGTTTATGTTGATACTTCATATTTATATATTTAATATAATATTTGAATCATATTTTAATCCTGTATTGAAAACATTATACAGTGTTTTCATTTTAAAATTTGAAATCTCGGCCACACATACATTTTTTTAAATTCTATAAATTTATATTTAAATAAGAGGCATCTAGAAAGAACTAGCATAGGTGTTGCAGTGACTGGAGAAGCTGTAAGATTGTCATTAGCAGGGAATTACGATTGGCAGTAACGGCATTGGCATGGAAGTCTTTGTCGGATTACTTAGTGCAGATTCTACGGATGCGAGTTAACTGATCTAAATGGATGTCATCTATACATTGGCGTGGATGTTAAGTGCCATGGTTTAATTAGGGGTTGACTTCTTATAGAAATATAAATAGAGACATGCAAAAAACGAAAAGCGATAGTAGAATAGTGGTGAGTGTTGGTGCACAATGCCCCAACAAGTATATGTTTAATAATTTTATTTATTTAATTATTTTTGCATAAGACATTGTTTAATTTAAACATTTATAAGCGAGAGCTGTTTACGTTCACGTTGCCAGGTTTATTTGTTTTTCATCAAATAAATATTATTTTCAGCAGCAGTTCTTGTATCTATGAAGATTTTTTCTGCAAGCCTTGGACACCAAGAATTCATATAGTGTTCATTTTGTAAACTGCATTTTGGCGATTATAGTGAGAAAACGCGGAGGGTTATATGAAGATAGAAAAGGATATAAAAGAAATTAGGTAAAGATAAAGAAAATTTCCATCCAGTAATTATGCCTAGAGGACACGCAGCACGGCTAATTGTTGAAGAGGCGCATAGACATACTCATTGAGAATCGAGTACGAGCTGAAACCCACCTTTTACGTTCATAGGACTCGATTGTTTTGGTACATTCCTGTGAAACAAGGACGAAAGCAGCTAAAACGCTATGGGCTCATCTTAACATGTATGAATTCAACAGCAATACACCTCAAAGTCCTATCATCACTTGAAGCAGATAGCTTCTTACAAGGCCTAAGAAGATTCATTGCTCGATGTGGACAAGTTGACGAGATTCACTGCGACAACGGAACTAACTTCGTTGGCAGCAAGAACGAGTTAGAGATGGGCATAGAGAATTCGAAGAAGAAAGCCAATTCATTTCTGCTACAGCGAGGAATAAAGTGGCACTTAAATACGCCAGGAGCTTTACACCAGGGCGGTGTTTGGGAGCGTTGTATACGTTCAGTAAGAAAGGTCTTCAGCGCTCATTTGGAGAAACAGACGCTGACCGATGAGAGCTTTCAGACATTGATATGTGACGTGGAAGCAATCAAGTCGAGGCCAATCAAGATGCCCTCCAGCGACTACCATGAAGGGGAAGCATTAACGCCCAATCATTTCTTTTGATGAAAGGTCAACCAAGCCTACCATGGGACATTTTTTTGAAAGCTTATGGCTACGCTTGCAGACGATGGCGACAAGTACAATTTCTAGCTGACGAGTTTGACGACGTTGGACCCGGGTGTATTTACCCTTACTACAAGAGAGATCCAAGTGGCTGAAGAAGACACCGAATCTGAAGCCTGGAGACGTTGTACTGATGACCTACAAGGCGACGCCATGAACCTATGGCCATTAGCAAGGATACTGGAAGTCTTCCCAGATCAAGAAGAAGGGCTCGTACAAAGGGCCAAATTGAAGACTAAAGATGGCGTTTATGAGCGACTGATCACCAAGTTGTGTAATTTAGAATTGGACATGATTGTTTAAGTGGAAGGACACTTAAGGGGCAGGTATGTTGGCCTAACAAGTATACGTTTAATGCCCTAACAAGTATATGTTTAATTATTTTATTTATTTAATTATTTTTGCATAAGACAATGTTAAATTTAAACATTTATAAGCGAGAGCTGTAATTTGTTCACGTTGCCACGTTTATTTGTTGAGCCACAAGAAGAGATGCATTGTTGTAATCGTTAATTTTGAATGTTCTAAGTCATTGTCTTCTAAGCCGCAATTAAAGACAAGCCTGTGTCACGAATTAAAGAATTTAAGCTTGGAAAGGATACAGATAAGTACGTTCTTAAGTTAATTAACTGTATTTAGCCTTGTTATATGCATGTATTTATGGATATTATCATTTTTTGTAACAAAAAATCATAGAATATGAGAACCAGTAATTCAAATCATAGTATAAGGAACGAACATTCATCTACTGCATCTAGATCATGTCAATTTTTCATCTAATAAATATTATTATCATTGATGAAAAATAGGAAAGAAAATTCCGCAGCCTGGATTCGAACCAGGAACCTTTGGCTCAGACTGCCAATGCGCCAACCAATTGCGCCACTGCGGCCATGAAAGCGAACCGCTATTTACATGACCTTAGGGCTTGGTTGGAGCAGTTACCTAGTCCGCAGGCCGGGAATATCTTTCCTAAGGCGTAAATTCTTTAAAGAACAAACAGCTGAGGTTGGCGTACAATTAAAGAATTACCATCTAATGATTTATTCTTTAAAGAATTTACACCTTAGGAAAGATAGTCCCGGCTTGCGGACTAGGTAATTGCTCCAACCAAGCGCTAAGATCATGTAAATAGCGGTTTCCTTTCATGGCAGCAGTGGCGCAATTGGTTGGCGCGTTGGTAGTCTGAGCAAAAGGTCCCTGGTTCGAATCCAGGCTGCGGAATTTTCTTTCCTATTTTTCATCATTAATTTGAACAGCTGAGGTTGGCGTACAATTAAAAGCCTCACTGACCACCTAATGGTTTATTATTATCAGCAGCAGTCCTTGTATCTATGCAGATTTTTTCTGCAAGCCTTGGACACCAGGAACTCATATAGTTGTCATTTTGTAAACTGCATTTTGCCGATTATAGTGAGAAAACGCGGAGGGTTATATGAAGATAGAAAAGAATATAAAAGCAAATAGTTAAAGATAAAGAAAATTTCGCCAATATACTGTCAGTTGTAACGTATATGTGCAGTAGAAGTTAAACAAGAATACAGAAGTGAGATGAAAATAAATAATTTACTGATTTCCAAAATATAGAATGCTTGTTTACTACAATATCAAAGAAGAAAGTTTAGCTTCACTGAAGTTACTTGTTCAGCAAAGAACTAAAACTACGGCTTGTAGCAAAGATGCAATGGCTCAATGAAAAACATATTTAAACTGAAATGCAAAGTTCTGTTACAATTGAAAACAGCATCAATAACGCACACAAATATTCTGTTTAGACACTCTATGTTCAATTTAATAACAGTCCTTTAATTTTTTAGAGAGCAACGTAATTTAATTCATAACGAGTAAGTTTGTTTAAAATCGTGTGCACAAGCGTAGCAACGAAACGCATTACGTTGAAAAGAATTAAAGTTTCTTTAAAGATTTAACTGCATCAACAATTCAGTATCGATAAGTGAATGTTCCTGACACAAAAGGTCGGCCCCAATGACTCAGTGGTTGCGTGATCTCCTCTCATGCCCGAGGACGCGGGTTCGACCCCGGCCGAGGAAGACGAGGATTTTTTCAGGAAAAAAATCCTGAGATCACGCACTTCCTTCAGAAAGGAAGTAAAACCGTTTGTCCCGTGTAGTCGTTTGCCAGCTGCACGATAAAGAACCCTTGTGTGGCCAAATTTGCAGCACCTATAATGCCGTCCTGAAGTGACCATAGCAGTAGAGAATAACGTTAATACTCTAAGGTTCCTGGGGATAATACTCATCGATTCATAGACGAGTAAATAATTAAATTATGGTTGGTAATAGACTGCGCCAGTGAATTATACTATTCACAAAGTTTATGATAAAGTTTATAATTATCTTCCTTACATACTAAAACCTCCGCACGCAGGGTCGCCCGAGAGGAAAGAATAGGCATTTAGACTGACTTAACAATTTAAAATAAGGTTTATTCACTTGTTCAACAATGGTATATAAAACAAAGTTTGGTGAGGTAATTAATAATGATAAGACGGTAAAAGATGCATATTAGGTAAAGTTTAATTCGCATTTAGGAATAATGAAATTCAATTAATGAAATAATCAATTTAGGTATTCAAATGCAAATAATTCAATTCGTAATAATGATAAATATAATATCAAATGGTATCAAATTGGATCTGTGTAAAGTATTAATAAAACTCAATGTCCATGTAAAGACTCGACAATCAATGTAGACGTAATACAACAAGGTAATATATCACTTTAAAGATTTCAATAGATGAACATTTACGAACCAATAATTAGTGGTTTCTTTGAACAATAACGTTCATAACTCGGAATGATTTTGTGTAAATCTGTGCTAAAGGACGATACTCAAATATGAAATGTTTAAACCATGTCTAAGTGTAGGTTAAAATGACAGATTTAATACTTAACAGATGCTATAACGATTAACAGTTTAATTCTCAAACTTAACCCTTGAGAATAGAGGGAATACCTTATTTCTAAGATTTAATGGAATATAGTAATAGTCTGACTGGATTAGGCAAGAATTTAGGGAGGGTGCAATTTGAGATCCCCATGAAATTATAAGATTTGTCTTTCCCACTGTCTGTACGATCAGAAAATCCGTTCCCAAAGTATGAATGTAACTATATGAAATAGAATTAAAGAATTGGCCATTGAGACACTAAATTGGAAAGGGGCTTTACCATGCCTTCTCAATCTGTCCGCTCTTGGATCTCTCTCGTCCTCTCTGCTACCACAGCTTAGCGGGAGCGGGGGTCCCTCTCTTCTAACGGAGTGGCTCACAGGAAGACCGTCTTTGGCTTCTTAGAAATTATTGTAATTGATGACGCTGGTTCTCAGCTTGATAGACACTCCTCAAAAACACCTCGATAACGCGAGCTAACTAAAATTCAACCTGACGGTTACATTTTCATAGACTAAAACTTAAACTGGATAAATACTAAAAATTTAAAACTTTCCATCTGGAATCGGAGGATTACCAGATGGAGGCCGAATTAGTATAAAAAATTTATGAGTAGTTCGCCGCTCACTTGGCTACGGGAATCGTTACATTGCTACTGACTAAAATTTTTCACTTTTCATAACTGAACTAACAATTTCGATTTCGACCGCCAATCAAACTTCGGCATCCATGTGATCATTCCCTGTCTCTTTTCTCCCTTCAAAATCCAAAGTTCAATCCCTACATTCATCTTTCTTGCTTTCTATCTGTTCATCCGGTTCTCCGATTTACTTGTCCCAGTCTGGCCATACATTTTCGGTTCTTGAATATGATTCTAACGATCAAAACAAAGCTGTGTAAACTGACTCTTACTTTCTCCTTCTGACAAACCTTAAAACTTGGCTCCCTTTTAACAACTCCTAACACCCACGCATAAAAAATATTTAAAACAATAACTTTATTTAGTCTTTCTCTACTTAAAAACTCTTCTAAACTTTATATAAACTCTTAACTTCTGAATCTAAATAGATAATCCTGAACGTGAATAATAAAATAGCTCATTTGCATAAATAATCCGAATATTGTAAATCTGGCCAATTAATTCTCAAAACTTTACAATACCAAACAAATCAAAACCAACCTAACACAAAAGAGCACGCTTAAGAATTGAAGCTGACCAGTGAAAATTATAAAGTCACTTACATTTCGTTTGATACGGCCTGCTAGAACTATATCCTAAAAGAAGATATACAGGGTGAGCTTTTTAAAAGTGGCCTGGCGCGAAATACTGCCGCACAACTTACTGATGACGAGCGTGCCAATGCTTAATTTCATGAAGATAGCGCAACAGCCCATTCTGCACACGTAACACTTGCCCGTATCCAAGAAGTGTTGACACCTGAACATGTGATCAGTCAAGGAACAGAACAGCCCTGGCCATCACGGTCGCCAGACCTATCGATATGCGATTTCTTCCTCTGGGGTTCACTGAAAGATGTGGTCTACCAGAACAATCCGCGCACAGTTGCCGACCTTCAACAAAACATCCAGGCAGCCATTCAGGCCATTCCAGCGGAGGAAACCCTTGCTCGTGTCTTTTGGATCATGTGGTAACGCCTTCACACGTGTCTCGAGGTCAATGGTGGTCACGTCCAGCACCTACTCTAGGTTATTTGCACTGATCTTTGATCATTGTTATCTCTTTATATGTTCATTTTTACACGTTGGTCACCGGGCCACTTTTAAAAAATCTCACAATTTTCAGATTAATGACATCCAATCCCGGGCATTTGAGTAGGCACTCACAATCTACAATTTGGTGCCGTATGAATCGAGGAAAAGCTTTCTTAACTTAGCTGATCGTTAGGACGCCACCAAGATTTTTTTCAGGTAAGCACACAAGCTGAAGGGAACAACTCCTAGTGCCCGAACACATGTGCTCAATTCGGAGATTTCCAAAACTCGATGAAAATCTATTAATTAATAAGAGAAGTTGCGAAGAGATTAATAACCAATAGTGCAGTTCCATATTCGCCCAAATACACCGGCTGAGTAATTACCATGGATGATAAAATTTCTTGTCGTAAAACTGAGCCTGGAAAGCCTAGAGGAGCACTTAATATGTACTCACTGCTGGTAAATAAATTGTCCTTAACAGCAATATCCGCTGCTCCATCTTTTCTCTCTTGTAGTCGTTTGTTGTCACTTTACCCACTCGATAAAGGGCAGGGGATGAGATTTTTTCACCGGGTTTTTTGCTAAACCCACATTTTACATGATGTTCTACAACTTTCTAAATAACACATGGGATCTAACCCATACCCCTACAAAATTAAAATTTTCAAAATTTACCCAGAGAAGTATTCCTTTGTCCGTACTTGATGAAAGCCTTCAAAGTTTTTTACTAAAATTCGAATCTGATGAACTGATGAATCTTCTTTCGCCACCGGCCTATCCTCCTTACAATTCGCTCTCTCTCTCAAGGTGACGAGGATGACGTTGCTGGCACTGATGTTGAAAAGAAGTAACGTGATCGATTCCTCTTCGGGAATCTGCCTGACGAGGAGGATGATGTTGCCGGAGATGACGTCGGAACGAAAGAACCTGACCGACTTTTCTTCGGAAAATGTCGTGACATTAGTCCAATAGTTTTAAGGTAGAAGTGTAAAGTACTTTAGATTCCAACTCTTCTATAAAGATGTTGGCATAGTTGGGTGTCCTTTTGGAGCCTGTGGCCATGCCACTGGACTGGGTATAGCATCGTTCTTGAAGGTTACAAATTAGAAGTGAGGATGGTACAAAGTAAAAGCTAGATAGTGTTGATAGAAGAAACTTGGCAGTATTTGTTGCGGGCAAGTTGTTTTATCTACACCATCTGCTCCACCAAATGTCTCTGTTAAATAGATATTTTATTTCGACGATATTCTAAATCACGGACTTAAACTAAACATTAATTTCTATGCAATGAAAAACGTTGTAGCATTTGCCGTTTCTAACTGTGACACCTCCAGTTCCCGTATTGGTTTCTCCTTTACTCTCACGTTTACTTGACTTACACTTCTCCCAACCTAATTTATCTGTTACAATAAATATTTTTTCAGAATCATTACCTTGAGGAGATTGGAAACACCAAGCTCAAATTCGGCATTCTTAACAATGCTGATATCCCTGTCACTAATAATTATATTTAATTTCTCTGGCTATTACCTATAGGAAGTTAGTTTTTCTATTCTATATAACAATTTTCATAACAAAAAATAAAAATGCAATTTAAGACTTTTCTCATTTGAAAATAGATTTCCCCTACCCCTAATGGCATTAACCTTAGAAAAGTTACCGTTCCGTCGCTATCTTTCCTCTATTCCCCTCTTTCACCATTTATTAGAGTCTGTTCTAGTGTTCTTTCTTTGCCCTTTTCTGTCTAGAGTTCTCGCTACCATCCCCCCCCCCCTCCCCACAATCCACTTCACTATTTTAATATGCATCTTCTTACATTTTCAACTTTGACTTCTTTCCTAATGTTCAGTTCTTAATAATATTCTTTCTTCTTTTTTTGTTGTTCACTTCTAATACTTTTTTCTCTTTTATAAATACTAGCAGAGGCACCCGGCATTGCCCGAGATAATTACAGTTGCAGGTTAAACAGAACAACCTCATGAAGTTAAATAATAAATTTGTTTTCAATAGTTCTACAATTTCCGTCTATAGACGAAGCAGCTGTTAAGATGTTTCCGATACCCGGATAACTTTTTGTCATCTCTGCCCAATACTCATTCATTACTTCGCTGGCATTTTGATAGAGATGAATTATTGTTATAATCCTTCGAAAGATTTTTATAGGACATAACACCATATGATTGTTGGTTTGAAGAGTTGAGTTCATGTATGTTTTGTTATCGGTTATGTCGTCAACTGTAGCTCGAACGAAGGGACTGCGTCCTCTGTCATCTTTCATTCTTTCTGAATAGTCTGCTAACTCTCCATTATCCCCAGTTACTGATCATTATTAAATATTTCCAAAAAATGTTAACTTCTAAGAAAAGCCCGAACAACAGGAATTCTACGTATTGTTACAAATTCAATTTTGTTTTATAATTCTCAGAGGTGGGATGGAACCATCATTCTTAATGAACCTACTTATAATGCACACTTTGCCCGGGGCTTTACTTACCCTCTTGTTGTTCTGTCTCAGATTAAAATGTTATCCATCTTCACCCCCAGGGAGCATCAGTGGATAAACCTATCTTTTAAAATTTCCCTTGCCCATGACGTAGAAGCTCTTATACCCTCCTGCTCTGTGTTCAGGTGTTTCCAATGCCCGGATAGTTTTTTATCTTTCTGTTACAAATTTCACCGATCAATACTCGTTCTTTCTCTTTTTTTGCCAAACACACAAATTTTCGCCAGTTGTCTGGACGTTTTTAGGGAACTCAAGGGAGATCCGTGTGATTCCTTAGCCTCCTAACATAAATATATTTGCCTCGATAAACATTGCCTTATCTATGTCCTGTCATTGCATAATCATATTTATGCTCGTTGTTAATAATTCGTTACCCCCTCCCTAAAAGAGGTTAATATGGTTAATTATGTAGTGCCACATCAGTTAATGTGTCAAGTATACAGTGCAACACCAGTTATTGTGTTAACAGACTTTCAACCCCCCTTTCCCCCCTTAGGGGTTGAATTTCGAAAAACCCCTTCTTAGTGCTCACTTATAATTCGTAAAGAACCTTTGTACAAAATTTCAAGTTTCTAGGCCTTATGGTTTGGGCTGTGCATTGATCACTCACTCAGTCAGTTTCTTCGTTTATACAAGGTGTTTTTGAATTGAGTACAGATTTTTTGGGAGATAATAGAAGAGGTCCTTAGAAGTATTTTTTGTCATATGAACATGGGGTCCCCACAGCTCCGTTTACTTACAATACTGCATTGAACAATCAAATGACACCGGGACGCAGTGTGCGTTGATAGGCCTAGATTATTTTATTTATAACAATTAACAGAAGCAATCTACTGTAATAACTATTTAAAGTAATTGTTTGCAAAGAAATTTCAAGGTGCACGTGCTTGTTTGTTGAAAAGTCTTAGAACAAACTTCGTCAAGGAGATTCCATGGTATCCAACCCCTTTGTAAAATACGATTAGTCCATATGTAAATGAACTAATCGCATTCTGGGAAAGCAGTAGGTAAAGATTTGTTTTAAAAAGTTCACTTGATATACTTTTTACATGTGTAAAGTTAAACTAACAGTATGAATCGTTTCACATGGAATGATTATGCAGACATGCATCTGTGTCTCGGTGCTGCTGGTACCGTGGATGGTGCAAGGCGTTTGTATGCTGAGCGTTATCCCAACAGAATTCTTCCCAATTCACGAACATTTGGTGCAGTAGATCGTCGTCTAAGAGAAACAGGCGCATTCGCTCATGTTAATCATCAACGTGGACGTCGTCGGTGGTTACTCTCCCCTGAATTAGAGGATGAAGTTTTGGAAAGGTTTAACCGAAATCCATCGACAAGTACTCGTGCGGCCGGAGCTGATCTGAATACTAGTCATACCACTGTATGGAACATTTTACATGACAACCTGCAACATCCGTTCAATGTCAACCCATGTGCAACACATGGTAACAGTTTTCAGCATTGTTTTTCGTTGAATATTTGGGCTGGCATGATTCACAGTGTCCTGATTGGGCCCTATCTCCTACCATGCCGTCTTAACGGGTAAACATACCTTGGTTTCCTGAAGGAGGAGCTCCCTGGTCTTCTTGACGATGTTCCACTAATGACCAGACATTTGATGTGCTTTCAACAGGACGGCGAACCTTCGCATTACACAAGAGCAGTTAGAGATTACCTAAATGAAACATATCCTGGTCGTTGGATTGGTCGTGGCGGACCAGTTGCTTGGCCACTGAGATCGCCAGATCTCACACCGATGGATTTTTTTTTATGGGGAAGCATAAAATCAATGGTGTACTCCGAACCCGTAGATAGAATGGTCATTTCGAATAATTACTGTAAAAGTCATTAATTGTGTTAATTGTTAAAAATAAAATAATCTAGGCCTACCAACGCACACTGCGTCCCTCTGTCATTTGATTGTTCAATGCAGTATTGTAAGTAAACGGAGCTGCGGGTACCCCATGTTCATATGACAAAAAATACTTCTAAGGACCTCTTCTATCATCTCCCAAAAAATCTGTACTCAATTTAAAAAACACCTTGTATATATAGATTTATTACTACTTATAACTATCCCCGTTAAAACTTGAGTCATTAAGGCAAGCAACAATATCACCTTTTGTGAAGTTATCACGTGTTGTTTTGAGATTTTTATTGTTATTGAGAATTTGTTTGTGGAATAATAGTTGATATTATTCATTTTTTTATTGGGAACGCTCGTGAGTAATTAATTTGGAGATTTATTCTTGATTGGTAGACAAATTGATTAATTATGATGTTTTAACACTTGGAATTTTACGCGATTGCGAAAGCATATAAGGGGAGGTGTTTTCACAGGAAGAGACTGTTCTTCTGATGTTTTAATGATTTACGCGATGTTGGTCAATGACTTTGTTCATTTTGCGAATTATTAGGATAATATAAGTATGGTTTTAGTCATTGCTTTGATGTGAGGCATGTTAATGTATCTTAAACTGTGTTTTGATAGATTTTCTTTATGTAATGAGAAGGGGGAGTGAAGACCGGAAGTTCGGAAATCGTATAAATAAAGCATGAGAAGTGATTCATCATGAGTACTGGCGAGTCGATGACAGGCGGAAGCTGAGCGCTCTCTGCCCGGGTCGATTGGGGGGGATGGTCAGCCAAGATGCGCCGAGGCGGCTGCGTAACCTCCGTAGCCCGTCGAAGCCATCAGGTGGCCTCTCTTCCCAAATCTTTGGGGCTCGTACAGGCTCATCAAGTACAGTTGGTGAATATGGGAATAGAGGGACTAAGTTTTTAGGTATTCCAATTATGAGTTCTGTTTTGATGTTGTTAATTGGAGACGGAAATTCTCTGCGAAAACGGTCACTACAAACCTATGTAAATGGCCAAGTAGCTCGTTTAGTCCGATCTCTCAATTTCTTGGTTGGAGCAGGCTCATCACATTAATTAATGGAAAACCCTTTTAGTGTGGGTGGTATCTCTCCCGAACCCGATTTGACTTTCTGAAATAATAAGTAAACCACCGACTACGTGATTTAAATAGAACTATGAGAAATGATTACCAAGTGTTTACAAATGGAACATTGATGCAATTGGAATATTAAGGAGTCATTATTAGCAATTGGAAATAAGTAGTTTAAAATTGAAACCTCAACATTCTTCAAGCGACTGACATAATTAGAGACAATCTTCAAGCGACTGACATAATTAGAGATATTCTTCAAGCGACTGGCATGATTAGGAATCCGACTCAGAGAGAGGAAGACGACTACATATTTGAAATCTTCTGTTGATCTTAGTGCGAACATTTTGAGACTTCCAGTGGACTCACTCACTAATCGATCCGGATTATCTTCAGGTGTATTTTTGTTCTTCAAAGTGATAAGTGATATATTTTATGGCCTGTTTATGATAAAAGTGTTGTGTCCACAAATTGTAGATATAAAAATGATCACAAGTCTGCAGGTGTTTGAACTACGTAATTGTAAGTAGAAGTGAAATTTGATATGTTGATTTAATTGAGTGTCATGACAAAGGTACGATAAAGAAATAAATTTGAGAGAACTTTCTTAAAATAGAATTTTGAGTAGAACTATCTCTTTCCTCAGAGCACTTTAAAGAGCTTAAGACAAGCTCAATGAACATTTAGCGCGTTTGCATTTATTGAATTCTACTGCATTTATCTTAGTCTTAAGTAATTGGGGAATTTAGAATTAACTTTCTTCTTTCGTGTTAAGATCTATCTACTTTCTTTAGCTTTTAAGATTTTTTGCTTTATTTTCTGTAACTCATTGGTTTTCTTTACCTTGAATAAAGAATTTTTATTTAATTCCAATCCTTGCCTTACTATTGAAATAAATTAGTCACAGCCTGCCATTTTTAGAAGAACCCTAACCTTTGTCCTTAATTCATTTTTTTTATTGTTGTGGAGAATTGTTTTGGAGCTAGCCGATTTTGGATTCATCACCTGAATTCAGGTACTGATTAAGAAGAAGGGGGGTGGTCCAGTCAATCTGACATTGGATGCATTACCACTTGTGGTTCGATTAAGGACATTTGGTTACACTTTATTGTTTCCAACAAACGAAAAAATATTGATTGCTAAAGTCCAAGATGGAAACAATGAAGATTAGACCAATTGTTTCAAATCAGATTAGACCAAGCAGAAAGCCGAATGCCAGCCACACACATCTCAGTTTTATATATAAGATTGTTTTTCTTTATTATTTTTATCACATTTTTCTTTTCTTTTTTTATTTGTTACCTATGCCATACATTATGTCTTCATTATTACATTGTTTTCATTACCCCATCAGCATCCTCATTTGACCCTTGTTCTTATCCTATCCCAGCGGTTACATGTCAATTCGTCGAGCATCAATTCGTCAAAGTCGATTCGTCGAACGTCATTTCGTCGACTGTGTCAGTTGGTCGGGTGGTTAGTTCGTCGGACGTCAATTAGTCGAGGGGTCAATTTGTCAGAGACAAATTCGTCGGGTGTTTTAGTTGGTCGAGATAATAAATAAGTGGTCGGGAAAAACTTTAATAAAAATTATAAACGCAAAAATTTTTGTTATTAATTTCATTACCGTAAAGGTAACAATAAATGCCTTTACTGTTAAAAATCAGTATTTAAATACAGTTTTTGTAAACGATGCGATACAAAGGCTAAAATGAATTATAGCTATAATAAACGTGATCTTGTTGACAAATGGTCAGGATATTTGCCCCAAACTGCTTAAATCGCTTCAGTATCCTTCATTTGCTGTTTACAAAAGCTGTATTTGAAATACTGTTGTTTACAAAAGCTGTATCACGTTGTTTACAAAAGCTGCATTGGAATACTGTTTTTAACGGTAATGGCATTTATTGTTTACCTTTCAAGTAATTAAATGAATAACAAAAAAATTTTTCGTTAATAAATTTTTTTAAAGTTTTTTCCGATCATTTATTTATTATCTCGACCAACTGAAACACCCGACGAATTTGTTTCCGACAAATTGACCGCCCGACCAACTGACACTCGACGAATTGACGTTTGACTAATTGATGTCTGACGAACCAACCACCCGACCAACTGACACAGTCGACGAAATGACGTACGACGAATTGACTCGACGAATTGACCCGCGACGAACTGACCTGAAACCTATCCCAGCATATCTTCGCCTTCCCATTGTCTCCCTTTTGTCTTCCCAGTCAATTCTCCACCCTATTGTGTCTTTATGTAAGACGTCTTTCCACAACCTTCTTCTACTTATTATTATTTTATGCTTGGACAGAGGATGGTCTCTATCCAAAACGCGAGTTCTTCTTCAGGGTCTTAGTACTCTGTCCATTTTTGATTGTACAGGGAAGTCAAAATGAAGGACCCTGATTTCAGATATCTATTCTGAGATATGTATTGAACGTATCGTAATGTGAGACATGTGCTTCGAAAGGTACGCTTTCATAGTTTAGTTTCCACGCAGTGTTTTCACTTTCTGCCGCTAAGGTTCAGCAGCGAGCGGTTACAGAAAATGGCGTTGACTGGAGAACGGATATCGTTCGGTATCCTTGAGTCCATGTGATTTCTTTCTCTGGGGGTTCGTAAACGATCATGTATACGTATCACCACTGACAACCACATAGGATGACCTACCTGCCTGCATCACTGCAGTCATTGCTGATATTGACCACGACGTGCTACGAAGGGTTTGGCAGGAGATAGACTGTCAGCTTGATGTGTGTCGGGTTACGCAAGACACTGACATAGAAAACCTGTGATGTGATGTGCTTGAGGTAAATTTTGAACACCTGTCGTAGCTCATGTCTCATATACTATCTGTACTATTATACAGGGTGTATCTGAAACCCTGTCACAAACTTTTAGAGGAGGTAGTATGGATGATTCTAACCAAAAAAGTTCATATGAACATGGGTTTGAACGATAACCGAGATATGAACACAAATAAAAATGCCGCCACTAAGATCAACAATAACCCAAGTTCTATAACACATAGCATAAAGAAGTTCGGGGGAATAATAGGATACATAGAATTGTATATACTAGTACTAGTATATACGGTTAAAATTTGATCGAATTCCAACGAGTAGTTACTGAGTCAACATCATAACACGTGCTCAAATGTGAGTACTATCACCACGTGTTACGATGTTAACTATGTAACTCGGAAACTACTCGTTGCAATTCGATCAAATTTTAACCGTATACACAATTCTATGTACCCTGTCAGTCCCCCAAACTTCATTATGCTATGTGTCACGAACATTCGTGACAGATAGGCAGAAAGACGAAAGCGCGAAACCGAAACCTGAGCTCAAAGAGAGCGAGACAATAGCGGCAGCTATTGATGGCGAGCGCGCGAATATCATCAAGCCTCGTGCGCGATCCAAGAAAAAGCGTCGTAAACGCGCTCCCGAAGCAAGTGGCGCGAGCGCTTTTGAAAAGGAGGCGCGCGTTTTAAGAGTAGAGAGTGAATAACGAGAGGAGTGCGAGCTTTTACCGAAGGCGGACGTGTGTCCGGAGTTCTGTAAGTTTTCTCGAGGCCGAGATAAGAAAATAGGAACTCGCAGTCTTAGAAAGAACTCTCCGCTCATGACTGCAAATTTATGGAGTGTGCAAGTTCGAAGGTTGACACGAACGCACACGAGGAAAGGCTTAGCAACGCGACGCCTTTGCTTTGTGATAATAATAGTCTTCGTTCTCAAGTTTCAGACATTTCTCAGCGAGTAGAGAATGCCACGAGAACTGAGCAACATCTCAATTACAGCAACGTCACCCGGACCTTGGAACAAGGCCTGTCAAGAGAGACTGTCAACGGTTCTACTATGTTCGCCAGTTATACCGACGCTCCGTACGAGCAATTTGCCATGCCGTCGGCCCAGGCAGTGCGTCCCGGAGGACCATTGCAAGCCTTCAACGCTCGTTATGCCTGCCTTCACGCCTTGGTTACCATACAAGCAGTCCCATCCGCCATAGCACCCACATCGTGGAAGGAAGTACTGCCCGGAGGCCTCCACAATTCAAGCCCACTGCACCTGATATTGCCGTGAGGCATACAAGCGTTCCAGGAGGAGGACCTCTGCTATATTTATGCAGGACAAGGTAAGCTCGTTCTCTTTCCTGTCGTATATTCGCTCTTACTCGCGTTTAGCGTTAAGCTTTGAATCATTAAGCCTCCTTTTCTCATTTGTTAAAAAAGATTAGTCATTCTAAAGTTAATTGCTCGGCAGCGGTCGTTTGCGTTTTATTAATTGGGTTCTTTTTCTCTTATCTTACTTTCGGTCTCCTGCTGGAACCCTTAAACGCGGTTGCGTAGCCACAGTCCCTACAGTTAGTCGAGGAGGAAGTTTCTCATAGCGACTTATCAAGAAAAGGTCGAAAGGTCTAACAGTGCTTTTAGACCAGTCAGCATTGTCAAATTATAACATTCGTTGAGTTAGAATGTTTTTGGTATTGTATAATTTTACGGCTATTATTTAGGCCTCTGTTGACGGTCCCGTGTGTAGGGTTCCTGGGGATAATATTCATAGAATTATGGTCGAGTAACTTATTATAATTATGTTAGGTAAAAGACTGCGCCAGTGAATTATACTATTCACAAAGTTTATGATAATTTAGGGTTTATCCCACTTACATAAAAGATACCTCCGCTTAAACAGGCCTGGCCTAGAGGAAAGAATAGGCACTTAGACTGACTTAACAATTTAACATATAATGTTTATTCAATGTTCAACAAATGTATATAAAACAATATTGTATGGAAGATAATGCAAATGATAAAGATAATTTAAGATATGAATTTCAACTTGGTCAAGCTCCAATTAAGATTCAAATTAAATAATACAGTTTGTAATTAAGAAATGACTTGTGGAAATTTGACTAATTATACGTTTCAATGAGTAATCACAATCCAAATAATAACTTAGTAAATTAAATTATGTGGCTTACAACAGAATGACTATCAATTAAGGGTTCTTTAGACTAAACTTACAAGACAATGATCAAAAGTTCTGGGTATAACAATAATGATAAATTAGTAATAGTAATATGTAAATTAGGTATGTTTGTAATTCTCAATTGTTCAATTATACAATCTATATCTCAAGGAAATTCGGGTTATACTGACTTTAGAATTACACAGTGATAACAATGTTCAACAGGAACTCAAATTATAAATTGTTCTATTTCTCTCGGAATGTAAAATACAAATATGGCTTAATAGCTCCGAAATAATAATGAATGTAAACTACTGACTGAACAATCTGCTATATTGCTACTGAATAAAGATCTGAAAGTAAGACATTAATAAATACAACTAAACAATTAACTGGATCAAATACAGAATTTAGATTAAATTAATCAGAGTTCTTTACGTATAATATGATTGTTCTAAGTTACATTATAATTGTCCTTCCCACTGTTTGATAGAATAATTCCTTCCCAAAATATGAATGTAATATATAAAATAGAAAGAATGAAATCATGTGAGGAATTAAAGAATTGGCCATTGAGACATTAAATTGGAAATGGGCTATACCGTGTCTTCTCAATCTGTCCGCTCTTGGATCTCTCTCGTCCTCTCGGCTACCACAGCTTGGCGGGAGGGGGGGGTCGTCCTCTTCCAACGGAGTGGCTCACAGGAAGATCATCTCTGGCTTCTTGTACTGGATCTGGGTACTCCACGGGGCTCAGTACACATTCTTGCAACATCCCTCGCAAACCATGAAATTATTGAAATTGATGACGCTGGTTCTCAGCTCGATAGAAACTCTTCAAAACTCCTCGATACCGCGAGCTAACTAACATTTCAATCTGACGGTTACATTTTCATTAAACTACAACGCAAACTGGATTAATACTAAAATTATAAACTTCCCATCTGGAATCCTAGGATTACCAGATGGAGGCCGAATTAGTATATAAATTTAGGAGTAGTTCGCCGCACACTCGGCTACGGGAATCGTTACATTGCTACTGACTAAAATCTTTCACTTAGCATAACTGAACTAACAATTTCGATTTTCGATAGCCAATCAAACTTCGGCATCCACGTGATCATTCCCTGTTTCTTTCCTCTCTTCAAGATCCAAAGTTCAATCCTTACATTCATCTTTCTTGCTTTCTATCTGTTCATCCGGTTTCCGATTCACTTGTCCTAC
>JAHWFO010099374.1:106343-123245 GCA_023313115.1 Rhysida immarginata
TTCTTGCTTTCTATCTGTTCATCCGGTTTCCGATTCACTTGTCCTACACTGGCCATACAATTTCTATCCTTGAATATGATTCTAACGATCAAAACAAGCTGTGTAAACTGACTCTTGCTTTCTCCTTCTGACAAACCTTAAAACTTGGCTTCCTATTAACAACTCCTTACAACTACGCATAAAAAATATTTAAAACAATTAATAACTTTATTTAATCTTTCTTAACATAAAAACTCTTCTAAACTTTATATAAACTCTTAACTTCTGAATCTAATTAGACAATCCTGAACGCGAATAATAAAATAGCTCATTTGCATAAATAATCTGAATATTCAAATTCTAGCTAATTAATTCTCAAAACCTTACACGTGTAATCTTCCCTAAATTTAGGACTAACTTAGCGGGCGGACTGAAGAGACCGCCGCTCGCTGTTTTGTTAATTTCTGAGTTGGCGTTTAGGGTTTAAAAACGCTTAGAAGTTTTGAAGCTTAAGTCCAATCTCATTGAATTTAGGAGGTTGGCCCGTCAGCAGGGGTGCGTATTGCTGTCGCAATGTATAAAGCTTATACATTCCCCCTAGCTTCCTGTTAGAAGCTAGTTTTGTACCATTAGATTTGCATTAAATTATTATCTTGAGAGTATATAACCCTGTGGTTCTGTTTATTTACACATTAACGCTTCCACTGCCAAATTTTTCCGTGACACAGTGTTATAGAACCTGAGTTATTGACTTGTTGATCTTAGTCGGGGCATTTTTATATGTGTTCATATCTCGGTTATCGTTCAAATTCGAACCCATGTTCATATGAACTTTTTTGCTTAGAATCATCCGTACTACATCCTCTAAAAGTTTGTGACAGGGTTTCAGCTACACCCTGTGTAAAATAGAGAGCGAAAACTGTACAAACACTCATTCATTCATCACGAAATCTCCATAACTATGAAGCCTACAAACTTGAAATTTGGCAAGTATTTTCTTCTTGGCTTCTAGGTGCTCGCTAAGAAAGGGTTTTATTTTTAGTTTCTTCCTTTCTATTGTAGTTTATTTTTAAAATTCAATTTATATGCAGCTGAATGGAATATTTGCTAGCGTTAAATAAGTGTAACGTTTGATTTGTTTAATGAAGAATTTTGTGACTCTTCCGTGAAGCAGCATCAACAATAGAGACTTAGTTCTTTATCCTTACGAGAAATTTATCGTACGAAAACGAAAAATTATAAGTCACTTCCGTTAAATATTTTTTGTAACCGCACGAGCATGGATGTATAGAGAACAACCATTCGTTATTTAAATATATGTCTACATGAGCGTATACACTTAAACAACGTATGTTTGTTCTATATACAGCCATGCTCGAGCATTACGAAAAACACTTAACGGAAGTGACGTACAATTTTTCGTTTTCGTACGAAAAATTTCTCGTCACGAGAAAAAACAAGCTCTCTAATGACTGCAAGTCTGTCGCGCGAGAATACAGTGTATCTGTTATTTTTTTTCTGAATGGGATTTTCTATCTTTTATTCTGTATATACATAAATATGAAAAAGCTATACAGGGCGTTCCAAAATGAGCTTTACAAATTTGATCACATATATTTCAGAAATGGGGATAGGTAGAAAGGTGCAGTTTGCGGAATAATGCTCACACACACTTACATTTATGTTGCTCTTGTGTTTTCTTTTTTGTTTTTTTTGTTTTTGTTCTTCATCGTTAGGAAGGCTTTGGACGACACATTTCCAGGTCACTGGATTGGCAGAGGAGGACCCCTTTTCTGGCCTCCAAAGTATCCGGACATAACCCCATTAGATTTTTCTCTTTGGGGCTTTCTGAAGGACACTGTCTACGATGCCAGGTGCGGGACCTACAGGTTTAACTTAGATATCTTGCGTGCTATGGATGGCACATCATTGAATTCTGTTAAACGGCTACTTAAATTTCAGGTGTCTGAACATTATGCTGCATCGCAGCTTTCTACCTATCCCGATTTCTGAAATATACGTGATCAAAGTTGTAAAGATCATTTTGGAACACCCTGTATTTTTCTCCGTGCGACGCCAGGTACTTCAGCTAGTATTTTCAAAAGATTTCAGAGTAAAAATCGGGTCCATCAATTTGACTGTATATTGGGAATCCTTGTACTGAAATTGTTTAACCCTCTGGATAGATCTATGTCAGCAGGGAAAACCTTTTTCAGTTACAATTTCAGTTCAACTTTCATAGATTACACATAGAAGTCTCACTCTGCCCTAAATCACCCTGTCACAATATATTTTTCTGCAAATAAGAAAACTTTAAAGTGAAGATTTTTACATAGAAAAAAAGTAAAAACTTACCAAAAATATGTCTTTGATGAAGTGCTGAGTACACACAAACTCGTCTTCAGGATCTCCTTCTAAAAATTTGGAGAGTTTAATACAAATTAAGACTGTTTCCATCTAAAAAGTAAAATTTTTAACAAAGCCATATAAAAAACAAATAACACTGATAAACACAGTTTTTGGCACATGAAATTTATATTCTCATTTTATCTTGATTGTTTACGTGGATTTCAAAATTGCTATCACAATATTTCTATCATTCGCAGTTTTTGTGTGGTTACCCATTTTTAAGTGTTGCTTTTGCTGAATTTTAGATCTTTATTTGTGAAAGATCATGTACATAAAACAATATTTTAATAGTTTTGGGTAGGGCACAAGCAACTTAATTGAAATAGAAAATGTAGTGCAGTTTGTTTCATTTATTTCCATTTTCTATTGTTCCTAACAAGGGGGCAGAGCTTGTGATAATGCAGGCGCTTTCGACTAGTTTTTCTCACGCAGCAGGGGTTTTCGGTTGTTGAAATTCTGCCCATGTCTGCGAAACAATCAGCATGACATAGCTACAAGAACAAAGGAATTGGCACGTAGATTCATACAAAGTAACCATATAATCCAATAAACAACTTTTCAAACTTCGAATTCATAAAATGTGATAAAATAAACTAATTTTTTAAAATTTATATCAGGGTTGAAGATTGGACACCTGTGTGAGTTTTCTTTTTTATCAAGCATTTGTAGCAAAAAGATGGGTTAAAAATTGATTACAAATCTGAGAATGAAAAGAATAAAATAACATATATACAAAAACATTTTCCGCACACACTTTTACTTTAAAAAGTCCACTAAAAATTAAAAATAATTTCCTGATGCCTCTCATTTAAATAGGAATTTATAAAATTTAAAAAAATGAAGTATGGTGGCGCATTAAATGCGAGGGGAAGTCAGTAAGTAAGTTGCAAATATATATAGAGATGAAACAAATCAGAGCGCTGACTTGAAAACCACTGTTACTTCTCCATATTATCTACCTTTACGTTCCCTTGTCCTCTCGTTTTACAAACCCCCTAAAAACCAGCAGCATAAAATTCTTTGGGCTGCTGTCCTAACCAAGCGATTAATTCTTCTTGTACAGGTTGAAGCCGAACAAATGGAAGTCGCTTGGACCGACATAAGAGCTTTATGGAGGATATTAGAAAAGTTGGCTTTTCCACAAAGATTTTTATTCAACACTAGCTAAGATACCCGGCATTGCGCAGGCTTAGCGTAGAGTGAAGAAGATTAATTCGTTTTCACTAAAACACCTGCAATTGTTTCGAGTATATAAAATAACTGTTATGGTTTCTTGTGTGGGCATTGGAAACACAGACGTCTCAGAATGAGGAAGAACTTCTTTCTGCTATTTGACGGAATACATACAACTTCGAAAATGTAGCTTTTCGTAATAATATCAATAAAGTTGATTAAGTCTTGCCACTGTTAAATCGTGGTGATCAGTCAGTGACTGGCCTTCCAAAAGCTCAACTGTATTCTCTGGTCACTTAGGGTTGCTTGTAAAGGTTACAAAAAGTTCCGGACGGCATGATTGCGGACATAGGACATAGCGTCATGAGCATATTCGTGCATGTGCCTCGGACTGCTAGTGAACGTCGCCGGTGAAATGACCATCCTTCCAATATCAGCGGCATCCAATCATTATCCACAGCATCCCATAAATAAATAGTTATCAAACACACTGTCATTGGTGATTTAACCTAGTATAAAGAAGCCGCTCACATTCGACTATCGCGTACATGTCTATACATATCTAAACACATTCTGTTGATGAAGCATCTGGCGAAATCGTAAGAAATTGTTTCATGATCCCTCGCTCAGGATGGTGCGGCACGTATAAAACTCCTTGGAAGATACTTTTTTCCGATCTATTTCCTGTAAGAGGATCGGTTCAATGTTAAAGTGGTAACGCTCCTCACCCTCCCAGAAGATAAGAGCATCGTATTAAAAGTGTGTTTTTGGAGGCAAATTTTCACTTCATCTCTGAAGAATTGCCACAGCTATCGTACCGTTCCTAATCAAAAATGGGTATGGCTACATCGTTAATGGTAAGGCGGTAAAACACCATACATGTTCATCAGAAGGGGTCTTGTCTGCTCTTCTAGGCATCCTTTCTAATGCGGTTTTAAATATTCTTACCAAGTGGTTGTGCAAATGAAATAAGCTGAGGTTTAAAACGATTATTTGTCGCACGCCAGATATATTAGCACATCGTTTATCAGCCTCTAATATTTCGTCACCCATGAAGTAAACTTGTAGAAATTTTGGATTTTGACCTGGAAAAGGAAGAAGTTATCCAGCTTTGTGGTAAATTTGGCCCTGTACTTTAAAAGTAGGCATGAATGCACCATCTTCTACAATGGATAACACGCCAAACAATATCATTTGAATGATTGAATTGCATGATCTTATATATTAAATAGAATTGGAATCTGCTCATAAGATGACTGGCTCTGGGGGCTCTTTAACTGGTGGCAGCTTAAATTTTTCCACTGGTTCACGTTTATATTTCTTTACCTGATAATGGGGAATTTGGAAAATGAGTTAAAACATATAACGGAAAGCAAGTTTTATTACAGTAATCGTAATCCGAGTTGGAATTAAATGTCCCTACTTTCAGATCAGAAAATCGATTTATCATTCGATTTTCCGTTCTACGTCAAAGTCCTTGAACACGCAGATCCCTTTCCTCCGAAGTTTCCCTTGTCCTTGATGGTGAAGCTTGCATACGCTTCGCCTTTAGACGAAGCTCTATTTCATCCGAAGTTTTGCTTGCCGTTGACATAGTAGCTCGCATACGCTCCTGTCAAGCAGTTGTTTTCAGTAATTTGTTAACTGTCGCTCGAGCGAAGGGACTGCTTCCTCTCCCATCTTTTCACTGTTTCTCAATATTCTGCTAACTGTCCATTATCTCCAGTTACTGATAATTTGTAAAGATTTTCAAAAAAAATGTGAACTTCTAAGAACTATCAAGTCTATGAAAAGCCCGAACAACAGGAATTCTATGTAATTTAAAAAAATTAATTTTGTTTTATAATTCTCAGGGGTGGGATGGAACCTGCATTCTTTATGAACCTAT
Organism: Rhysida immarginata; assembly: GCA_023313115.1. Taxonomy (NCBI): domain Eukaryota; kingdom Metazoa; phylum Arthropoda; class Chilopoda; order Scolopendromorpha; family Scolopendridae; genus Rhysida; species Rhysida immarginata. The sequence continues at coordinate 111,793 of JAHWFO010099374.1, forward strand.
TTTGCAAATTTTTTGCCTGTTACCCTGGCGTAGCCCGGGACTATATTAAACCTTTTGTTTTCCTGCTTCAGATTAAAATCATATTTATCTTCACCATCTTTGACTTTCAGTGACCTTCTTTCAGATCCAGCCGGCATTGCCCAGTATAATTAGTTTTAAATAAAGTGAACAACCTCAAGAAGTTAAATAACTCAAACTGGTTATCAGTGATTCTATAATTTCCTGTTATAGACGAAGCTGCTGTTGTTCAGATGTTTCCATCGCCCGGATAGCTTTTGTCTTTTAGTTCCAGGGTTTCTCTGATCATTACTCGTTCTTTCTCTTTCCTTTCTTAACACACATTTTCGCTAGTCGTCTGGACGTTTGTCAGGGCGTTCAAGGGAGACGCGTGCAACTCCTTAGCTTCTCGAATGACACTGCCTTATCTATGTCCTTTCATTGCATCATCATTTTATGCTCATTGGCAATATTTCTTGAAAACGAACGTTCAATCATCGCATCATCGTCATCTTGGTTTCCAAAACATTCTCATTCACACAGATTATAACCAAAATGTATCGGAGATTTTTTAGGAAATGCTTGGGTCGGCTGTGTTACCAAATAAGCTGGGTGATATCTCCGGATTTGCTCGGATTCTATTTTTTTGCAATATAAAAATGTGAATATACATTAAAAATAATCATTTGTAAACGCTTAGAATTTATACAGTGAAAATGCATATTGAAAATTAAAAAAAAATTTTAAATAATTTTAATGGATCGACCTTTCCATGGATGTATGGGACAGCTAGCCGAAATAATTTCCTGACCATGTAATCTTATTTTATATGTAAACGCGCCTCGCGGTAGCGAAATTCGTAGATACAAATCTCTTCTTAAGTGGCAGTGAATGTGCAGTAGTGTGCATGAAGGTTTAGACTTAAGTCATAGTTGAGCACAGGAATAGCACATCCCAATCGTATACCTGGTACCCTATTTTCATTCAGTAGTGGCAGGTCCAGTCTAATCTGCCTTGACTCTCAATAAAAGTACAACAAATCAGGTAAAAACCTTTTTTTGCACGCGACTGTGCATGTTCGTTGTGGTTTGTGTATTCTGCGATCCCAAGAATCTGAAAGGGGTTATTTACTACTTTGTATTCTGTTGTTGCAATTCCCACACCCTGAGTGGATGCCCCTTACTGTGGGTCAGGGGTTGGGTGCTTCAGGAATTCTGCGAGCTATGCTGGTTGTAGCGCTGCTTCTTTAGGGTCACCCTTACCAGAAAGGTCATGGTTGAGAAGTGAGACAAAGCGTATCCAAACAAGCATTTATCTTATTCAAACTGCGTCGGGTGTGGTGCAAGTTAAAGTCACTCGCGTTCGGGATTTAGGCAGAGGGTCTCGTTCGAAAAATAGTCGACATTCTCCCGGCTATTATATCAATGCAATGCCTTTGAGAAGCCCCACCAGTACACTCACTATGCGCTTGAGAAAACGGTCGGGGGCAGCGTATGCCTTTACCCAGGAGGAGAAACGGGTAAAGCGACAACGGGATCGGGTGCTGTCAATCGGCACTTGGAACGTATTCTCCAAGACAGGAAAGGAATCAGGGTTATGGAAGAAGCCAAACGATGTCGACTGGATATCATAGGTATTATCTCTACGAAACTTCCGGGTTATGGAACTGTGGACCTAGAAGGAGGGTGGAAGCTCTTCTACTTAGGTGTCGACCCTAACATGACTACTCACAACTCCCTGCCTGGCAGATTATGTTGCAGATTGGACCCCCTTAAGTGGAAGACTGTCTCCTGAAGCTTCAGATAGGGAAACGGTCTCTCTCTCTCTCTATTCATTGCATATGCTCCGAATGCAGTCACAGAGTACTTACTCATTGTAGATGCAGTTGATGCTGCTCTTAGCATTAGAGGGAGTGCAAGATTTTATCATCCTGGTTGGCGACTTCAATGCACATGTATGGGCTGATGACCAAACGTGGAAAGGCGTGATTAGGAGGAATAGTGACGAAGATTTAACCTTCCTGTTCTGTTCGTTTTAACCTTACACTTATGGTGTTCGGGTCAAAAATGACCCCTAAATACTTTTTTGCAAGATTTTTCACAGATTATCTTATTTATTATCAAAACAATTATAATATATCATAAATTATTTAAATTTATATTTTGTAGAGCATACAAAACAATTTTAATAATATATAAATAAATTATACAAACCGATAAAAGTTATAGGCAGTTGAAATACGATTTGAGTCAAAAAAGACCCGAACAGCCCAGGAAAGGTAAAAGTTATGAGACATGTGAATAGAATCTAGTATTAAAAATAGAATAGAATCATGTGAATAGAATCTTGCATAGAATCTAGTATAAATGAATCAAAATTTCAAAGAAAACCACATTTACTGCAAAGATTTTTGAACAAAACTAAACAATGGGTCAAAAATGACCCAAACATCATAACTGTAAAAAAAACATCCTTATATGAGGCAAAATATGTTCTATGTCAATTTTTCCAAAGAACGAAATTATTGTTCTGTGTTATTTTATTAGGTAATTTCTTCTATTTCCCACGATAATATAACGAGGATAAAGCATTTTTAGTAAAATGCACGCAAAATTTTGTTCTATCTCCTGAACCTGCCGCCTACTCACTTTTTAACTGTTCTATGTCCGTACGCCAATACAATTGCGGCCTTAAGAACACGTGATCCAAGATGGCAGCGCACACTGTACAGTATTAAAGGTGGACTCGGTGCACGATGGTTCGGCGTTTAAATTCGTATATAAAAGAATTCGTATTTCTTCAGATCACCCACTGCTTGTAGAGTATTCTGTTGGTTTTGCATCCGTCTGGAAACCCGTTAGATTAAATCGGGTTATCAAAGGCAGAGAGCAATGTACACTGTCATGCCTATTATTACGAAGCTTGATAAGAAAGGGGAAATAAGTAAAGAAAAGGAAAAAGATTTAAAGTCGATGTTTAAATACATGCCAGATGATGTTAGAAAGTTTTTTGAACGTCTGCTCAAATCCTAAACCCAGCCAAAGTAACTTACATTGACATTTATTTTACTAGAAGAATTATAAAATAAAAAGAAGTAGGATTAGTTGGTCAGTTGAATATTTCTTTATTGTAAATTAATACACAATAATTAAAATAATTTGCAAGTAATAAAATATTAATAAACATTAAATATTAATAACACAGAAAAAAATTTGGTGTGTGTTTCTTGAAATAAAATTTATAGGTTTAAAAAAAATGCTTAGTCTCTTTATTATTAGTTACTTTCACTATTAGAAGCTGTACACAAATTACATCACCACAGGAGGTGGGTGGATTGGTCAAGGCATACTTTGTAACTTTCATTACACCAAGCTAAATTTTAGCGTAACCATAAGGTGGGGGGGGGGGTCACTGGAGAAGTCTTAACGTAATTTGTGAACAGCCCCTTATTATTATTATTATTAGAGTTTATTAAATTTTAAAATCAATTTTGGGACTGTTATATTCAATTATATAATGTATACCATTGAAGAATTTGGAGACTGTACAAATTAACACAGAAAGTCACATGTTCTTGTAATTATAATGTTCTATCTCCAAGCGGAAGTTCATCATTTTAGCAATAAAACAAGAAAAAAAATAACAATCACGCTGTTTCTAGATAATTTATGGTGCAGACTATCAAGAACAGCAATTTTTTGCCATAGAAGTCCTGCTTTTCCTAGATAATGGTATTCAAACTTGGTAGGTGCAATTTCTCCGTTTCATAAATTCTGCACATAGAACACTCCAATTCTCACCCGACGCTATATTTATAAATTTTAATTAATATAAAAATCAAGTAAAATAGAATTTATTAAAAGTCAAAAAAGATGATTGCTATTTATGGAAATAGACAAAAGTTATGGGCCGTAAAAAAACGATTTGGGTCAAAAAAGACCCGAACAGAACAGAAGGTTAAATGCGACTGGCAGGTGTTTGTTGGATCTCTATTGTAACAATAGACTTTCCATCACGAACACCTTCTTCCAGCACAGGGATATCCATATGTTTGCCTGATAAAGGGACGAAAAGGATCAGAAATCAATGACTGATTTTGTAATCGTGTCAGCTAACTAATTCCGATCAGTGTTAGATACTCGTGTCAGGAGAGGGCCAGAACTCTCAACTGATCACCATCTTGTAGTCTGCATTTTGTGGTCCTCTGAGTCCATCCCAACCAAGCGTAATACCAGGCCCAGACAGACGTGGTGCATCAAATGGGAGGCATTGGAGGATAGAGCTGTGAGGAAGACTTTTGCTATAACATACCTTCAAGTTTCAAAGAACTACCCAGTGATCGTGGTACTTTTGAAGAGGAGTGGCAGTTGTTTAAAACTGCCGTGATTACTTCGGCTGCGTTGTGCTGGGTTTGGAGTTGGCTGAGTGTAGCGCAGGGAGGTGAGAAAAGAACTCCATGGTGGAACGATGAAGTCCAAGAAGTTATCAAGGAAAAGAAGGAAGCCTATTTCCTATGGCTTGCAAATACGAGGGGAGATCAAAAAGTAAGTTGCACTAACTCGCCGCAGGAGCGTGCTGTGTGCCGCAATTTTGGGCAAAGCGGAGAAAGGGACATTAACTGCGCAGACGTCGGATAGGACGGTTGCTGTGGTTTCTCGTCGTGTTTTGTGTGACTAGCGGGCTAAAAGCAATGGCGCGTCAACTGGAGGTCCACTCCAAACTTGAGATACGAGCAGCAATCCGACTTCTATGGGCCAAACGGGTGAATTGCACGGACATTCATCGTGAAATCACTGCACGATAACGCAACACCTCACAAGGTCCGCCAAACGTGCGAACTGCTGTAGCGATTCAAGTGGGAGGTTTGACAACATTCTCCATACAGTCCCGACTTAGCGCCAAGAGACTTTCATCCTTTCAGTAAGCTCAAAACGGAAGTCGGTGGACAACGATTTCGAAACGATGAGGAGGTGAGAGCGGCTGTCACCGTGTGGTTACAAAACGCTGGAGGAGATTTCTATGCATCCGGATTCGAAAAATTGGTTGATCGTTCAGATAAATGTTTAGGGTCTCTTGGGGACTATGTGGAAAAGTGAACCTACATTGTATGCTGCTATAGCCGTGTTGCTTTTGTATAGGTGGTGTAATAAATGGCCATACCGTGGAAGTGCAACTTACTTTTTGATCTCCCCTCGTACATGTAAGTGTCCTTCGAGTAGAGTGGGGTACACTGAGGCGCGAAAAGCCAAGGCCTGGGAGAAATTCGGTGAGAAACTGGAGACATACTATGGTTCGGCAAACAAGGTATTCTTGCAGACCGTGTGCCGCTTCCGTGTGCCACAATTAAAAGTTCAGATGGGAGGCTTCTGAAAACGGAGGAGAGATTACGGTGGGTTGTCAGAGTAATAGGGGCACCTTTCGATTTAGACGTTTTGTCAAATATCTAGAAAAATACTTGAGAAATTATCCTGAAACTTCAGGGGTGTAAACATCATGTTACCCCTCATACGAGGTCTGTTCAAAAAATACGTAGACTGACGTCATAAAACAAAATATACTTTATTAAGAAGTTACACATCTGGGTCCCCTTCAAAGTACTCTCCTCCCCGACGCACACACTTATCCCAACGGTGTTTCCACTTTTGGAAACAGTCCTGGAACGCTTCTTTTGTGATGTCCTTCAGCGCCTTCGTCGCATTTGCCTTTATGTCGGGAATCGTCTCAAATCTCCTTCCTTTCAAAGGTCTTTTAAGTTTGGGAAACAAGAAGAAGTCACAAGGAGCGAGGTCAGGTGAGTAGGGTGGGTGAGGAAGAACAGTGATCGAGTGTTTGGCCAAAAACTCTCGAGTTCTGAGGGCTGAATGGGCTGGAGCGTTGTCGTGATGAAACAACCAGTCATCTCTCGTCCACATCTCTGGCCTTTTCCACTCGTCCAGTGGCAGTTTTTCCGAGTTTAACACAAAATTTCACAGCATCTCTTTGCTCGTTCAAGTCACTCATTCTAAAAATCCGCCAAACGAAAAAAAACACACTTCACAAACAACCGCGTAGCTAATCAACCAATACTGATATTTGCAATCAAAAAACTGCCTTGTAATCAGCGGATCTGTCAGAAGATGGCGACACCAAGCGATTTTGATTGGGACCAACAGGGCCAGCGCAATTTAAACAGTCTACGTATTTTTTGAACAGACCTCGTATTCTTCAACAAAAGATTTGTCCCAAAGGCAAAGACAATGTTTGAAATGGGTTGTAGATTAAGCAAATGGTTAGGAGGCTTCCTTTACTTATGTGTTCATTACTATGAGAATAGCACGTATATTCAAGGAGGTATTAAGGTTTCTTAAAAAAATAGATATTTTTGTAAATTATTGTTTATTACATCCAGGGTTTTCAACACATTGCAGTATCATTTTCCGGAAATTTGCAGGAAGCCGAACAAATGGAAGTCGCTTGGACCAACGTAAGAGCTATACGGAGAATGTACGAAAACTTCCGAGTTGAACATTCACAGCATTAAAACACAAAGTAAGTTCGCTTTTCCACAAAGATTTTTATTCACCCCTAGCTAGTATTGTGCAGGGTTAGCGTAAAGTGAAGAATTCGTTTCACTTAAACACCTACAATTGTTTCATGTATATAAAAAATCTGTAATGGTTCATTGTGTGGGCACTCGAAACCCAGACGTCTCAGCCTAGGTTCGAGTGCGCTCAGGGGACAATTTTGTTTATATCCAAGCTTTTAATGCACACTATGTTTTTACTTTGACCGTCTGGGGCGTAGACAAACAAATGACCCGGGATACCGACTCTTGAGCAAGCTTCATATAATTGCTCGTATGAAAAACAGTTTCCCAGTTAATGTCGGACACACAAAGTGATACTCGATGGGGATATTTGTTTCACTAGGTATAAACGGAATGCGAGGAATGAATACGTCTTCTGTATAACGAATAACCATCTTTGGCTGAATGTGCGTGATCAGTGAACTGTCGTGAATAGTTCTTAGTACATTTTCCATCTTTTATGCACGGAGCCCTCCGGTTTTGAAAGTCTGCACAGCCTATGAATCATGTTCTTTCACAAAACTTCGAATGGTAGTGGATTCTTTTGAAGATCTGGGAGCTCTGCGGACAGTATGTCGTCTATTTCAGTCGCTCGGATTTTTTTCTTTGAACTATACCAATATGTGTGCATGAGGAAGAACTTCGTTGTGCTATTTGACGGAATATACCCAAATGTAGGGTTTCTTCGAAAATGTAGCTTTTCGTAATAATATCAATAAAGTTGAATAATTTTTGCTTAAATAGTGCCGATGTTAAATCGTGGCGATCAGTCTGTGACTGGCCTTCCAAAAGCTCAACTAGGGTTGCATGTAAAGGTTACAAAATGATACGGAAGGCCATGATTGCGGACACAGGACATAGCGTCATAAGCATATTCGTGCATATGCCTCAGACTGATAGTGAACATAGCCGGTAAAATGAGACATCCTCCCAATATCAGGGACATCCAGTCATTAGCCACGGCACCCCATAAATGAATATAGTTAACAACACGTAGTCATTGGTGATTTCACCTTGTATAAAGAAGCCGCTCACATTCGACCTTTGCGTATATATCTACTGTGTTGGTGAAACTGCCAGCGGAATCATAAGATGTTCTTTGATGATCCCTCGCTCAGCATGGTTCATTAAGCATTAAACTCCTTAGAGGATAATTTTTTAAGATCGGTTCAATGTTAAAGTGGTAACGATCTTCGCCCTCCCAAAAGATAAGAGGATACTGTAGAGCATCGTATTAACAGTGTGTTTTTGGAAGCAAATTTTCACTTCGTCTCTGAAGAATTATGTCACGGCGATCGTATCAGTCCTGATCAAAAACGGGTATGACTACATCGTTAATGGTAGGGCGGTAAAACACCATACATGTTCATCTGAATGGGTCTTGTGTGCCCTTATAGGCATCCCTTCTAATGATGTTTTAAACATTCTTACCAAGTAGTTGTGGAAATGAATAATCTGAGATTTAAAACGACTTTTTGTCGCACGCTGAATATATTAGCACATCGTTGATCAGCCTATAATATTTCGTCACCCATGAAGTAAACTTGTAGAAATTTTTGATTTTCACCTGGAAAAGGAAAAAGTGATCCAGCTTTGGGGTAAATTAGGCCCCGTACTTTAAAATTATGCATGAATCCACCATTTTGTACAATGGCTGAAACTCCAATCAATTTCATTTGAATGATTGAATTGCATGATCTTATATATTAAATAAAATTGGAATCTGCTCATAAGATGACTGGCTCTGGGGGCTCTTTAACTGGTGGCAGCTTAAATTTTTCCACTGGTTCACATTTATATTTCTTTGCCTGATAATGAGGAATCTTTGGACAATGATTTAAAACGTAGAACGGAAGACAACTTTTTTTACAGTAATCGTAATACGATTTGTAACTAAATGTCCCTACTTTTAGATCAGAATGTCGGTTTATCACTGAATTATTCCGTTCTACGTCGAACTCCTTTTACACGCAGTTCTATTTCCTGAAAAGTTTTACTTGCCCTTGACATAGTAGCTTGCATACGCTCCTGTTATAGATGAAGCTCTTTCCTCCAAAATTTCCCTTGCCCATGACATAGAAGCTCGTATATGCTCCTGTTGTAGAGGAAGCTCTCTTTTCTCCGAAGTACAGTGGCTAGAAGAAATAGTGTGCCCATTGCCGCTGATTTCGCGTCATCATGACTGATGACACCGCCAGATGGCACGACAATCTAATGCCCCGACAATTACTCTATAATGCATGGGATTCAATGTAAGTTTAACAGCACGAACGCTTTAACCTTCTTCTCCATGGGTGAGAAATTTTAAGTAAATCAATGACGAGGTACCCGGGTACCCAAGTCCTTCATCACTGATTTACATGGGAATTATGAACATAATTATTTTTATAACTTACCTACATGTGTTGTTATTGATATCAATATGAAATCAATAGCAAAAATCATAATTTTTTTATTTTAGTAAAAACTTTCAGTTTTATTTTTTCTGAAAACTTTCAGTTTTGTTTTTCTGAAAACTTTCAGTTTTGTTTTTCTGAAAACTTTCAGTTTTAATTTTTGTGTTAGTTTTATTTTCTGGTATTCACTGGACGCTTTCTATACTTGAAATTGCTAGTTTTATACTCGCACAAGACCAACATAAAAATGGCAAAACGCGATCAAGTATTCTCATTGGAAGAATTCAGTCGGTAAGATGATGCAATTACTAATATGCCTACACTTTTGAATTCAATGAGTTTTGAGTAATATGCACTTACTATAATGCCTAATTCATCTTGTTGTAGAATGAGTTTTGAGCAACAACAATCATATCTGGATAATTTCATTGATGATTCAGAAAGTGATAATGAGTTGTATTGCTCCAACTTTCCTGATGATCTCAGCGTTCCACCAAAAAACAATCAAGCTCTTCAATAAGATTCATTATTTTACACACGTTGTATTGTATAGTGTATATAGTTATAATTTCATAACGTCCATTTTACAATACAATTGGTTTATTACTGTTTAGATATATAATCGATTTTCATCCTTTCGGACATCATCAGTATTTTTCAGTTGAGATGTTTAAATGTCTTACAATGGTATTATTTTTAAATTTTTGAACAATGTTTCTTCTATTCATTATTTTTTGGTTATATTGTTGTCATTATTATTAGTATTTATCTTATATATTGTAGTTTTATTAATATATAAGCTCTTCAAGATGAAGAATCTGGTATAGAAGACGTCAATGCTGATCATAATGCCCAAATAGAAGTAGATGACTGCTCTGAAAGTTCCAGTGAAGTCGAGAATGAAGAAAGTGTTCCCGATCAGCAGATGCTGTATGGCAAAGATGGAACTGCATGGAATCTGACAAGTCCTGACAGTACTCAAACACCACAGCAAAACATTTTACGCGAAAAATCAGGACCTGTAAAAAAAACTGAATCCCTTTCAGTTCTTGAAACCTTCAAGTGCATTTTTGATAACATTATGTGCAATATCATAATCAGGGAAACAAACAGGAAAGCCAAATCTGTATATTCTCAGTGGAATGCAGAAAATCCAAACAGCCCTCCCAAAGTTTGGAAGGAGTTGAAAGACGAAGAATTCGATAGTTATCTTGGGATTCTCATTACAGCAGGGGTTCACCATTCTTGCTCAGAAGACATCAGAGAACTGTGGAAGAGTGATGCTAATCCGTGCATCTATGTCAGTGAATAGATTTTGGGAAATAACTAGGTTTCTTCGTTTTGATAATGTTACAACAAGGCAAGATAGGTTGAAAAATGACAAAGCAGCAGCAATTTCAGAGATATGGTTCTTGATGAATATGAATCACAGAGCTCATTATGTGCCTTCCGAATGCCTTACTGTCGATGAACAGCTATTTCCATTTAGGGGTAGAACAAGATATGCAGTCAAAACCGGCAAAATACGGTATAAAAATATGGTGGGTGTGTGATGCTGGAAATTCTTATCCACTCACTGGGCAAATATACACCGGGAAATCAGCTGAAGGTCGTGAAAAAAAATCAGGGCGAAAGAGTAGTAAAAGACCTGTGCTGCCAATTCAAGAAAAGTGGTCGGAATGTTGTAATGGATAACTTTTTTACAACGCTTCCTCTGGCATGATTCCTACTTTCATGGGGTTTGTCAGTGGTTGGGACCAAGGTCTGTGAAATATAAGGTCTGTGAAGTTAAGGGAGAAATTGACCCTGATCTGCGCATGTGACGTCACACGGCTCCAAGATCATGCGACTCTGCTGTGGCTGAGGTAGGATGAAGCAGAAACTCACGTGTTGCACGCTTATATTGCAAACAGAGATAAATGAAAGAAATTTGTCTCTGATTGCAAAGCAAAATAAGATAAAATATGCTTATTTGTGCTGTGTTTGGGTGTAATAATCACCCCAGAGGAATGAAAGGAGGAGGTTGCCATTTTTTCCAGTTTCCTAAGGATAAAAAAGGAGCTAACAGTGGCTAGACTTCTGTAAAAGGAAAGACAAAGTGAACAAAAAATAGGTATGTAAAAATTAAGTGTTTTTAAAATTATTTCTGTAAATAAACAGGGATCTATCTAGGGCCAATTTGGTACCGTTTAAGAGTACCTTCACAAAATCATTTTAAGTGGAAACGGTATCTTCACAAAATTATTTTGATCCGAAACTGTCTTCACAAAATTTTAACTCGTGTTTATCAGTGTATTACCTTCAAAAATGGGCGTTCACTGTAAATAATGTCAATTCAAATAAAAAAAAGTTTTTTTAAATGAAACCTAGTGGTTTATATTTTTTGTTAAAACCTTTCACAAAAAATCTAGGTATTTTCACAAAAATGGGTATTTATTTATTTATTTATTTATTTATTAAAACTTATGTGCAAATGGCCTAAAAGGGTCGTAGAC
>JAHWFO010099376.1:8938-53068 GCA_023313115.1 Rhysida immarginata
CGGACCTCTCCCCTACCGACTACCATCTTTTCCAGAGCCTGGACAAATTTCTCCGGAGGAAAACATTCCTAACCCAACCAGACGTCGAAAACGCATTCCGGGAGTTTATTGAGTCCCGTGACCATGGATTCTATCGGAGAAGGCTCACGAAGCTGCCAAATCGTTGGCAACTATGTTTGGATTACAATGGGGGTTATTTCGAATAGCACGTGTGAAGGCGTCCTTTCTAGAGGGCCATTAAAGATGACCTCTGCAATCCGACATTTCATATGCAACGACCTGATATCAACAAATCCATCACCAATGCATGCAATAATTCAGGGTCAACAAGCAGCAGGGGGAATTTAGCGCAAAATCAAGTTGATTCAACCAATGAAGATAAAATTATCACCCTTGATAATTCAGCCCATTTCAGGGAAATATGAACATCAGCTTTCATTTAAAGATGCGTTCACCAAACCGGTTCATAATCAAAAGAACTTGCCTAATGTGCAGAAATTTCAGATTCTGAGAGTTTTACTGACCGATAATGCATTGAAGGTAATCTCCGCGCTCGAGGCAAGGGATTCCAATTATAAAGTAGCTTGACAATTACTCGAAAATCGATATGCAAATACAAGAAACATAATAAACACTGATATGAAAGAATTGTTCCAGTTTCCAGCTCTATCTATACCAGATCCAACTACCTTGAGATCTCTAGTTGATACTGTTGAAACACATCTTTGTTGATGAATGGGACACAATATTGATCTACTTAATCACAAGCAAACTAGACAACGTTACGAAAGAAGAATGAGAGAGAAAAGTCAGTGCTACGGATTATTTACCTACTTTGAATATGTTTCTCAGATTCCTGGAGAGAAGCAGCCAAATGTATGAAATTGTAGAGAAGAAAAGCAAAAATAGTTATTTCTCTAACAACTAATTTAACAAGAAAGGAGAAAAGGGTAGCGCTAACAACAACATCATCGGAGGCAATTACAGCAAGATGCATCTTTTGCAATGAACCCCACAGGATCTACTGGTGTGAGAGATTTTTTAAACTCACTGTGGAGGCAAGAAATGATGAAGTCAAAAAAGTGAATTTATGCATGAACTGTCTGAGAAGGGGCCACAAATAACGGGACTGCAGATCATCATGTCAACAATGTGGTCTTAAACGCAACAGTTTGCTACATATGAACGACAACAAGGCAAGCACAAACTCTGTTGAGCGATTATCCATGAATTTATCGACAAATCAACATTAAGTAGTGACTCACTGCTTACCAAAACCAATTTCACGAGTGATTCTCTCGTCAGCACGGATTTTTGTCAAGGAGATCCCTGGGAAACAGCACGAGATTCGAACCCTCTTGGATCCAGGATCTCAAGTCAATCTTTTAGCAGAGAATTTTGCTTAGAAATTGAAGCTCGAGAGCAAACTAATTGATCTACCAATAACCGGAGTAAATCAAACCTCATTGAAAACTGAAATCAGTCACTATATCATTGAAGCCTTTGGTGTCTAGTTTCACTCTGCACCTAGAGTGTCTGCTCGTTCCAACTATTACAGAAAGAATTCCATAAGTCAGTTTAGACAAGGACAGACTCTTCATACCGCATGGCGTCGAATTATTTAATAATTAGCTGATCCAGACTTCACAACTCCAGGAAAATTTGACCTGTTTATTGAAGCAGGTTTGTTTTGGAATCTTCTCATCTCAGGAGAAAAAATTTCAAACAAAGGCCAGCAAACTTTCCAAAATACTCACCTTGGATGGGTTGTGGGAGGAGAGCTGAGTACTCAAGCGCAAAGTATCTTCATCTACCTGAATTTGTTGACAGCAACTTCAGTTAAGAAATCGAACAGTTCTAGAAGATAGAAGAACTGGATGATCATCAAGAGAAAGGACAAAGAATAGTTCTGTGAAAAACATTTTCAGCAATCACACAAGGGATGATTAACTTGAGAATAAAATAAAACTCTTTTTCCACAACGAAACAGGAAATGAACAAAAAGAAAAAAGACCGAAAATAAAATGAAAAAATACAACCTGAGTCTGTAAGCGCTTTTCGAAAGCTTTGCTTTCATCATTCAGCAGCCAAGGAGCACCTCGAGAGAACTTGAGAGAACTGACTTGGAATAGAACATGCTGAGTATTTATAACGAACGGAAGCCAATCAAGACAAGGGATGTTGAAGGTCGGTTCCAAGTTGAATTGCCACAGGATACAACTGTCGCACCAGGAGAATCATTTCACAAGACATTTAGAAAACTCCAAAGCATTCAACGACTAATTATAGCATTTACAAAACAACCAGATTTAAAGGAGCAATACACAGTTTTTGGTCGAATATGAAGCATCTGGTCACATGCCGCAACAACTCGAAAAGGAACAAAACCTGATCACTATTATATACCACGTCAGCCTGCGAAAAGTGTATACAATTCAAACAACGAAATTACGTGTTGTCTTCGAGGATTCTGCTAAAATATCTCTATACTCTGTCTCACTGAGTTTGCAGCAGATTTTATGGCGAACGGATCACAAACAGCCAGTCAAAGTGTATACTTTGAACACCGTAACATATTATACAACTTGTGCCCCTTTCCTTGCAATACGATGCTTGCGAGAAAGTATTATTTCCCTAAGCAGTAAAGGTTTTTCAAGATGATTTTCATATGGACGATCTTATTACCAGCACCTCTACGCCAGAATAAGCTACCATCTTGCTAGAACAATTATCGGAGCAATTATCCTCAGGAAAGTTTCATCTTCGAAAATGGAAAACCAACGATTCGAGAATTTTACAAAAATTGGCAAACCGAAAGGAATCTGATAAACTGCTTATTCTGGAAACGAGAATCAATAAAAACGCTGGGTTTATTGTGAAAGAGTAAAGAAGACGTTTTGCAGTATAGAGTTCAATTAGGCGAAGATGAAAATATAACTAAACGCAAGATTTTATAAGCCATTGCTAAAATCTATGATTCGTTGGGTATGATTGGACCTGTAGTAATTACAGCAAAGTTAATAATGCAAGAGTTATGGAAACTCCTAGACAAGCTGGGATGAAAGAGTTCCTTCAGTCCTTGAATCAGTATAGCGAAAACGTCTTGAATTATTCGCCTATATGCCAGACTTATAAACACCACGCAACGTTAACCCAAGAAATAAAAAAGGAAGCATAATTCTACATGGGTTTTGTGATGCTACAGAAAAAGCATATGGAGATTGCGTATATGTAGTAGATTGCATATGTATGATTGCAATCCAATCTTTTGTGTTCAAAATCGCCTCTAAGGCAAAAGCAAACACTAACCACGTTTTGGAGCTATATGCCGCGCTGCTTTTGGCGTGACTTGTCTCGATTGTCAAGGCAGGGAAGTAAAAGAAATTCATTTATTGAGTGACTGTACCATCACTCCACACTGGATCAAGAATATTCCGACAAGGAAAAAAATTGAGGCGAATAGAGTTAAGACTATCAAAAAATAAACATCTCAATGTACATGGCATCACGTCCATACAAAAGAGAATTCAGCCTATCTGGTTTCTAGAGACGTAACCGTTCCAAAACTCAAAACGCTTGATATTTGGTGGCCCATCTTGGCTTCTTTCACCCAAGAATTGGCCCGAACAGGAGACTGAGGTGGAAGAAGTTTTTGAGGATGAAGTAGACACCATTGGCGAGCAAATAATCGCGCTTGCTGTCCGTAATATTAAAATCCTATTTATTGCGAAGATACTCAAACTTTTCAAAACTGCAAAGAGTTGTCCTTTACAGATTTTGCCACAACTTGAAACAGAAAAGAGTAAATAAACCACCGAAATGGAACCACTCAAATAAATGAACTCGAGACAGCTCGGTAAAGAATAATTCTATGGGTACAAGCCGAAGCCTTTCCACATTACGTTGCAACCCTGTCACGGAATTCAGACGACATCCAGAATTCCGATGACGTCAACGCCCTCTTCCACACTCGCTATTTCTATGCCTCAAGTTGGAAGAGGAAGCGGCGAAATGCTCGTCGTCAAAAGCGTCAACACCAGGAGGCCAATAGGAGAGAATAGCGGGATTTTCGTCGAGATGACGTGCATGAGAGAAATCATGAGATTCGTAATGAAGAAGTCGGAGGGGAAAGAGCAACACCTCCTAGAAAGAAAGCCAAACAACTGAAACGTCATACATTGTTACATCATCATATTTCGACCACTGTTAACCGTAATTTCTACCAATAATAAGCCTTAAATTTGGTCGACTTATGATGATGATGTAACAATGTAAGGCGTTTCAGTTGTTTGGCTTTCTTTCTAGGAGGTGTTGGAAAGAGGCAAAAAATGGAGAAGGAGAAAAGTCGCAGCAAACTGCCTGATGCGAGATAAAGGCAGACTTCTGGCGATTCTTCGAGAGCCGAACACGGTGAAAGCGCGCCTAGCATCTCGGCGAGCCCTTCCACGGTCGACGAGCTCCATGAACCGGAGAACGAGAGCGACGGAGAGAACCCCGCTATTGCGACGCTACCGGAATGCCTACGTGGCGACGAGAGCTCCGTAATCCTGCCTTCGTGTACTGTAAAACTATGCGATTCTCGAGCTTCCTCGTTGGACTATCGAATCCAGAATCTCATTGCTGGTAAGTGCCAATTGTCAAATACAATTTTGTACTGGAATAGCCAAAGTGGCGTTTCTAGAAATTAGCCATAGGGAGCTTCACGGCTTATATCCATGGACTCTGGCCGTACGGTCTGCGTTCCTATATTAATAAAGTTATGGGCTTCGTATTAGTTCGTGAGCCACGACAGTAAACTAATTTGCTGGTAGAACTTATATTCCGCTATAATTGGAACTAGCCCTGCTTACTTTGCAACTTGTCTTGTCGGCGACGCACGTACTTGTATTTTTTAAATGGCCGTCGTGCGTTAATTATTTATCCTGCTTAATTACAATAAGTGATACCCACTTTCGTCTATCATAATTATTACCCCTGACTGATTCTACCGAATTGGGACTTAATCATAACCGACAGTGACTATTTTCCCATATTATCGTATTGTGTGAAATCCCTGCAATGTGATTCTACATTATATCGTAATTTTGGAAAAGGGTCAGAGTTGGACGATTCAATTTATACTACTGTGTTTGTGCTTTAAGTGAAGTGCCCATTTTGTGCTATATGAATAGTGCTACAATTTGTTTATGGTTATGCAATGCCATTGGTGTGTCGATTTGGATCCGTGAAGGGATCTGGGTTTCTCTTCAATTGTGTTTTCTGTGAGTGCATCGTAATTTGTGCATTCCAAGGTGTATGGAACCAAGCTGGTTCCAATATGATAAATTTATTATTTTGCAATTCATATTTAATGCTTAGCTAAGTAAGCCTTTTAGAATTTAGTTTTATTTGATTGCCAATTATTCAATTTATTTATTTATTTATTTATTTATTTATTTATTTATTAGTTAAGTATAGTACATCGGAGCTCGTCTAAGACCAGTATGGTATTACACCGACAAGTTAGGTCTTAGGGGCTCCATCATTCAAATTATAAACGTGATGTAGCAGAATGAATACAGAATAAAAATTTTTTAAAAATAAATAAAAAAAATAGATAATAAATAATAAATATGGGTTAATGTCAGTTTTTTGAAGTGAAGGATAGTCTAATTTAATGAATATACAATATATATAAAGTTGCAAATTATTAAGTAGATAAATTTAATTATCAACAAAAATTATCAAAATATATATATAAGAAATGATACAATCTCATTAATACATTGGCAAAGAATAAATTTATATAAGGTTAAGATTAGAGGGAAGAGGAGAGGTTGGATGTATTTAGAAAGGGCTTTAACTTTCTTTTAAATGAGGCAGGGGTTGGAGCTTGCTGTAGATGTTCAGGTACACGGGCCCATCAATTTATACCAGCAACAGAAACACAGTTGTTATGATAATTTCGACGGGTTAATGGGCATCTTATTGAGGAGGCAAATCGGGTAGGGTAATTGTGAAAATCTTGTTGATGATGTATTATTGGAGGATTAGATACAATTAAATGTCCATTAATAATTTTAAATATAAACGTAAGTAATTGTTGGATATATATTTGAAAAATAGTTAATATTTTATAGTATTCAAAGTAGGGCGATACATGAGAACGTATTGGGAGCTTCAGAAGAATCCTAAGAAACCTTTTTTGGATGCGTAGGATTTTTGTTAAGTTAAATTTAGAGGTAGAGCCCCAGAACTGAATTCCATAGCAGATAGTTGAATGTATCAGTGTACTGTATAATAGTAATAATATTCTAGATGGAAGATAGTGATGTTACGAGATTATGCCAAGTCGTTTACTAAGAGTCTTAGATAATTCTTTTACGTGATTGTTCCATGATAAATCCGGGGATATATGCAATCCTAAGAATTTAAAAGTTTCAGTAAAGGATAGAGGTTGAGAATTGTAGTAAATGGGTAATTCACGAGGTACAGATTGTTTATTCCGTTGTGTAAAGATCATGTATTTAGTTTTATTAAGGTTAAGAGATAATTGATTTAGTTCGATCCAATTACTTAAGATAATCAGGGATTGATTGATAGAAGTTTGTAGATTCGCAATTGTTCTATCAGCATAAGAGAGAGTAACATCATCCGCATACAAGATAGTGAAAGAGGGCGAAAGAGCATGTGATAGGTCATTTATAAAAAGGCTGAAAAGCAGCGGAGATAGTATTGATCCTTGGGGAACACCTAGGTTACGTACTAAAGTTCTGGAAGTTATATTTCCTAAAGTTAAAGTATACTGTCGATCGGTTAAAAATTCAGTTAGCCAGTTTAGTGGGGGACCTCGTATGTTATAGAAGTTGGAAAGTTTATAAATCAGGAGGTTTATTGGGACAGAATCAAAGGCTTTTGAGAAGTCCAGGAATATAGAAATTACATGGCTGTTTTCGGTCATATTCATTGTTATATATTCCATTAATTCATAAATAGCAGTGTCGGTACCACGTTTTGGTGTAAAACCATGTTGTGTCGAGGAGATTAATTTTTTACTAAACACATAGTTAGATAAACGACTAAAATAGAGTTTTTCGAAAATTTTAGAGAATATAGGAACAATTGAGATGGGTCGATAGTTACCAAAGTCCATTGAATTTCCTTGTTTAAATATAGGGATAATCTTAGCACGTCGAAGACTTTTAGGAAAGGTTCCACAAACAATAGAGGTGTTAAAAATGTGAGACAGGGGAGTTGCTAAGCTAGAGGCTACTGATTTTATCATATCTGTTCGAAATCCGAGGGGGTCAATACTAACCGAAGGTTTCAGTTGACGTATAATTTTTATAATTTCTTCGGGGGAGGCTGGTGAGATAAAAAAGGAAAGAGGAACAGAGGAAGTAACATACGGGTAATGTAATATTAAGTTGGGTTCATTCCTAGTGGAAGGTAATAGTGTTTCCAGAAACTCCGTTAACAAAGTTGGGGTAATTACAGTAGGGTCAGAAAAAGGAATAGTTGGTGAGCGAGAGCCATGAATTGTTTACATTTTGAAACTTTATGAAAGAAACGATCAAAATAAACTTGCTTAGTTGATTTGATAATAATGCGAGTAAAATTTGAGAAGGATCGAAATCTAGCCTTCGTTCGCTGACACGGGTTACGACGAAATTTTTTGTATAGAGCATTTTTATGTGTGATTAGATTGAATACATAATCATTCATCCAAGGTTTTCTAAAAGGTTGATTGATTCTAGAGGACGTGGAAATAAAAGGGAAATAGCGATTTAAACCGGCTAAAATTTGTTCTATAAACTTATCCATTAGGATATCAGTATTGCTGAGATTTCCAAAAATCGCTGACCAGTCAGATAATTCGAGGAAGGAATGGAAAATAGCTAATCTAAAGGGAGTGATTAACCTATGTTTACTTGTAGGGAATGATGGTTTAGAAACTGTTAGGGGAGCATAGATGAAAAAAATAGGGAAATGGTCTGAGATGGACAAGTCAATACAGCCACTTAAGGAATTATCAGTATGGGTAGCAAAACATTGATCGATGGCAGAATATGTATTATGAGCTGGGGAGTAATGGGTAAAAAAAGAAATTGTATGGGAGAGTCCAGAACTGGACATTAAATCTAAAAGATTATTTAAACTAGGTGAAGATTTGGAAAAATCAATATTAAAATCACCCATAATAATTAGTTTTTTATTTGTCAAAGTAAGGTCTAGAAGCATTGAAGAAATGTAATCTAAAAAAACTGGGAAGTGACCAGATGGAGGACGGTAAACTGTACTGAAAATGAGATTGTTGTTAATAGTGGCCGACAAAATCTCATAATCAGGGGTAATTTCAGTGTAATTAGTGCAGAGGGTGTAGTGTATTGAATTTGCGATAAACAGCGCAATACCTCCTCCTTTTTTTGTGCGGCGATGGATGGCTATAGAAGTATAATCATCTATAGTGGGGATTTCATAGTTAGAATTCGTCCAGGTCTCCGTTAAAGCAATTATATGGGGAGGGATTTTTAGAAGGGATAGAGACAGGAGAAAGGGGATAAAATTCATCTTAATACTTCGGATGTTCAGACAGTATGTAAATAAGGGAGTTTTAATTAGATCAGAATAGCGATTGGAGTAAAGGGTGTTGAAGTTGTTAAGTGAAATTGGATAATTATAGGTTGTCGTAGTAGTAGTTTGCTGACAGGTATCAAAAGAGACTATACTGGAATTAAAAAGAGTTGATGGGGAGCCGGGGGCTGCCGTGGTTGTGAGTGGGGGATTAGTGAAGATTGAGGTAGATGGTAGTAGGAAGAATAGAAGTAGTAAATCAAAATTTCGGGAGAAGTGATTATTGTACAGTTATTAGCGTAAACAGGGGTATGTAATAGTAAAAAATAATACAAACTAACAGAATAATCTCCAAGTAACGGCTACAGGTCGGGTGAAAATGAATTGTTACCTAAACGTTGAAGATCAGTTGAATTCTGTATGATGATAATTTTCCCTGTTGAAACTTTCGTGAGAATTCTCCCATTAGAGGCCCAGACATTACGGGGGCCGAGTTTGGATTTGGCAGAGCATAGAAGGCGGTTTCGGGAGGGCGTCAAGTCCTCCGCAATATGGATGGGTGTGCCTTTTAGCATTTTCCGGTTTTTTATTATGAGAACTTTTTGCAGAGGGGAGGTGAATTGCAGCAGGATTGGGCGAGTCTTGTTGGGAGCACGATGGCCAATGCGGAATGCAGTGTAGATTGACGAAGAGTCCAGAGGTACATCGAGCTTAAAGGAAAATAAGTTTAGACGTTCAGAAACTGTGTCCTCCGTCGGAGTCTCTGGAAGGCCGTATATCCTTATATTAGAAAGTCGCCGATATTGATCAAAATCGTCAATGTTCTGTTGCATGGTGGTAAGTAAATCACAGGGAACCGGCGCGGTGGGGAGATCCAAAGAAGAGGGCGGCAAGTTGAGGTTGAAATTGTAGCGTCAATTTTGTCAAGACGAATGCTGAATTCATCGAGGCGAGCCTCAGCTGAAGAAATACGGTTGATAATGTCAGTAAATAGGGTGTCGATCTTAATGGTGAGACGTTGAAGAAGAGAGTTGAATAGGCTATCAATATTGGCCGGATTTGTGAAGAAATTTGCGACTGCCTTCTCAATGGCGGGACAGACAGATTCGTCTAAGGAAGATGATGAGGGCGAGCTCAAAACAGTACTGCGGGTCATTGGTTTACCAGGCGCACCTTTGTGTTTTGCTTCGCGTGACGACATAATAATAAATTAGGGATTGAATTAAATATTTGGTAAAGAATTATAGGAGAATGCCGGTCAAAGGTAAGAAAACAAAAATCTACCAAACTACAACTAAATTTTTAGAGAGAGATCACATGTGGCTAGTTGTATTCAGGATGATAACAATGGAGTAGGTAAATTAGCTGTCGGATTTCACAACAATAGACGCCAGAAAACAGATTATAAAGTCAAATTGATTGTTTAAAATTAAAGTTCTTATGGCGATTTAACCAATTTAATTTAGGAATCAATAGAAATCGGAAGATATACAACCTACAGATTCGTGAGATGATTCTAACGAGGCGCAGAAGCTACATTAACCCACAGTATTAAAAGCAGTAGATTTAAAACAGGTAGGCACAACCAGAAGCAGTCAGAACGCGGAAGAGATGAGAAACGATGTTGTCCGTGTGGTATTTTTGTGTGCTTCAATAAATGTTTTGATCTTTATCCACGCCTTTTGTCAATGTGTAATCATTTTCCACTGCGTAAACTCTGTAATACCTAAAATATACATATTACAAACCCTCAAGGCTGGGAAGCCTTTGAATAGTGGGAGTTCGCTTCTTACATTGAATCCCTTCAAGGATCAAGATAGAATAATTAGAATCAGCAGACGCCTTCGAAACGCAATGATACCGGAAGAGCAGAAACATGAAGAAATTCTACCCTCGAAGCATCAGGTAACAAGTATAATACTGTGGGACGAACATATCAGATGATTGCATTGCGGTTCTCATCAATTATTACATTCAGTGCGTGAGAAGTATTGGCCATTGGCACGAGGAGGTGAAGCACGAAAAATATAAGATTTTTGAAGAGGTTGCAGGATTTTTATAATTAACGTTCCCGTAGTCTGAGCAGTTTTTTTCTCAAAACGGCCTATCCGAATTGGGTCAGATTTTCTAGAAGTCTGCTACCCTCTAAAGAAAGTAGAAGCGGCCTGAAAGGAAGCAAGGAGACAAAGTCACTCCTAGTGGAGCTGCATAATTGCATGACTAAGGGTTAATATAAGACAAGCACGAAGAGAAGGAATATTAGAATTTTCCGATTCCTTGGATAAGAGGTTTTACCGATAGAGAGAGCATCTTATCACCACCAGACATTTGACAAAACTCCAGACTGCTACTTGGATTTTCTTCATCGTGATGTCTTTGTGATATTTTGTGACTTTTAACTCTGACATAAATGACAATTTTTGAGACTGTGTTGTGTTGTGCTTCTTAGATGAGCGACCCTCTCCCCCGATGTACCCTGAGTGAGGTAACCCCCCCCCCCCACCAAACTTTGGTGGGTTTTGCTTTTACCGTCTGGTGATCCCGCTGTTACAGTCCTGCAAAGACTCTCTTCAACAGAATCGAGGAAGCTTTGCAGGCAAGAAATGTTGCTGATCGCATCGTAGAAACTGTATACAGACTGGTAACACGACCTTCAATCTAAACCAGGCTGGTCCTGACCGTCTTATTGTTCACGTCAGGCAGATTTTGTCATTCCTGTCTGAAAGATACCTCAAGAGTTTCATGGCAGATTTTAGGAAAGTGCTCAAACTCTTATCATCCCGAGCACGCTGACACTTGGATATTGTAACGTGCCAAATGACGGCGCGGAAAATCTTCGATCTACCAGCGGGTAAGTGGGGTTTAACTTGATAAAAGGTACGATTAAAGAACCACCAAATAAACTAATTAAATAAGCGAACGAAAAGGATAGACAAAAAAGTTACTCCTCCCAGAAATAGTCAGCACTTAAAATCCCAAACTCGAAAAGTGAAAGGTAGGACTCAGTTTTATTGAAAACCTCAAAGATTAGATACGTTTTTCTTTATACTAAAAAAATTCCCATTAACAAAAATCTAATACCAACTTTGTGCGAAGAAACGGATGCTAATTCCAAGCAAAAATAGAAACTTTATTACAATTTTGTAAAAGATTTTGGAAAAAGCAAAATAGCAAAGAGGATTTAAATGACAGGGTACAGTTGATCTTCACATTGAATGTGCAGCAGATGCTAACTACACCGCGGCTAACTACATCGCGGCTCCAGTCGTTAAGGCTGGCACGGGTAAAACCCAAACTATTCGGAAACCCAAACTATTCGGAAATGGAGCAGTCCTCGAATCGCTATCTCACATGGAAATAAAAAAAATATAATTATAAAAATAAATTATAACTGTTCGTCAGTATAAAAAAGGGTGGTGCAGCGCACAAAGAAAAGTTGTAATACAATTATATATAAGCAATTGATTGGTTTAGATTGGTTTAGAGGTTTAAGACTTTAGAACTTGGAATATAGGGTTGCGATATTTCGTCAACAGACCGTGTTCGATACCCAAAGGTGGCCTCTAATTAGCAAATTCTTTGCACTAGTCACTCACAGAACTGAGACACACTAGGATAAGGTACTTGTGATCCGAGCAAGGGTTCCGTCCAAAGGGAAAAAGGCAGCAAAAAATAAAAAAGGATAAAAAAAAAGAAAAAAAAATGACAAAATACAGAATAGGATAAATTAGAGCAAACCTCTTACCCTCAAGAACTTGAGACAACACTAGACGTAAAAAAAAGCATACACGCAAGACAATACCAACGCAGAATACAAAAAGAGACACATATATTCGCAAACAACAATGGGTTAGGGAAAAGATTCATCCAGGGTGTCCATACCAGGGACGCAAAGAAAAGGCGTAAGAGAATTATCTAAAAAAAGAAAAAAAAACATGCTTGTGTTAACGAAAACGTAACAAAAAATAAAAGGAATCCAATGATAACAGAAAGATTAAGCTGAACGCTCAATAGTGTAGAGATAGGAATTGTTCATAATAAACCATTAATGAATGATATAATCAAGTAGCGAAAGGCTAAATGAATACTGCTACATAAACCATTTAAGAAATGCGTTGTTTATATATTTCACCCTTAAAACTACTAATTTGCATGAGTTACCATTAAAGCACGTGCTACTTAACTATTTCCGACTATCATTATTTACTTGTTATATTCACTCATGACACGTTGTTACGAGTTGTTTGATTTATTACATGCACTATCTTAGCATTGAAAGTTCTAACCGTACCATATAGTACCATTTAGTACCATTAGGGCACGTGCTATTTATCCAATTCCCATTATCACTATTTACTCGTTATATTCGCTGAAGAAACGTTACGAGTTAATATATTGCATGCCATATTTTAGCATTGAAAATTCCAATGGTAACATATGGTACCTTACGTTACCATTAGGACACGTGCTATTTAACCATTACCCACTATCATTATTTACTCTTTATATTCACTCATGACACGTTGTTACAAGTTGTTTGATATATTACATGCCATATTTTAGCATTGAAAGTTCCAACGGTAACATATGGTATCATATAGTACCATTGGGGCACGTGCTACTTAATTTCCCACTATCATTATTTACTCGTTATATTCTCTCATGACTCGTCGTTACGATTGTTTGATATATTACATGCCATATCTTAGCATTGAAAGTTCCATTGGTACCATATAGTACTATTAGGCACGTGCTAGTAAACCAATTACCATTATCATTTTTTACGCGTTATATTCATTCATGATACATCCTTACACTTACACGTGCCACTAGACCAATATCTGCTAACACTAGTTACTCTTATATATTCGTTCATTAGACGTCGTGATGATTTATTTTGTATATTACGTGCCATATCTAGTTAGAGAAAATTTTTAAGGGGTTATCGTAATTTTACCATTAGACTACGTGCCATTAGAGCACGTACCTATTCCAGCTATCTTAGGTACGTACTTGTTCGAGCTCTGTCCCATATTAATGGATTGGTGAAAACATTATAAAAAAGTTAATTCGTTTTCTAGTTATCGTAATAAATAATTAGCTCCCTACAAATAATAAAATTCTTATGCTTTAGAGTCCGTTCTGCCCTTTCAATTATCGTCAATCATGTGCATCCTGCACGCGCACAATCTCATTAACGTTTTGAGCACGCGCAGAGCTGAACCTATATGCTCATTACGCGTTTTCCCCAGTGCAATTCATCTTCGAACTAAATTTATCAATTGGCCAAACAGTATTTAATAACATTATATTCGTTCATGGCTCTTCGTTACGAGTGGTTTGATATGTTGCTTACTATATCTTAACACTGAAAACTTCTAGAGCGCGTGCCATTTTTCCAATTTCGACCATCTTAGAACTAAATTTATCAATTGGCTAAACAGTATTTAATAACGTTATATTCGTTCATGGCTCATCGTTACGAGTTTTTTGATATGTTACTTACTGTATCTTAACATGGAAAAATTTCGGTGGGGTATGATAATAGAGCGCGTGCCACTGTACCAATTTCGACCATCTTCGAACTCGTCCGTGGCATTTCCCATATCTATCGATTGGTGGAAACAGATTTTTAAAATCTTTCATACTTTCCGAGAAAATCGAGTTACGGACAGACGGACGGTCGGACAAGGCCAAAGCATAAAGCACCTTTCGGTACTTAATAAACCATTATTGAATGATATAATCAAGTACCGAAAGGCTAAATGAATACTGCTACATAAACCTTTGAAGAACTACATTGTTTATATATTCCATCGTAAACTTCTAATTTATAATTTGTGTATATTTGATCATTTCCCACTATCATTATATACTCGTTATTTTCACTCATGACACGTTGTTAGGAGTTATATGATATATTACATGCCATATCTTAGCATTGAAAGTTCCAACGGTACCGTATTGTATCATAGTGCCATTAGGGCACGTGCTACGTTACAATTTCCCATTATCATTATTTAGTCGTTAAATTCACACATGACACTTCGTTCTTAGTTCTTTGATACAATGCATGCCCAATCTTATTGAAAATTCTAACAGTACTATATGGTACCTTACGTTACCATTAGAGCACGTGCTACTTAACCATTTCCAACTATCATTAATTTCTCGTTATATTCACTCATTACACGTTGTTACGATTGTTTGATATATTACATGCCATATTTTAGCATTGAAAGTTCCAACGGTACCATATGGTAGTATTATTCACGTGCTAGTATACCAATTATCACTATCTTTATTTACGCGTTATATTCATTCATGGTACATCCCTACACGTACGCTTGCCACTAGACCAATATCTGCCCTCACTAGTTACGAGTTATTTTCGTTCATGAGACTTCGTGACGATTTATTTTATCTATTACATGCCATATCTGGTTAGAGGAAATTTTTAAGGGGGTATCGTAATGTTACCATTAGAGCACGTGCCATTAGTGCACGTACCTATTCCGGCTATCTCATGTTCGTATTTTTTCGCACTCTGTCCCTTATTAATGGATTGGTGAAAACAGAATGTGAAAAAGTTAATTCGTTTTCAAGTTATCGTAATAAATAACAAGCTCCCTACGAATAATAAAATTCTTTTGATTTAGAGTCCGTTCTGCCCTTTCATTAATCATCAATCACGTGCATCCTGCACACGCACCATCTCATTAACGTTTAGAGCACGCGTAAAACCGAACCTATATGCTCATTACGCGTTCTCTCTAATGCAATTGTACCGATTTCGGCCATCTTCGAACTAAATGTATCAATTGGCTAAACACTATTTAATAACGTTATATTCGTTCATGGCTAGTCGTTACGAGTGATTTGATATGTTACTTACTATATCTTAACATGGAAAATTTCTAGGGGACATCATAATAGTTCAATAAGAGCGCGTGCCATTGTTCCGATTTCGAACGTCTTCGAACTAAATTTATCAATTGGCTAAACAGTATTTAGTGACGTTATATTCGTTCATGGCTCATCGTTACGAGTGATTTGATATGTTACTTACTATATCTTAACATGGAAAATTTCTGGAGGGGTATCATAATATTACAATTAGAGCGCGTGCCACTGTACCGATTTCGACCATCTTCGAACTCGTCCGTGCCATTTCCCATATCTATCGATTGGTGAAAACAGATTTTTAAAATCTCATACTTTCCGAGAAAATCGAGTTACGGACGGACGGACAAGGCATAAATCACCTTTCGTTACTTAATAAAGGCATCTGGTGAAGCAAGACTAGTTCTACGGAAGAAAAAGGAATACAAAACGACACAATTGCTGACATTAAATTCAAGAGGCCGAAAAAAGCATTTCCCTGAATCCGCACCACAGGTTTGGTGGAAAAAGACGCAATTCATCGAGAGTGTCACAAGGATTTGTGTGAGCAATAGCGCGAGCGCGAGTGGTCAGCAACCGCGCAGATCGCGGCGTAAAGCGCATGTCCGGAGCCCACCATCGGATGGCAGTTCCCCCGATGGAAACGCGCATAGCAAAAGCCTAAGTCGCCCGTTCCTCGGCGCGTCAAAGGCCGTCTTTACACTAGAACGGTATGATGTGAGAACGGAACGCAACTAGTCTGATTGATACGTTACGAACAGAGTGCGATAACTTTTTCTTTACACACACACTAATAAAGAGACCGTTCCCCTACATCACTTTCTGAAATCCTCACTACGCGGGTATAGCTGAGAAACAGGAAGTACGATATTTCTATTGAGATCAGTTTGTATTTGAACTTCCGCCAATTTCAATTTCCCACATTTCCCACATGGAGTAGCCATTTTGGTTTGAATCCTCACGTGACCTTTTTGAGCCATAACAAATCGTTCCGAACGGATCGGGTATCGAAGGATCTCCGTATCCGGTCCAGTACGGAAACTGGAGTATTCCGTACCGATCGATTCTTTCTCCGTAGTGTGGAATGGTCGTCTTTCGGACTCCATACTCTAAGTGTACCAGGTCCGGTCTTACTGTTCTAATGTAAAGACGGCCAAAGACTCGAGCAAACGAGAATGAACTTCGCTTCAGAACCAAGCCCAGCACGAAGACAATAGACGATCCCAATCTATTAGCAATAATTATAATTATAATATTAATAATAATGAGAAAATGCGTAGTCGCAGTAATAGATGGCGGAGTCGGAAGCAGGCTTGGGGAAATGACGCCAAGATGCGGGTTGGCGCGAATTATGAGACGAGGGACGAGCAGAGAGGACTTGCCTCCAGAGACAAATGAAGAAACTTTCTTTCATTTGTCTCTGCTTGCCCCTGGAGACAGGAACTGCTCCGCTCTGTGATTTGTCAAGTGATCACACGTCATTACGTCACTGATTATAGAGAACTGAAACTGAAAGTTCTCCGAGTTGTCTGAGGAGTCCACCAGGAAGGAGAGAAAGCAGTCCTGCTCAAATAGAGAGATTTGTGTGTATATTCTGTAACCGATTATTTAGTAAATTTTATAATTTACAAAAGTACACCAGTAACGTGCATAAACGAACACTAAAAATCATTTAAAAAAAAACAAAACAACAAACTTCTTAGGATTTTTTTTTTGTTTTAATTAAAATTCGTTCAAAAATACATTTAGTATTGAAAAATGGTTATTTTAAAAATTATTATAAATGATTATAAAAATTATTTTATCATAACAACAAATTATTACATAATAAAATGATCCTCTCTTCCTCCCCATCTGATTTCACGTAAGAGCGTTTATAGTAAATGTTTTGGGTTTTTTTTTTCTGAAGGGTTGGTACTATGCAACTTAGCGACAAAAGGAGGAATCGGGTGTTTGAAAATTGCTAACGAATGATAATCTTCTTCAATTTTTCTTCTGCTCTTTTTCCCAACTATTAGAATATCGTTGCTTCATTTCTTCTTTCTCGTAGTATGATTTAAAAAAAAAATTTTTAAATAACCTAATTTAAAAATCACGTGCGGATTTTGAAACGATATTTTATATTTCAAAGCAAAACTAAAATTTAAAATTTTTTGGTTATTACTGTAGATGACATAGAAATATATTACTGCATATAAAACTAATGTGTACGTAAGAAACATTTGGCTCAGACTATTGTGCACTTTAGTTTATTCGTGAAATATGAAATTCCTTTAACATTAATTTGCTTGGAATAAAATTTCCCAAAATTTTTTATTATGTTTAAGTGGTTTACATGTCTCCTTTATCTCCTTTAATCAATAGCGTTAATTAATTTTATAATCTGGACATTTTAATTTAAAAAAAAACAACAGAAAAGTGACCCACGGGTAGCGTAGATTTCAGAGTAGTTTCATCATGTTTCTCCTGAAAGATAAATTTCATTTTCCGTTTTCGCAATACCTTAGTGTGAGTGCCAATTACAATTAGGTCGGCGGAGTTGGCCTTAGAAGTATGTGAGCTCGTCAGTTAACTCAAAGGGGAAAAACACATTTATCAAGGATTCTACCCATAACAACAACAACAACAACAACAAAAAATCAAACAACTAATATAACTTTTTAAGCGTTATATTCTCGATTTCATCGCGTTTAGTTCTTGACGAACCCCGTGTGCACTCTTGTAGTTCTTACCACAGATATAGAGGAATAGATCGGCAATGCCATTGTGTTCGTTGAAGCCTCGCTTACGCTCCCCCGCCATCTTAGGTCACTACAGAAAGCGAAAAATTACAACCAAACACCACACACGTATTCACCATTGTACCTTGTATTTTATTCTAACTGACTTAATTAACTTTATAACATTAAATATTCTAAGAAAAAGCATATGATTCGAGTACTTGCTGCTTACACGTGTAGTACGGCGGCAGCCCCACTGAGAAAGGTACGGGCATTGCCGATCTATTCCTCTCTATCTGTGGTTCTTACACACTTTCGCACACCTCAAATTTCCCTTGAGGTGACGTAATATCGTGTGATCTATTGACCAATCACAGAGCAGAGCAGTTCCTGTTTCCAGAGGCAAGTCAGAGAGGAAAGACTTTTAGAAAGCAAGAGCCAGCCTACCAGTACGGATCGAGGAAAAGGTGCTATCGACCGGGCAATGCTGGTTACAATGGAAATGTTAGACAATTCCTGGAATACACTGAGACATTAATTTTTATGAGCGAGATACCGTCTACGAGTGCTACGAGAGATGCGCCGTTCGTAGTGCAACTTGCTGGCGACTCTGGAACGGAAGTCGCGTCGAGCCGGCGTAATGAACTTTTGTCTTTTATCTCTCTCAACGTAGAACGAGAGGATATCGCCAGCGAGCCGGCGCGAGTGGAGGTTTCAGCATCGGAACCCGTCGTGGACGTTCAGCCAAGGCTTGACTTTGAGACGGAGCGAATGCAAGAGCGAACGAGGAAGAGTTCAGCAGCAGCTTCGAGCGGCGTGGGATTTCGCAGCCAAGAGGAGACGCCTTCACGTCTGTGGCAGCCAGCGTTCGTCCCATCATCGGTGACTCTTCGTTTCTTGTGCTACGTCGTCAGCCTACCCGCCATAGCGAGGGAAATACTTCGCTGGAGGCAACCTACTTCGTAGTGATGCCCTGGGGACTGGACGCCTTTATCCAGGACGATTTAGGCGCCATTTATCAAGCATATAGGTAAGCTGGCTCATTCTATTAGTTGCTTTAGGATTTTTAAGTTATTCCTTAAACTCTCTCGCCCTCACGCAAAGTCTCGCGCGCGTAGCCATTAACCTCATTTATTCACTTTGGTCTTTGTTCTTTGCAGGAGCAAATGGAGACTCCTCTATCCTTAAACACCATTATTGCGTAACTGCTTTCTTAGGGGACGGGGTCCCTTGTGCAGCACTCATTTTTCACATATCCATGGGCAAAGGCGATTCATGTACCGGTGGACAATTACCTGAGCTATATGCACGTACTTGAAACTTTATAGGTTACTATACCTATTTCAGAGGACGGACTTTCTCTAATCCTACGCAGGTCTAGAGTGCTATTTACCTTTATTATCAACAAACGCTCACTTATTCCAGTCAGACAAATCTGGAAGCGAGCACGGACGTTATCTACAGTTAATAAAGCTTTGTAAACTACACTATATGATCAAAAATATCCGGACACCCCTCACAGATCATCGATTGGCCCAATGTCACATGATAATGACTTGCACATCATTTAAATAGCTTCCCACACCTTCAGACACAACTCTGCTTGGACATTGGCAAGAATGAGTCGTTCGGCAGAGCTCAGTGAGTTCCAACGTGGAACCATCGTTGGATGTCACCTATGCGGCAAGTCCGTGCGTGACATTTCCAGCCTTCTACGGATACCCAAGTCAACAGTAGGCGATGTCTTTATGAAATGGAAGACCCGGGGATCAACAACAGTTCAACAACGAACCGGTAGACCCAAGAAACTAACGGACAGATACCGTCGAGTGCTTCGTCGTGTCACCCGCAGCAACCGAAAGTCCTCGGCGGAAAAAATTGCCACAGAGTTTCGAAACGCCTCTGCAAATGATGCCAGTACCATGACAATTCGTCGGGAACTGCACACGATGGGATTCCATGGCCGTACTGCTGCCGACAAGCCCCACATCAGCAGGGTCAACGCCAAGCGACGTCTGGAGTGGTGCAAAGCCCACAGAAACTGGACAATGGACCAATGAAAACGTGTAATGTGGACAGACAAATCTCGTTACACACTCTGACAATCCGATGGACGAGTTTGGGTTTGGCGCGTACCTGGAGAACGCTTCTTACCTGAGTGCACAGTTCGGAGGAGGACGAGTCATGGTGTGGGGCTCATTTTCATGGTACGGACTGGGCCAGCTCGTTTCTGTGCAAGGAATCATGAACTCCGACCGTTATCTGAATGTTTTGGACAACTGTGCACTTCCAACGTTGTGGCAATTTTTCGGGAACGGGCCATTTCTCTACCAACACGACAATACTCCGTGCCACAAAGCGAGGCGTGTACAGCAGTGGTTTGCGGACTCAGGGGTCGAAGAAATGGGTTGACCGGCACAAAGTCCCGACCTCAATCCTATAGAGAGTCTGTGGGATGAATTGGAAAGACGCTTGCGGGCCAGATCACATCGGCCAACTTCTGTACCTGAACTGATTCTCGGTCTTCGGGAGGAATGGAGGAACATTCCGGAAAGTACCTACCAACATTTGGTGGAAAGTCATCCCCGAAGGGTGGAAGCTGTGATTCGGGCAAAGGGATGTGCAACGCCCTATTGATTTCCATGAAATCGTGGCTAGAGCGCAAACGTGCATGTGTCCGGATATTTGTGATCATATAGTGTATTTAACCAATTCATTTTATTGTTTTGGCTTTATCTGCGTATTTGCAACTCCTCGTGTTAGAGGATGCGTCTATAGTATTTTTTTTCTTTATTAAAAGATACTTTTTGTCACGGAATTCGAAAAACTCATCGAATTCCGATGACATCAACCATCACTCCCGGTCTCGTGTCTTCCACCAAACGAAACCGGAAGGTGGACGGCGAAACCTAAAACATCAGCAAATGCGGCAGGAGCGAACCAATTGGAGCGAAGAGCGGGAGTTTCGTCAGGGGAAACGAGGAGGAGGCATCGAATCGAGGAGAAAGACAGAGGAACCGTTCGTGAACGGATCGAGGAGAATCTCAGAGAGTAACACGAGGTATGGTCGAGAAAGCAAAAGCCTGTTTTCTATTGAAGGACGAATGAAGGAGGCCAGGCAGCCGGTACGGGAGAGCAGAGCTATCCGGACGGCGAGCAGCGAGCCGAACCCCGCAACCGACCAGGAGACCCTCGCTACGACGGAGCGAGCGGCGGATGAAGGCGTTTCATCGGGGATTAACGGAGCGGAGGCGGCGAGCCACGAAGGCCTTTCACTTTGGTTGTCGACCATAGCCGTTCTACGAACGATAACACTGGTAAGCGCACAACTTACGGTAGAAACTAAACTTCATATGCTGAAAGAATGTTTCCCGGAGTTGCGGTATATGGAAGTGAAACCAAACTCAGTTGTATACGGGTTATGGCCGTTTAGCTTACCGGCATATATGGAACAGTCGGCGGGCTTCATATACGCCAGACGACAAGTGTTGGTTAAATAATTATTCTCCCCTTCATTAGCGAAGGTCATTCACGAAGGCGTGTAACGGCGGCTCCGGTGACGCAAGTGGAGAAGATTTATCATGGTTTGAATCTTGCGGCGCGTGATTAATTGATAATTCATGCTTTGGTGGCGTTTCTCCCTATCAATTCAGGGCGTGTTAGTTAAAGTGTATTTCGCCGTACGACATTGGGAAAACGAAAGCAATGAGCTTGCAAGATAGTGAATTTTTGATATATGTGCTTTTTCATTGTGCTAAGCCGTGTATTTGTGCGACGTCAGTGAATTAAGTTGGAAAAAGAAAAATGAATTCACTTAAATACTTATTTTATGGATATGAGTGTAATTTCTGATTATTGTGGTTATATATGAAATTGAGAACCCCGACATGTTCTTATTGTGAAGAGTATTATTTAAGTTCTAAGATTAAGACTTACGAACGTTACCTTCTGGACTGGACATGGGGGTTATGTTTGGTTATGTTCGAAAATTGAACTAAAGGTGCTAGTGACGATTTTCTAGAAAGAAAAACTCTGAATCGTGGTTTAATTATATTTTGTGAAAACAGATTTTGTGATATTGTGTTTTTCGGTGCGAGTAGTGGCGTCACGTACCGCAGTGTGTAAATTTAATTCTACTTAGGACTTTATTGTGAAGAAATTACTAAGGCGTTATTTAACGCAGTGTTCGCTTTTCAGTATTATCGTTGAGTAATAAGGCCTGAGTTTTGTCAAGGACTTTTCGTGTAGATTAGTATTGACTTTCTGATGAACTCGTTTAATTGAACAGTCGGACTGATTATCCGATTACTTATTCCCAAGTTGGGTATAATAATTCTGATGAGTTGTTAAATTAATGTTTTATATATTCATAATCTGTATGTAAAAGTGTGATTTTAAGAAATCTTATTCACAGACGCATAACTATTGAATTGTAACTGGTAGAATGGTAAACTTAAATTTTGGTCTTTACTATTGACCATAGCCATTGTTTCTGAATATCGTGGATATTGAGGTCCACCTTGTGTGTTGCGTTTATAATATAACGTGGATTAGTGTACTAAGATTTATGATAGATAATCATAAGTAGACTTAGGCCGGTTTCGGCAATATGCATTTTTGATTTTGTACATTTGTGTTTGGTCAATTTTACTTAATTTGCGTAATTTTAAAGCAGATAGGAGTTAACTGCTTTTCATTAATTTATTACTTTTTAAATGCAAATAAACAATTTTGATTCTAATCTTTTCACGTCTGTTCACGTAGCTTACCTTTCCACTGCGTACTCTCATGTTCTTAGTATTTTATACGTGACGCTTTTTTGATTCATTAATTGTATTTTATAAATATTGCATCCTTTATTAATAAATTTACCTCTGATATGCCTATCTAGCTGTCTTTTATTGTAATTCTAATATTAGCTTCCACTGCCACAATAAATCTACATGACAGAGAGAAAGAAGAGGCGATTGAACGTCTCTAACAAACAGTCACTATAGATGATTGTTTGAGTCTAGCCCTCTGCGAATCAAAGTCGAAATTTACGATCAACTAGAGTGCGCGGTCACAGGCGTCATCTATCGAATATTATTAATTCGAACAAGCGTGTACCGCATAAGTGTGGCAATAGATAGCGGGCCAAAAAGCCTGTTGACTGGAGGGATGTTGTTTTGCGCGATAGCGCGATTTTGAGAGGAAGGAGGGGCGTGAGAGAGAATCGAGTAGAGTGCACGAGTCAGCGGCCCGAAATGGACGCGGATCACGAGTTCCGATGGAAGATAGCTGGAAAATAGACTTTACCTCAGGCGGGTTTTCGTATGAGTTCAATGCCTTATTCTTTTGGAACAGTGCGTGTTCTGACGATAAATTGGGCACGGAGAATTGTGCAGTTCGTGAGGTCGTGAACTTGAGAACGACGGGCGATGCGTCGCAGCCCGCGTGCGCCAGTAACTCTAATTGTGTTTCTTCCCATTCAGCAGCTGAAATAGCAATGGATGACCGGCCGGCGCGAGCACCCACCGTTCCAACGAACGTCGGGGAAAGCAGAGCTCGTCCGGGGTTCGACGTTTGTTTGTGTTCGGATATTCAGCTCTCGACGGAGGAAGCATCAACGTGGTCTTCATTGGCGGTAGCCTTCTGGCGGCATGTTCACTGGCAACTGTACTTTACTCCTCAGCATCTCAGCAGTAACAGTTTGGTTTTGGTTACCGGTCTATCCAGGCCATCGTAGCAATGGCAGGCAACGTATGAAGGCGAGGTTTTTGACCAGGAGACGACCCCATGAACATTGTTAGCCCCGTGGGGCTTAGAAGCATTTATTTCTGAAGATTTGAGCGCCTTCTACTATTCTCGGAGGTAAGCTGACTCATGTGCATATTCTTTTTAATTTATCTCTCTCTTAACAAGATTAACTTCGCCACGTCCTCTCACGCTGCGTTGTTAATATTGCAATTATCTCTGGCGTTTTCTCGGGCCCATTGTTTTCGTTTCTTTGCAGGACCAGCATTAGCTGTCCTCCATGTTAACGCAGTGCGTCGCTGCATTCTTGAGAAGGTGTACCGTTGGTTAATGCTACATATGACCGTATATGAGTCGATGTCAGGAAAACTTAAGACTTACTAGATCTTCGTACCTATTTATTGTTCCGCGCTTTGCGCGCCCGCCACGTCGTTAAATTTTTCTGTATTTGAATGAATTTCTTTATATTCATTGATAAGTAAGCCGCTGTCTGCGGTTCGCCCTATTCTTGTTATATTCGTGCCATTTGTACTAAATATTTACGGAACGCTCTACGTGGGCGGAGTCATTTTGTGAAGGAGTTTTTGGTTCTCCTAGGGAGAGAGCAATTCCTCGTGTCAGAGGATGCCCTCCAGAAACCCTTTAAGGGCTCTACTATCGTTATTAACGTATTGCCATTGTAAGTGTCCTTTGAATGCGTTTGTAAAATAAATATAAAAAATTAATATGACTACATTGCCGTCTTTATTTATATAGCTTAACTACTTTTTCCACTGCGCTATAGTTTTATTCGTGACAATCACTAGTTGTCTTGATGAAACTTAGACAAACGACTGCCTAAAATCCTAGTCCAACGGAAAAAGTTTTTATTCCGCGTGCAAAAAAACAAGAGGCGCTGACGTTCTAATATAAAACAAAAATCTCGAGAAAAAATAATTAAGCTTTAGTAACGAGAATCTACAAAGGGAAATTGCAACCAATACAACAATGTGTTTTAAATGAAAGCTTACTTTTAACGGCAAAAAATACCATTATTTGAAATTAATGGCCAATGAAAAATTTTTAATAAAATTAGAATCTATAAATAAATTAATTAAATTAAACTATTCCAAGGCAAAACATTAAAACTACTAGTAAGTTTTCTATAACGAATTTTAACGGATCCGGAAAAGTTTTAATTTCATGATATTCTATAAGATGGGCAGAATGAAACTACCAAAGAATCGGGGAGAATGAAACGGGAATAACGTTTAACAAAGAGTTCGCATTGTCTCTGAACCGTTATTCAATCCGTCGAAAACGGAAAAGCATTTCTCTGATACCCCAAAAGATTACCTTTTCAACGCTTGTACTACTGAAGAAGTGCGAGACTTGTTCTCGAATATCGGGGAATTACCACTGCTGCCCTGAGAGGAGGTTTGATCAACCAGGAATAACTATGACAGAGCTTCAGCAAATGCCTGTTTATCATTCGCCGATGACATTGCCACCTCCACCTGCAATGCCAAAAGAGATGGTCCCGCATCTAACTCGAGATTTGCATGAGGACACATCGCCTCATTTCTGCCTCTACCTCAAGAGCAGAGGGATGGTTCCCAATCACTGGCTCCACCTTCCAAGTTATTTGAGGCAATTCCTCTTCCACAGCCATTCAGCAACTTTCTGATGGCTGAGATTGAGATTCTTACAGAGGACATCGTAGAGGCTTCATTGTGCTCGGTGTCGGCGTTGCCAGAGAAGATTTTCTGGCTTCCTCCTCCATCCGAAGGAAGGTCGTCTGCCGAAGGAAGGTCGTCTGCCCATTTCTTCCAGTTCTACTGTCACCATTGGGTCCTGAATCCGTCAACACGAAGTCATCTACTGCATCTACGCAGTGGATAGGTTTTTGTCGGCCAAAAGACCATGGAAAAAGTCCAGACTTCATCATACAAGAAAGGACAAAAAGGCCTCATCACCACCTCAGCGAGAGAAAAGCACAAGCAACCACCGTAGCTGCTTCACCAATCCGGAATACTTTTGAGTCTTCTTCCACAACCAAAAGGCTCCAGTCTACCTTGGTTTTACCTTAGTCTTCGCCATCTTAAAATCCTCCTTTGAACGTTCGATCCGTTGGTTCCTCGTTTAAGCAGTCGGATTTGTCAACGATTATTGCTCTGCATATGCAGAACATTTGACCACTATAGGAAGTTAAGTTAGCTCCATCACAAGAGGGTTATAACATCGCCGGCCTTCGTAGCCGTTATCCTCATGGACAATTTCTTAATAATTCTTCTTCTTTCGGGCAAAGGATTGCTACTATCATCTTGAAACCCTTTAATTGTGTGACGAACATTACGTGCGACCGCGAATGCAGAGAGATTTCGTTAGAAGTCAAGAAGTTTCTACAGGTGGATGGTCGTCTTCAGTCCAGCCCAAGTGTGGATATCCTTCCGTACCCGTTCCACACCACGATATGAAAACTTCGTGTGCAAGTGCCCAACTCTATCATCGCTACCATTGTTCATCACGTCGGACTTCACCATGGGTCAGATATTTCTCCCCAAGGTTCTAGATGCAGAACACGTGACCCAGTGGAGACCGATAACCCTCCTCAACATGGATTATAAGGTCTTCACCGGGGTTTTCAACAAGGACTGAAACTGTTCACCATGAATTCTTCGAACTCGGTCAGACCTGCTCTACTCCATCACGCAGGATTTCTGCAGCCTTATATCCATCAAGTGTGTTAAGGAGGAAGCTGGTACTCATCACCAGCTTCCTCATTGCTATTTTGAGCCTTAACCAGGATAAGGCATTTGACAACAAGTATAATAATCCTTAGTGACTGCTTGACTCTTACTACATGTGCGCCTAGGTGCTTGTTTTGTGATCATTGAAGGCGTTTTCTGAGGCAGCACCATCTGCCTTAGCTCCAACAGCTTCCGATTGGATAGAGCTTTCGGATTTCTGCAAGAAAGTTCCCAGAGAACTGACGCCCGTTTGCAGTGAGAAGATAAGGAAGGATGCAAACCAAAGGGAGGGTTACGATTCTTTTGATGATAGGAAGGATCGCACTTCTTACTGAAAAACACTCTCGTGCAAAATAGAAAAGGGTTTCCTCTCAATCAGTCGTATGGAAAAGAGCACCCTGCAGTGCTAGACAGGAAAATACTCAGCAGGCAGGCAAGGCAATCATATGCTATTTCGGTTAATGTCTTTAGTAGTTCATGTAAAGAAATTATACCTGCATATACTAGGCATCTCCATTCAAGGTACCAAGGTACCAATATCATAGCAGAAACGTTCTCCATTTGAAGTCAGGGCTTCAATCTCCATTTTAGATTGAATTATGCCAGATTGAATTATTTGGATAATGAATAATTATAAAAATAAAAAGACTCTTTCACCACAACAAAAGTACAAAAGGAAAATACAGCCTAAACCTGGAAGCGCTTTTCAAAAGCCTTGCTTTCATCATTCAGCAGATACCAAGGAGAACACCAAGAGGACAAGAGTGAGCTGACTTGGGCACAGAAAAAACGAGTATTTACAGCGAAAAGAAAGACGAAACAGACAACAGGATAAAAAAATTAAAGAAAATACATTGATTCGACAGCTGAATCAGCCATTGGATTAAAGATGATTTACCAATGAGGCCCGAGTCAGAATTAAGTAACAGATTCTTGTTGGGTTTTTTTATAGCTAGGCTGTTGAAAGCGTCCATTAAGTGTTGTTTTTTTTATTGAATATACAAGTTTTAAATTGTCTATAGAAAAATCATGTTCTGTATCGATGGAATGTTTGGCTATGACGAATTGATTGCTTCTTCTGAAACGTCTCTGGACCAAATGTTCTGTAAATCTAGTTGAAAGGTTGCGAATAGTCTGTCCTTTGTAAATTATTTGGGATTGGGAACATTTAAATTCATATATTCAGGACTTCTGTAAATACGAAACTTTATCTCTTTGGAGTTATCCAATAAATGTCTGATCTGATTGGGAATACTGGGCCTCGTCCGTCCACAAAATGTTCCATGGCCAATGCTAGTCCACCTCCATCCGTGCAAGGAATTCCAATGCGAAGGTTTCTCTACGAGGAAGATCGTTAGGGGTTAGTTGTTGAGCAAGGTGGATTTTGTATGGGTAGTATCGCAGCAATTTACGTACGATCTTGTACACCGTAGGGTTGCTCCCCCTCCCCCCACTCCTGATCCTAACGAATAAGCGGATTTGATAAGTAAGTAGTCAATGTTGGAGCTGTAAGCTCATTACACAAGTTCTTTACATGTATATGGTACTTAGCTAAATTAGGAGTGTGCAGAACATGATTGCTAAAGAAGAAAGAAACAAAAATCAAAAGGCTTAAGAATCGAACTGAGACCTCTAATAAAGGAATTATTATTGGGTAATAAAAAGGTTTTTTTCTTATTAAGAAAATCGCGAGCAATAACGGCTACAGTCCCAGAACTATTTCTTACCTTGTCAGGAAAAGAAAATTCAAAAAATTTACTTCAGATATTTCCACTCTTAATAACATAAAAGAATAGAAAAAAAAACTTTTCAAAATGGAGCAAAAGGAGGAGCTTGGCTTAGTTTTCCAGCTCGCATTTCGGTACCACGGATCGCCACAGTTCACGTCTGACACTTTTTGCTACACCGATCTGAGCATCGATTTCTTTTTCCTGCCACTCATCATTCGTCAATGCAATCCCGAGATACCTAAATATCTCCACCTGTCTCAATGGGGCTCCCCTAACATGGATAGCGTACTGAGCTGGCTGTCTTGAAGGAAGCAGACACATCTTAGTCACACTGGTCTTCATCCCAGTTTCTCCACATTTGGCTGCGAACCAGTCTAGTGCATGCTGAAGATTAGTGCGAGAAGACCCAAGGAGGACAAGATCGTCAGCAAAGAGCAACCTCTCCATCAAGCAGTTGCCCTCACAAATACGCTCATCGCCTCGGCTCTCTCTGTCTATCTAGTCCATAAAGACAATAAACAAGACGGGCGACAGTATGCACTCTTGACAGAGTCCAACATCCGCGTTAAATGGTCTTGACTTAATGCCAATTATCCAGGCACACATCTCAGAGCTTTCGTACAGAGACATGATAGCAACCAGTAATTGCCCATCCTCTCCATACTCTTGCAACACTTGCCAGAGCTTCTCCCGAGGAAATCTGTCATATGTTTTTCCGAAGTCCACAAAGCAAGCATTGATATCTTTTAAATACTCACAGGATTTCTGAAAGATTTGCCTTAGAGTAAAATTGTGATCCGTCGTGCTTCGGCCAGGTCGGAAACCACACTGTTCCCCCGACAGTTTGGAGTCGACTATTTCGCGAATTCTCTTCTCCAGACATTATGCTCTGTCCAATGAAAGAATAATTGGGCGTGGCCAGTTAAATTTCCAATTTCAATTGTTAAACAAAATTGGGAATTTAATTAGACACGCTCAGTTTTTCTTTCGTTGGACAATGTACACTGATTGGCCAAATTATTATGACCAATACAGTGTTGGGCCACCTTTCGCTCTTATTACTGCTTGCATTCTTCGGAGCATGGATTCTACTGTATGAGATTATGGTAGGCTGTAGGAGGAATTTGAGACCAACTCTGAAGAACTGCACCTTCCAATTCCTGCGGATTTGATGGTGCTGGATCCCGCTGCATGATCGCCCGTTCGATCTCATCCCACAAATTCTCAATGGGATTGAGATCTGGCGATTGTGCAGGACAACGAAGCATGGTAACGTCTCCGGCATGTTCTTCAAACCATCTAAGGACGATGCCAGCCTTATGACAAGGAGCATTGTCCTGCTGGAAGTATCCATCCCCGTCAGTGGACACGCACACGTACGTGCAAAGGAATCAAAGGACCCAAACAATGCCAAGAAAACATCCCCCAAACCATAATAGCGATGTTGTGGCGATGCAGGTGGGGTCCACGCTTTCGTGTTGTTTTCTCCATATTCTAAGCCTGCCACCTGCATGATGCATTTGAAATCTTTACTCATCGGACCACATGACCCTTTTCCAGGCATCTACTGTCCAATCCTTGTGCTCCTTGGCGAACTGGAGACGTCTGCTCTTGTTCAAGTCTGACAGTATAGGCTTTCGAACTGGTCGTCGGCTTCCATAGCCTAAACGGTGTAATGAGCGGCGAACAGTTCGTTCAGAGGCGGTCACAGTTTGTCCTTGATTAAGATTTGCCGCTATTTGACTCACTGTTGCTCTTCTGTCGCCCTGGAAAACTCTCGCCAATCTCCTTTCAGCTCGACAAATTGAGGAGCCTGTGATGACCACAGGCTTGACGTTGAGAGCCGGTTTTTTGCTGGGTAGTCCATTATCTTAAAACATTAATAACTGCTGCTCTTGAACACTTCACAAGTTCAGATGTTTTGCTGATGTTCCGACACTGCGCGCGCCGACGATCATCCCGCGTTCAAACTCAGTTAAATCACGTTTTTTGCCCATATCGTCGCAAAAAACACAGTGCAACTGATGGTTCACCTCGACAATCGACAATCGAACGGTGTAGTGAAAAGAGAGACGCGAGTGGTCCAGTAGCCAAGCTCACTTTGCACGCTCGCCCAAAGAGTAAACCCTTTGAGAAAAGGTACACTGAACTGGGAGAGAAGCCTGATGAACCTCTTTAGTCCTCCAGAGAAAGAACGAGAGGCAGATAGTAGATTGACGAATGGAATCCCCATAAATCAGCAAGTTCTAAAAGATCCAGTAGTAGGGGAAGACGGTCTTGTTAACATCATCAAAGCAGACATCCAAGATATGGCGGGGTCTTCGAAACCTGAGGGGATACTTTACAACGAGTGGATGGATCAGAATACCAGAAACCAGGGTGTTTTCATGATTCTCTATCTTCGGTAGCATGTTCTTCATAAGTGTCTGGACAAATGTGCCTATGTGGGTCATCCCCAAATCGTCATAGATAGAGTGGTTGTTGGCAACTCTTCTGTCAAGTTGGGCAATGGATCGGAGAGCAACATTTTGGAAGGTCTGGAGATCCTTCCACCTAGATTTGCAAATAGAAGCCCAAGCAGGTATTCCATGGAGTAAAATAGTACGAATCACAACCTTGTATATCAAGAGTTTGTTATCAAAACCAAGAGCGCTGTATCGGCCCAAAAGTGCAATCAAACTGAACCTCGCTTTCTTTGCTTTGTTGAGCGCGTATTGGACTTGGTTGTTCCAGTTTAGTTTGGAGTCGATCATGACACCAAGATATTTATAGCTTTTTACCCACTTAAGTTTTTGCCAAATAAGAAGAGGGGCTTTGGAGGGTTTTTGCATTTGCGAGTGATAAACATGATCTTGCAGTTTTTGACATTCAGCTTTAATCGCCACTTAGTGAACCAGCTCTCGCACTGATGTAAAGCTTTTTGTAGTCGAGTGATGACATGTGCTGGGTTTCGTTCCCTGGTAATGATGGACCTGTCGTCAGCAAACATGTTAAGATTACATATTGCAAACTTGGGAAAGTGATGGATAAAGAAGTTGAATAAGGCTGGCCCCAAGAGCCTTGGGGTACACCAGCATTAACATCGCAGGGTTCAGACAAGGAGTCTCCAACCTTAACACGAAAAGTCCTCTTTGACAGGAAGGAGCGATCCAGAGCAATAAGATCGTCAGGGAAACCGTCGGTAATCATTTTGCAAAACCATCATGCCAGACTTGGTCAAAGGCCTTTTGGACATTGAAGAAAACGAGACCACCAAACATAGAGAGGTTGAGAGGACAGTTTAAATCAGCAACGAGCCTCCATAACTGAAGATGACAAGAGTAGCCTGGACGGAAGCCAAATTGCTCACTACGAATGAGGTTGTCTGCCTCGCAGTAGTCTTTGAACCTCTGGAGTATAGTGCGCTCAAAGACCTTCGAAAGCATGGGCAAAAAGCTAATGGGCCTATAACTTGTGGGAAGAGCAAGATCCAGTCCAGGTTTAGGAATGGTGATGATGATTGAGTCCTTCCAGGCACTAGGGAAATGGCCGCTAAGCCAGCAGTCATTCATGACCTTGGTGATGATGCAGATAACACTGGGAGGCAAATTCTTGAGAGCACTGTTGGTAATGGTGTCGATGCCGGCTGCCTTTTTGCTTTTCAGGAGCTTTATGATGTCCAATATCTTTGAGGTGCCAATGACATAAGTAGAGGCAAGAGCGCGCTGTGTGTGGCCCTTGATCAGATCATTGTCACACACGTCCTTGACCTCACGACGTCAGAAGAGCCAGATCCTGTTGCTTCCATTGCGGTAGCCACACTTTCTTGTTTTTACGAGAGATGGCACATCTTAGGGAATTATAGTCATAATGTATCATATTTGTTTGGATCCATGCCGATCCCAATATAACTTGGAAGCTTCCTAAGGGTGCCA
The DNA here is from genome assembly GCA_023313115.1 of Rhysida immarginata. Taxonomy (NCBI): domain Eukaryota; kingdom Metazoa; phylum Arthropoda; class Chilopoda; order Scolopendromorpha; family Scolopendridae; genus Rhysida; species Rhysida immarginata. Next base: position 41,224 of record JAHWFO010099376.1, read on the forward strand.
AATTGAAATTCAATTTGTCGGTATACTTGCCGCTTTTGATCGGGACCATCCAGGCAGCCTGGGTAATGGCTTCTTTGCTTCCACTGGCTAAGGTGGCAGTTTTGTTTTGGGCGGCGATGTCTACCTTTTTTAATTTAAGTTGAGAGGCTAATTTTTGACCCAGAAAATTTTCCCGCTGCCCCGGTATCAATAAGCGCTTTGCAGTCCATGCCGTTAATAGTGCACACAATAATGAACATTTTGCTTTCGCTTTGACCCGGGAATAGCTCGAAGGCGGACTTGAATTATTAGGACAATTTTTAGCTAGGTGACTACGGTCGCTGCAGGCGTAACACTTTCTTTCATGCGTAGAAGTATTTCTTGCCGTCTTTACTAGAATTTGCCCGAATCGTGTCAACCTGCATGGGTTCCTGGAACTGCGTGTCGGCGACATCGTGAGACCTGTACCACCGTTCCAGAAAGTCAATGGCTTCTTCAATAGATAGCCCGGGCTTCATTCGTAATTGGGCGGCCAATTTCTCTGGAATGGCCTGGAGTAGAAAATACAATTTTTCTGATGACGTAGTGTCAGTTAAGCCATTACACAGAAACCGGAAGTCATTCTGAATTCCGTTATGCGGTTTCCTTTAAGTCTGAGTTTGTGCAGTTCCTGACGCCTCGACATTTGCGTTTGGCCCCCTAAAAATGCTGCAGGTAACAATTGCGCAAAATGCTGCCATGAAACCTGGGGGTTAGACAAAATAATGGCTGCGAACCAGCTTGATGCTGCTCCTTTGAGGTAGGCCGGCACGAACTTAATTCATTGTTCGATCTGAATATTTTTGCACGCCGCGATGATCGCAAACTGACGAACAAATTCTATAGGATCTTCTCTAGCTGCCCCCGAGAAATAGGGGAATTGCAAACGATTCCTAGCATCCTGAATAGGAGATGGCTGCAGTAATTGAACTGCCTTAATAAGGGCTTCGAAGTGGAGTAAGTGTTGTACCCCCCCCAGCAGCCCTTTCTTCAGGAGCAGGCTGAAGTCCAGGGGGCTTTTCTTGCCCTTCTTGCATAGCCAAAGTAAACTTAGAATAAATTACGTGGTAACTCAACCGCAAAGTAAAGCCAAACGTTTAGGCTGAAACGAGAAAAAAATCAAAAGAATAGCGCACGCTATAAACAATTGTAAAAATACTATAACTAACGAGCGCACGCTTATTAAGAGATGAACTCGCCTGCCAAAAGTTTATATTCTGTACCAAATGAATACCAACGTATCGTTTGCTGCCGAAACGTTTATTATTACGAAATCGACGCGCTTTTTCTCTTCTCCAAAAACAAATTTCTACTCTTCCCCCTATCACTACCCTAGAATGGAAGGGAACCGCACAAGTGAAGAGACGCGAATACAAAAAAAAAAAAAAAAAAATCTTTTTTTTTTTTTTTTTTTTTTTTTTATTAAACCAGCTAATTATTAATGAAGCTGTCTAATGGCAAAGCAAGCGCACAAGTCCCTAATGCTAATATTAAGCGGACTGCTGACGCTAAAAAGCCTCCAAAAATTCGCGTCCTAAGTTGGGGGAAAAAATTTTTTTTTTCCTGAACCAGGGTGGGTTGGTCGGGATTTTAAAATGGATTCGCCGGGCCGAACCAAGCACTGCTAACACGCCTGCCAAAAGTTTATACACTGTGTCATGGATAAAAGAGTATTGCGCAGGGGAAGTTTAAGCATACTAATAAGAGACAACAGAGTATATCTTTTGGCATAGGTTATTTATTGAATTTAAATAAATTAACAGAATTGATTCAATTATACATATAAGAAAATGAAACGGGCACGATCTTGCTTACACGCAAGAAACGTCTAGGGCCTTGGGCCTTGCCCAAACAGAATGGACACTTCCGTTTAACAATCGACCAACAAGAAGAGTGATTTACAATTTAAACGGACCTCTTGTAGAGCTCTAAAATTAGGCGACGACAAAGCGCGACCAATAATAGGTCTTGGTCCATCCAAGGAACGAACCTCAGATTTACAGTGAATATGGAAACAAAACTTGATCCAAATATTGGCTTATAAAGATAAGAGGGCACCACAAATAGACCCCTTATGGTGCTTGACACAAAAACTCCCGTCATTACCCAGACGAAATGAGCTGGGATGACCGAGACTACAGCGGACGTAGCAACCGACCGAGGCATCTATCGTCTTGGTTGGCTTGCGCCAAGTTCGGAATCTTCCTCGAAGAATTGGACACTACCTCCGCTGCACCGTAGATAAAATGGCGACGCCTCGCGTTAATAATGGGCTTGACGCATTGATAACTAAATAGTTAGTTAAAAGAGAGGCGAACTACAACGTTACTAAACGTTCCGCAATGTGAAAAAAAAAAGAAAATGCGTGCGTTGTTTAAATGGCTTATGTGTGTTAATGCGTTCAGAGAGAGAGAAAAAGACTCTCCTATAAGCTCGCCCCCCCCCCTTTCCTTGCCCTGAGCTTTTAAGCAGCGCGCACGAGCGGGAAAAATATTGCACACGAACGTAGGAGAAAGATACTGTATATGCGATTGAGCGTAAGAGCTTTAAAGGACAGAAAGTTCACCTCATGTAGGACACTATGTCGCCCAATCCATGAAGCCAAAAGGTTTCATGCGGTCCACGGTGTAATCCAGACGCTCCTTCCCACTGGAATTAGACGGGCATCTAGAGAACTCAGCTGTCGCAAATCCGACGCTTCCAAATCCGCCGCGACGACCTACGTCCTTGTAGCGAAGTCGGTGAGGGGCTCTGCGATGAGTCGAGAGACATCTCCTGTGATTCCCGGCGAATGAACGGACGTTCCACCGGCCACGGGTTCCTCGTTCGGCGTCACTCCTGGCTCATTCACTTCTGAGAGAAAAGTCCTCGTCCGCTGGGCTCCCTGGGCCGTCACTGCTATATTCATGGAACACAAACAAAGTCTTAATAAAAGTACATGAATGTGCGCACGCGCTTCAGGCTGCAGGGGCGATCTCTTTCGAAACTCCTCGCCCTCAGGCGTGTCGGGCAAGTTATTCAATAACTCCGGCCGTTCTTTCTCCTCGGCCGTATTTATCTGAGGCGTACTTGAACGCTCTCGATTTATCGAACTGGAGCGATTTCCTCGTGTCCTTCTCGTTCGATTTTCAGCTCTCTCTCCTCGATCTGAGTTTTCCCGCTCCGCCCCTCTACTCTCGCGCACCTTTTTGCGCACCTTCCGCTTTTTGCCTGTATGACGCTTGCGCTTCGGACTTCGTCCTGAAAGATTATTTACGTTGTGATTGTTAACAACCGATGGCGTTACTGTATATCCAAGCTTGCTCCTCGATTGTGACGAGCGATCAGGAGCCTTGGGCAAAACATCAGTCGCCAAACTTGGTGACAGATACCCTGATATAAGTTCTTCCGAGGGTATTCCCTGGAGCGCCTAACATCTTTGCTTCAGCTCAAACAGGCTTTAGGCACCAGCTCCGAAGGAAGGCGAAGATGAAACTCTGCAAGAATTTGGTGAGAGAATGCATTAGGAATTAAGTGTAATAAAGATTCTCGTATTTCTTCGTGTAACCCTTAAAAGGTAAAATGTCTCTTCAAAGATACATTAATTTCAAATTTTTTTCTTGAATAAATTTATAGGTTAAGCTAAACTAACAGCGATGTATCTTTAAAGAAGCATCTAATGTACTTATTAAACAAGTGAAGCACTCAGTCGATAGTAAAGTAAAGGAAAAAAACAATTTTTTTCTTCAACCCCATCCTTCAAAATGGCAGATGATGTTGGTGCCTCCTCAAGTGGCCATGAAAAAATTATTCTACTTTTTATATGCTTTTAACTTTTAAGAACTGTAGAACTAAAATAAATAATAGTAGAGATAATATAAACATTTAAAGGCATAATTTGAGCTTTCTTGCATTTTCATTAAAGTTCAGAAGGAGCAATGTATCTTCTAAGATACATTATGAAAGAGACTTACTATTTTGCGTGAAATTTTATTAACTCCCTAGTTGGCTTTGCTATACTTATATAAACAAGATTTTATTCAAAGAATTTTTTTTGTTGCCGTAATGATGAGTGCTCCTTTTAGGGTTACAGAGTTCTCATGCCGTTGAAGTTGATCGAATTATACCCGGCAACGCCTATCGAGATTCATTGCTCTCGAGTATTCTTCAGTCGGAAGAAGTTGTCCGGCCAACGGTGTAGGACCACAGCAACGGAAAAGGTGCGACATCAAGTTTTTGGATTACAGCATTACACATTGAATACCGTGTGTTATAGTAACCAAGATATGCAAGGGAATAAGCAGGCCATTGAAACCACCTTAGAATCTAATGACAATTTATTTACTGAATCTCTCAACAAAATTGACTTTTATGGACATGGACTTAAGTGAAGCACCCACAAGAAGTGACTGAAAGTGAATGAAACGACATTTGATGAAAAAACAAGTCGCTTTATTGTACTGATTACAATATGGGATGAAACAGACAACGCCGTTGGCAGTACAGTTGGAATGTTGGCACCAGGTCAGTTGTGTGTGGCACCCCTTCTGACCCCAATGCATGCCCTCATGCGGTTCGGAATGGTGTCAAACAACCTTTGGATCCTTTCCTTAGTTAAGTCAGTCCACAGTTGTTGCAGCTGTCCCTCCAGACCCCGCAGTTTGGTAATGGGATGGAGGCACCTTCCAATGGAGAGGTCCGGAATTCTTACTGGTCATGGAAGTCTCGGACCCACAGCAGTTGACTGTTGACAACTTAACAAAATGGCGGTGACATCACGAATGCATTCTGATGAACGTTCTAAACATTACAGATCCCTGTGAATCTAATCGTTTACTCATACATCCATGGTATGCATGTGTACCAAAATAGTATAATATTGGACCACTCCTCCTGGGTGCTTCACTTTTTGTCAGCCAGTGTATTACATGCATTGAAAGTATCCAATGGACCATAATCGTTCCTCTAAATCATGTACCATTGAACCAGTTTTGATTTGCATTAATTTTACGATATATTCATTCATTGGCACCGTTGAAAAGATTTCCCTTTTTTTGATCAGGAAAAGTTATTTTTATTTTTGAGACAGGCGAGCTTAAAGAAAACAATGAAGTTTAAAAACATGCTTTGAACATGATTCCTAAGGGCACTTTTGGATGAAGAATGTGTAGATTTTTTTGAATGTGTACATTTTTAAATGATGCAAAGCCTGTTATTAGTAGTTAAATGTGTTTTTCTGCAAATAAAAATTTTTTTAAGCTTCTGACTTTTTATAATATTTATATCTGGTCATTTATATGCAAATTTCTTCTGTCCTGTTCCAAATTCTCAATTGCAATGGTGATATTACCATCCGCAACAAAATAGCAGCTTTCAATGCTTTCTTGGAACAAATCAACTAGATATCCCATTTAATATAGAACTTGAAATGACTCCCTTCTTGACAAATTTTTTCCCATATTCTCACTTGTCTCAACAGATATCTACCGTTACTTACATCTACTACCCCTAAAGCTAATGTCTCATTTTCGAAGCCCTGGATATCCGCCTATATATTATCACTTATGTCGCACAAAAATGCACTGTGCCAAAAATACAGACATTCTCCTAATAATCGTAATAAATCTAAATTTAGCTCCTTCTTAAATTACACTCGTTCAACCATTAAACATGCTAAATCTCGCTATTTTACTCGTTTCCTTCAGAATGTTGCCAACAATAACTCCAAATGGAACTCCATAAAAAAACTTATTCACGGAACTTCCCCTCTTATCACCCCTTCTTCAAACCCTTCTGCCCTTGATACGTCTCTCTTAACTTTATAAAAACTCTTCTACCACCTACCTCTCCCTTACCCACTCTCCCTATCCACAACCATATTATCCTTTTCCCGTACTTATATAACCGACTTCATTTTTCATCTCCCTAGCCTCCCCCGATGCTAACCTTCCACCATCAACCGACTATACCTTCTAACGGTCTGGACACCCTAGGCATCAGCTCAAATATCAGTATCCGCACATACTCTGGTTTCACCCGCCCCTATTTAACATCTCCTTATCCCAAGGATAATTCCCCTCCCAACTTCGAAATGCAAAAATTATACCAATCAATTACAAAGGGACTCCTTCTCCTTCACAAATTTGCAAAAGATTTCGAAAGTCTATTCTACTCACGCCTATCCTCTTACATCTTCTCAAATAATCTTCTTACAACTTCCCAACATGGCTTTATTCTAAAATTAAGCACTTCTACAGCCTGCTTCGAACTCAATACATAATTTCCAAGTTGTCCAATAACAATTTAACTGTTTCCCTATTCATTGACTACTCTAAAGCATTTGACTCCATCCCTCACGATATTTTAATAATCAAATTATCCCTATTTTTCAATATCCGCGTTCCCCTAATAACCTGGCTATCCAGCTTATTAAACGGACAATACACCTTATATATATTCAATAAAACATTTTTATACAATCACCAATAATCTAGGCGTCCCCCACGGCTCAATTTTATCCCCTCTTCTTTTTATCTTATTTATAAACGACCTAACTTATGTAATGTCCCCTCTACCGTTAATATTCATACACAGATGACGCTACAATATGCTGCGCAGGCTCTTCATTAAATACAATCCAGGAAACCTTCAACCTAGTCTTAAACAGACTCTTACATTGGAATACAATTAACCTAATGTCCCTAATCTCGAAAAAACTTTATATGTCATCTTTCACCAACGCAACAAAAAGCTCGAAAAGAACGAATTTTCACTAATCTACAACTCCCAACAGATTAATTCGACCAATACTTTTAAATATCTGGGTATCCACTTAAGTCATAACTTCTCCTGGGAGGCACTTAAATTAATGCTTTAGCCGTGTTCACTTCTTATGCCCCCCCCCCCCCAAAAAAATCCTCCTATTATATAACGCTTTAATCCATTCCTCGCTTTCCTATGGTCTTCAGATTTGGGTTTCACAAAAATCTTAGCCTTAAGGATAAAAATAGTTCAAGGAATTGTCTGAGTTGCTGGGGGTGCATCAACACCTAAAAACACGAATGAAAAAAACGTAGCAAGCTCTAAATTTTTGGAGTAAATGTTATTTCTAAATTTCCTTAGTCTGTATCCGACACCATGTGTTGTATAACTCTTGACCGACTCTGGAGGGGTGGTAATATACACTACTGTTTATAAAAATCGCAACACCCTGATGGAATAGCCCAATCTGCATTAAATTTGGAGCATTTGGATATCATGGGTCAGAAAAGAAACCATTAGATTTTCAGGTCAATACAATGCGTTTTATTGTCACATTAGTATCGGGTGAAACCACCGTGGGATGCAATTACAGCCTCTAAACGTCGTGGCATTGAGTCAAACAAGCTCTGAATAAGGGCCTGGGGAATGTCCTGCCATGCTCTGTCTACACGGGTATACAGTTCATCCACAGTTGCTGCTGCAGGAGTCTGACGAGCCAATAGATGAGCAACCCTGTCCCACACATATTCGATTGGGGACATGTCTGGTGAACGAGCAGGCCAGGGGAACAAGGGCGTCTGATGTGCTTGGAAAAAGGCGAGGACATTTCTGGCCACATGCGGTCGGGCATTGTCCTGTTGGAATACAGCGCCTGGAAGGTTCTGCAGGAAGGGGATGACCTCGGGTTGCACAACTTCCCTGATGTAGCGGTCACTGTTCAGATTGCCATGGCTTCTGATCAGACGGGAACGGCCATGGTAACTGATTGCACCCCACACCATCACCCCTGGCGTTTGTCCTGAATGACGCTGTAGGATGCATTCTGGAAAATCGCGCTCGCCACGATGTCTTCTGACTCGTATCCTGCCGTCATGGTGCTGCAAGTTAAACCTTGACTCATCCGAAAACACAACTTGTTGCCATTCAGCTTGCAAGTGTTGGTGTTGATGGGCCTATTGCAACCTGAGGCGCCGGTGGTTTTGAGTCAAAGGAATCCGCAACAATGGTACTCGTGCCATCAATCCTCTGGAAATCAAACGGCGTCGTACAGTGCTAGCAGACATTGTCCTGCCTACTGTAGCACCCCACTGTTGTGCTAACACTGTGGAAGTGGCTGTACGATCTGCTACAACATGCGATAGAGGTGTCTGTCATCTCGCGGTGTCGTCGTGCTGGGTCTTCCTGAGCCTGGTCTTCGGTTTGCCCTGTTCTCTTCGCTCCACTGCCTCCATGCACGCATAATTGTCGTTGCATTACGTCCTACACGAGCAGCAATGTCACGATACGACCATCCCGCTTCACGCAGACCAATTATGGTCCTCTTTCAAAGTCTGTCAGCTGTTGATATGGTACCCTTCGTCGTCGAGGCATGGTGTTCTTTCAAGCAATTACTCTGAAAATCTAATCATTTATACTCTGACCCATTGTATGCAAATATTGCAAATTGCATATGCATTAGACCATTCCATCAGGGTGTTGCGATTTTTATAAACAGTAGTGTAGGTGATTCTAAGCGAAAAACTTCATATGAACATGGGTCCGAATTTGATCGCTGAGATATTAACAGAAATTAAAATGCCGCCACCAAGATCAACTTGTTAATAACTAAGGTTCTGCAACGCTTAGGATAATGGATTTAGGAGGAATAATAGGGTACATAAAAGTGTGTACACCGTCAAAATTTGATCGTATTCCAAAAAAGTAGTTCCGAATTACGCAGTCAAAATCAGTTCTCGCAGTCAAAATCAGTTCTGTGGTGATCAGTTCTCGCATGTGAGCACTGTTGCGATTTTGAATGCGTAACTCGGAAACTATCGTTGAAATACGATCATATTTTAATGGTATAGACAGTTTAATGTACTCTATTACTCCTCCAAAATTCATTATACTAGGCGTTGCAGAACTTGGCGTTTCGTTCTTCCCTCTCTAGATCGTGCGCTCATGAGTTCTAATGATAGCTTATCTAGACTCATTCATTTTTTTGTCTCGCCGTCCTGCAAAGAAGTCTGCTAGCATGGTTGAACGTTATATTTAATTCTATCCGTAAAATAATTCTGTAGAAGGTTTAACGTTACCGAGTCTACACCATAATGTTTTAATTGTCAGTCGTATTTGCACGATCTCTATAGACCTTGCCTGACGAAAAAATCGCCACAAGAGGGAGAAAAGTCGGTCAGTAAAAAGACTTCCGGTTTTGCAGAAAGCCAGCCAGGTAGCCACTAGTTATGAGCACATACTGCTTGTATTACGATCTAGCGAATTAGAGAGCGATTTAATGTTTAGAAATGCCAACTAGTTGTGTAGCATTTGGTTGCACAAACCGTTCTGGAAGAAATTTACTGTCGGAGATTCGGTTCTTTCGATTTCCACGAGATTTAGAACGCCGACAGGCGTGGATCAATGCCGTAAATCGGAAAAATTGGGTGCCTTCAGCCACGGTTTGTCTCTGCTCAAAGCATTTTATCACAGTTAAGCAACCCCCAACCGATCTGATGATTATAATTAGACAAAAAACTAATTTATTACGTACTGTATAAAGGCAAATCAAGTAGTGAACCTACACCTCCTGACGGGTGTCCTTCAGTATTTACTCATCGTGAAAGTTAAAAAACGTCCACCAAAAGAAGTGCTTAAGCATTGACACGTTACGAACGTGCTGATAAAAAAAGAATAAGAAATGCGAGTATGTCATTAAACATCAACTGTTAAAAATGCACAACATAAAATTTTATGTTAATCAGTAGACTGAGAATTGATAATTTTCGTTAACAATTGTGTGAGAGAGATTGTGTATTAAATATAGTAATTGACAACTGAAGATCATACTTCAATAATATAATAAATTTGGTGTTGAAAAGGGAAAGGAAAATTCCGCGACATGGTCCGATAGACATGGCCCCTGGTTCGAGTCCGGGTTGGGTAATTTTTCATTCCCTTTTCAACATCAGATTTTGTACTGTTTTTTTGTAATCTAATGTTTATCTCATTTGAAATTTTTTTGATGAAGGAACTTCCTGAGGAGATGCTGAAAGTCCAGACCTTGAAAGAAATATGAATGCACCAGAACCTGAGGAAAACGCCTAAGTATTGGAAAGGGAAAATGCAGAACTGAAGGGTAAACTTGCATATACAGGGTGATTTACATCGAATGTAAAATACTTAAAGGGGGTATTATAGAGGTTAAGATAAACACAAAACGTCCTATGAACATGGGTTCAAATATGAACGATAACTGAGATATGAACAGAAATAAAAATGCCGCCACCAAGATCAACAAGTTAATAACTCAGGTTCTGTAAAGCCTAGATTAATGCAATTTGGGGGAATAACAAGGTACATAAGACTGTGTATACCGTTAAAATTTGATCGAATTCCAACGAGAAGTTTCCGAGTTACACAGTCAAAATTGTGACAAGTGCTAGTTAGTACTCACAAGTGAACACGTACGTATTATGATGTTGAATGAGTAACTTGGAAACTTCTTGTTAGAATTAGATCAAATTTTAAAGGTATACACAGGCTTATGTACTCTGTTATTCCTCCAAATTTCATTAATCTAGGCTTTACAGAATCTGAGTTATTAACTTGTTGATCTTGGTGGCGGCATTTTTATTTCTGTTCATATCTCAGTTATCGTTCATATTTGAACCCATGTTCATAGGACGTTTTGTGTTTATCTTAACCTCTATAATACCCCCTTTAAGTATTTTACATTCGATGTAAATCACCCTGTATTACTGCGTTAGAGAAAGAAAACGCAGAACTGAAAAACGATAACCAAAATATGCGGCAAACATTACAGGATGCCGCTCTGGGAATTTTGAATTGTGAACGAAAAATTGGTTTTCATACAGGTATTGAAAATGCTGCAATATTTAAAGTTTTGTTAAACTGTTGCTTATCTGAAAAGTTCAAAAACTCTTATCCAACTTTAAATTTGGAGACTCTGCTACTGATGACATTAATGAAGCTGAGGATTGGATTATTGAATGAGGACTTAGCTCACCGGTTCCAAATTTCACCACAAAAAGTAAGTTATATCTTTCATGAATGGTTAGATGTTCTCTATCGTGTATTACAGTCATTTATTAAGTGGCCTACCCTTTTAATGCTTTCAGAAACCAAAGTACAAAAACGTAAAGTGCATTATCGACTGCTCTGAAGTGTTCATTGAGCGTCCTGTTTGCTTACTGGCTCGGGCACAAACCTATTCATCATACCAGTGCCACAACTCCGCAAAATTTTTATTGGGAATGACTTCAGCCGGAGCAATATCGTATATTTCATCTGCTTGGAGAGGACGAATATCTGATAAAGAACTGGTAGAGAGGTGTGGATTTTTAGATCTCATTGAGAAGGATGATATTTTGGCTGACAGAGGTTTTAGAATTGGTGAACTTTTAGGACTTAAAGGAGCGTCTCTTTTCATTCCTGCATTTACTAGGAATAAAGCTCAGTTATCTCGAGAAGAAGTTGAAAACTCGCGTGAAATGTCCCGTGCAAGGATACACGTTGAACAAATAATTGGAAGACTGAAAACTTTTAACGTTTTAAGTAGAACACTCCCAATTCGTTTAATCAAGCGGAATCCCGATAAAGGTGTAGCTACAATAGATAAAATTCTAGTAGTATATATTGCCTTGGTAAATCTCCAAAAACCAATTTTAAAACAAGATTAAACAGTATTAAAAGACCGACTTTAATGAAGCTTTCACTATCACCTAGCTATATCAATCCCTATCTTGAAAATTACTGAACCGATTTTGATGAAACTTGGATTTATCCCTAAGTTGAAAGATACTTAATACAATAAAAAAAGAATTATTGCAATTCGGTTTCTAGTTTCTGAGAAATATGCGGACAAACA
>JAHWFO010099377.1:0-24668 GCA_023313115.1 Rhysida immarginata
TGCAGTAAAGTTTTCATGTGTATCTATCTATTTAGAGGCAGTGGAAGAACCCTCCTACCTTTGGAACTAAGAATCGATGTCTTAAAGCGCATCGATATAATAATCGATGCTTCTGTAACCATAGATTTAAGAATCGATGTTTTGTACACCATGCGGGCAGTTAGGCCTACTGTTCGATCCTCTTCTTTGTCTCGCCTTGTGATAAATCCTTTTATATACCTTTGGTGATTTATATTGTAATATTTAATGAATCTCGAGGCCAAGAGCACTTTGTGACTTATAGACTTGCGTGTATTCTCAATGATCTAGAGTTGTTAAGCCTGTATTTCGCCATTTGTATCTTATGTTTAGGCTAAGCTTATTGCTTTGCATGCTGGGAATGCGCATCCATTCTGATCTTAATTATCGACCCTTTCACCCCTCTTTCCGGAAGTATTATGGGTGATTCTGGCTTCACCACCAGAGGGAGTATCCCAGGATTCATAGCGAATTCCGTCCAACTATAAAAAGGGAGCGGGAATTTTGAAAGATTCATTCCAGAATCAGTCCTCCTGACCGGTGGTTGTCTCCAGCTCTCTCTCTCGACTTCGATGCGATTCTTTTCGTCCCAGCATGAAAGGTAGTAAGAACCATTGTTTCAATATTTAGTTATTGTTGTTATTGTTATTAGGACCGTCCCGTTGTGGTCTATTATCCGGCTTCCATTGTATTTTCATTACCTTTCTCTCACACATATAAATACAGCTCATTAACGTTATTAAAATTGATATATTTTTCTCTTTTCTTAGTAATTGTTTCAACAGAATCGATGAATAGTCTGTCATAAATTTCATTTGAGTGGGCACAGAATTGATAAAAATTGAAATTTATTTCCTGTTCTTCTCATGACTGAATTACCAACTGGAGGTACAAAAACCTTAGAAAACTGAAATGGCCAGACATTCTAGAATAAGAAGTGGACATCAGGCACTTGACAGCGACAAATTCTCAGCTGTCAGCATGGGTAGGCTCAATCGCCATTGGGCAAGATCTACGCTGTCATTCAAAGGTCACAGAAGACTACGCGGTAGTAGCTATAGATTCGTCGTTCGGTGAGATTGATGCGACGGGTCGCGGTGGCTGCCTGAGCTCCGCAGCAGCTGTCGTCGGGATCTTAGCTTTTTAATTACTACAAACTATTATATCCTTAAACTTTTAGAGTATTGTGCTTTAGCGCTATTTAAGTAGTATTGTTAAGGATTATTAGAATATTCAGATTAATATAAAGTTTTTAAGTATACTTACTTGACGTTATAGAGACTGAATTTCTTTATATAGGCTATAGATAGTCTTGTTGACGTCCGCGATGGGGGACCCTCCCCCCACGCGCGGCCCTCGGTCCTCCTCGGAAGGGAGAACGGGAGGGAAAAGCAAACTTGTTGATGACTGTTCTTTACCAGACAAAAGAGTAAAAAATTCGGCTCCTTATCCAAACTCGGTTGAGGATGAGTTAGAAAGTTTTTCTGACTCCTCTCTTATTAAATATATATTGGAGCAACCATCTATTTCGGCTAAAATTAAAAAGAACATAAAGAAAAGATTGGGGAAAAAATTTCCCACAGATAAAAAAGAAAAAGATAAAAAAGAAAAATCGAAGAACAAAGTTTCTGAACCCCTGCTGTCGTCGTCATCATCAACATTAGCTCTGAATAGTTTACAAATGGATCTTGACCTTACTGGGAGCAGTCCTTCTGTTAATGAATCCGCCCCTACTATGTCAAATATTTCAAGTAATGCAAAATCAAATTTATCCCAAGCGAGGCAAATTCTTGAGAGAAAGATTGAGCAAGCTGCTCGACCTTGGCTCCTGGTTTCCGTGGCCCGTACAGAAGTGTTAGATTCAGCTTCTGTAGAAGCGAACTCTGATAAAGCTCCTAATACACAATCAAATGATATATCTCCTGGTTTATTTCGTCGCACTTTATCATCGTTGATTGGTTTTTCGCCGATAGTAACAAAATTAAGATCCGGAAAGTTTCTGGTAAAATTTGAGTCAAAAAACAAAGCAAAATCTTGCCTGAGATTCACAAATATTGGTGTATTTCAGTTGTCTTATGAAATACCTAACTTCTTGACTTCATCAGTGGGCTTCATATATGGTATCGAAGAACTGTAACATTAGAAGAGCTGCAAGTAAGTGCAGATGTTGGAAATATAATTACAGGCATAAGGCAATTTGCCCCTCCTTATGAAGGTGCTCTTTTCGATAAACTTTTGATATACTTTGACGTTCCAACTCCCCCTGAAAGAATAAAATTTGAAAATGAGTCTTTTCCAGTTTCAAGACCTCCTCCTAGACCAATGCAGTGCTTTCTTTGTCATAAATTAGGGCATTCAAGTCAGCGGTGTACTAGTAAGCAATTATGTTCGAAATGTCTATCACCAGAACATTTAAGAGCTGTGTGTACATCTGCCCAATTTATATGCACAAACTGTAATGGAAATCATTCCTCTTATTATAAAGGCTGTGACCGTTTTAAATATGAGTCTCTGATTAGAAGTAAAATAGTTTCGTTATACATCTCGTATTATGAAGCAAAACATCTTACTGATATGGAATTAGGAGCGTCGATTCCTATGCACCAATCCTATGCTTCCGCGACTTTGGTGAAAACTCCTATGACTGGTGCTGCGCAAAATTCTCAAGGCAATTCTCAAGGCACTTCTCAATCATATCAACTTGCAAAAAATCCTTTATCCAATATCAACAACATCCATGAAAATTCGGTAAAAATAGCATGTACTACTTGTGGGAGGGAAGAGTTGTCTCCAATTTTTTCTTACCATTCCCCGATAAGACAGTCGTCAGGTTTTGATGCTTTTCTTGCTTCAAACACTGAGTGGCCCGAGTCTCCTTCTTTTGCTGCTCCAGTGTCAACAGTGGATACGGGTAACGGGTTGATAGAGCAAAAAGGTACATTATCTCAAAACAAAATCTTTTCAACAGGCTGATCATCTCTCGATAGTAGGCACTGATGCAGGCATTCTAAAAGCTGAAGAGTTAGGGGGTCATTGTTTAAAGTTGTTTATAACGTCACTTTTAGAAGTTACAAAAAACCAGTACGAGCCAAAGAGTATCGAAGATACCCTCTCGCTAATGAAATCGCGTATGTCACATACGCCTTCCTGGCTGGTGGATACTACTAGCTGGTGGAAAGGTTTTCCTCCGCCCTGGATCTAAATGTCACAACTTAATAAAAATAACCTTAGTATCCTTCATTGGAACGTTAGGGGTTTGATGGCAAATTGGGAGGATGCTGTTCTTTTACAAAGGAAATCAAATATTATGTCTTTGTGTGAAACTTTTCTAATTGATAATACTGTAGTTAATTTTCCTAAATCAAGAGTTTATGTAAATAATAGAGAAAGTCATGGTGGCGGTAATTTAGTAGTAGTAAAATCGGGTATTCCTCATTTTATAAATTATTTGGGCCATAATGATGGTGTCGCAATTATTGAATTAGTCACTTTTTTTCAGGAAGTCTGGTTACACATTTACTGTATTTACATTCCAGGGTATTTAACAAAAGGTAAGTGGGTGAGTCTTGTTAGTTCGTTTTCCCCGCCCTACATTATAATCGGTGACTTCAATGCTAAAAGTCCTGCTTGGGGGTGTTTAAACTATAATTTAAATGGTCGCTATTTGGAAGAGCTGCAACTGAAGTATAATTTCAATATTTTGTATACTTCAGAGCATACTTATTCGCCGCCCAGGCTGGACTGGTCCTCTTCAAATTTAGATTTAGTTCTGGTGTCATCGGTTTGTCCCTTTCTAACTTATTTAGAAACTACTCCAGGGGACTATGGAAGTGATCACCTTCCGATTCGCTTGCTGATCTCTGTTGGGGGTCATCATAATCCTTTGGTTAAATCCACCCTTGGAGATGGAAATGCTTGTTTTTCGAAATCGAAAGTTGTTCCCCCTGAGGACCCACTTTTTGGGCCATCGCGGAACCGTGATATAATGGATCTTCTTATAGCCTATCAGGCTAAGTTACATCAGCAATCTTCAGAGAAGAAATCTTTGCCCCCAAGGCCAGTATGGTGGTGTCAGGAGTGCGAAGAAGCTATAGAACAGAGAAATAAAGCAAAAAGGATTTTTAAGAAATGCAGATGTCTGGAGTGCTGGGTAAAATCAAAAAGGATGAAGGCTGTATGTAAAAAGACATTAAAGAAGCATAGAAGGAATTTCTGGAAAGCGCTCATACAGAGAAATGAGCCGGGAAATATTTGGAAGATCTTGAAAATTTTTCAAAAACGCCTCCCTTCTTCAGTTCCGTTGATTGATGATGGTAAAGGCTCCTTTATGGATCCTAAAGCCTCCGCTGAAGCTATTCTACATTACGTTGTGGACTCCTCCTTTCCGAAAATTCAGACATGGCCAAAACATTTTCTGGCAGACTTTGAGTCGTCATCTGCCATCACTCAATGGGAGTTACCCTTTACTATCCCTGCTTTATTAGCAGCTATCAGGAAAAAGCGAACTGCGCCGGGTCCTGATGGACTTTTAAATCCCACTATTGGGAAACTTAGTTTGCACCAGCTTAATTGTTTGTTGGTTGCCTTCAACTCTTCCTGGGAGACAGGAATTATACCAGGTAAATGGAAAAGATCTCTGATTCATCCGGTTCTTAAGCCAAATAAGCCACCCTCGTTGTCATCTAGTTACAGACCAATAGCTTTGACATCATGTATGATCAAAGTTTTGGAACATTTAGTGAATAACAGATTACAACATTACCTGGAATCCAATCAGTTACTTTTGGAGTTTTGTCTAGGTTTTCGGAAGGGACGAAATCACATTTTTTCTGTCATTCGTTTAGTGGACGATATTCTTCTTGCAAAAGAGAAAAATGAATGTATTGGAATTGTTTTTTTGGACATAAATAAGACCTTTGATTCAGTATCTCATGAAATACTCTCGAATAAATTAATTGATATACGAGTTCCAAAGAGACTGGGAACTTGGATAAACGCTTTTCTTAAGAATGGTCTGCAGCGACTCGTACTAGAAACATTCCTGTAAGTGGACCATTGATGTGTGAGAAAGCTTTAGACTTCGTAAGGAAGCTTGGCCATCACAACTTTCAAGCCAGCAGTGGTTGGCTCCATCGTTTCAAAAGACGTTTCGACATCACTTCCAATCTAATTTGCGGAGAAGAAAACAGTGTCCCTAGCAATTCAGTAACCACATGGCTTGAAAAAATGAAGCCTGTTTTTGAACAGTACAGTCCTGCTGATGTATTCAATGCAGATGAAACGGGATTGTTCTACCAGTTGCTGCCTCATCGCACTCTAACTGTGAAAGGAGAAACATGCAAAGGCGGGAAAAATTCGAAGGTGAGACTTACTGCGCTGTTTTGCGTAAACATCACAGGTACTGAAAAGCTAAAGCCGTTGATTATTGGAAAATCTGGAAAACCCAGATGTTTCAAGAAGATAAAATTCTTGCCGTGTGATTATCAAGCCAACAGAAAAGCATGGATGATGCATGACTTATTCAACAGCTGGTTAGAAAAACTGGATAGAAAAATGAAACAACAGGATCGTAGCATTTTACTTTTAGTGGACAATTGCTCAGCACACATAGCAGCTTCAGTACGTCATCCAAATGTACGTTTGGAATTCTTCCCACCTAACTGTACTCCAGTGCTGCAGCCTCTAGATCTTGGCATCATCCGTTCTGTAAAGGCGCAGTACAGGAAACAGCTGCTTAGAAAAATTATCTTGAATCTGGAGTCGTCATCTGAGAAGAAAGTGGATGTCAAGCAAGCCATAGATATGATTTCTATTGCATGGGATTCTGTCAAGATTTCAACAATCCAAAAATGTTGGTTTAAATCTGGTATAACTGCTGGTTGCGAAGTGGAAGTTTGTGATGATCACGATGATGATGATGATGATATTGAAGAACTCTGGTCATCTGTGACAAAATTAAGTGGACCTTCAAATGAAGTTCGTTTTGAAGATTTTATGGCTGCAGATCCATCCACTCTGACATCCACTCTGAGTGCTACTGCGTATGTCGATCTGCTTCAGGACCACCTGCACCCCTTCATGAACTGTTTTTACCTTGCGGGCAACGGCATCTTCCAGCAAGCTAATGCGTCTCCACACACAGCCCTTGTAAAAGGGCAGTGGCTGGAGGTACATGCTACCAACTTTATGAGAATGACTTGGCCTCCACGTTCCCCAGATTGCAATCCCATTCAACATTTGTGGGACGTCATCGAACGACCTGTCAAGTTGTCACCAACACAACTGGTAAATGCAGCATCATTATAGAGTGCAGTGGAGCCGGCATGACTTGCAGTGTATAATATGCTCACTCAGTGTATAAATTATCAAAACAAATGAAAAAAATAAAGATTTAAACACAGCATACAGAACCAGTGAATCTGCAATAACATATTCAGATGCAATGAAGATAGTGGAAACAAATATGAAAAAGGTAGAATCTACAAATTAAAATACAAAGGATAAGCAGACACGGAATATTTTATAATTTTAAAATACCTGAAAATCTTAATTTTAAAACATCTCCATTTTTATTTTATATTATATAAACATCTCTTCTTGTAGTCATCATTACTTTTAAACTATTAGAAAGGCAAAAGATCAACAAAACAATCGTCAATCATATTATTAAGTAGCGGAATAATGGAGCTCTATTCTTCCGCTGCTTATTGGTTTCACAGAGCCCGTCTGTCCCTTTTATAATTTCTGCATTTTTGGAGGAAGAAGATTGAAATTTGGCATGTAGCTTACTATCGTCAGGTACCACTTCACTATTTAGTTTGGTGTTGATTGCCCCACTGGGTTTGCGGTTTCGGGGGTGGGAGTTAGAGTGGACATTATACGAGTGTCAGTCAAATGAAAACCGGAAATATTTTTTTACAGCTCCTTTATTACAGAATTGGAACAAGTACACAAATTTTCAATGTAGTCCCCCTGATTTTCGATGCATCTCTGCCACCAAGTCGGGAGGGCATGGATTTCGTTTCAACTACGTGTCGGTCGCGAACTTGTGGCCACCTAAGGAGTCCTTTAGCAAGCCAAAGATGAGGAAGTCGGAAGGCACGAGGTCGGGAGAGTAAGGAGGATGGGGGAGGGGGCACTCCATACGCAAGTCCTGGATAGTCACCATGGCCGTACGTGCCGTATGAGGTCGTGCATTGTCATGCTGGATGAGAACGCCTGTTGAGAACAGTCCACGATGAGAACACCTGCTTGGTGCCTGTAGCAGGTTTCAGAATGTCATGCACTAATTCACAATGGGTGGCACTGGTCACAGTCTTGCCCTTATCCATGTAGTGTTCCACTATGAGACAATTGTGGTCTCAGGACAAGGTCAGAATAACCTTTCCTATGGAAGGCTGGCTGTGGCACTTTTTGGTGATGTCGAATGCTGCAATTCTCTACTGGAGCGCTTGGATTGTGGTTAGTAATGATGGACCAAGGACTTGTCACCCGTCACAATCCGCTCCAAAAAGGTGTCACCTTCAGGTTCATAGTGGCGCAGCAGCTCTGCCAAGCATCGACTAGCCTCTCTTTCATTTCGGGCATCAGTCGATGAGGGACCATCGTGCGGCCACTTTCCGGTATTTCAGTTTCTTCATGGACAATATACTGAGCACAGCCATAACCAACCTGTAATCCTGTTGCAAGGTCATCAGCGGTGACCTGTCTATCCTGCAGAATCATCTCCTCTGCCGCAGCAATCTCCTCGACGGTCATAAGATGATGTGCCTAGCCTGGCCTTGGCGTGTCTGCCAGACTTGTTGTGCCGCTGCTGAATTTCTTACACAATCCATACACCTGAGTCTGTGACACACATGCAGCACCATACTGTGCCAACATGCGTCGATGGGTTTCTACTGGTTTCGTGCCTACACTGTGTAGGAAACGGATCACTGCACATTGCTCTTCTTTGGTGCATTCCAACAGAGGAGTCGCCATATTGGAAACGCCCGTATGGCACCGCTGGGTCATGTGGAGGCTCGAGAACAATGCCAATTGATGGTGGGCAGTCCACGCCTATGTGTACTGGGTCTGATCGCAATGGGAGTGGTTTTCGATTTTTTACAGTGGTTTTCTGATTTTCATTTGACTCGATCTCATATTTAGGTATGTAGATGAAAATTTTTAGAACTTTTAAGTGTGCTGCAAGATTAAAAACTTTGAGAAAAACTGCCTACGTGGTCAACTAGGTATGGTACCGAGCTGGAAATGAAGTTCCCTGGGTTCGGATCCAGACACAGATTTTCATAGTTGTATGAAATTTCAGATTCCGAGATGATCTTAATACAGGCATTCGAACTGTTATGAAGTTATTAAATATATTGCATTTGCATTTGAAAATTCCACTGTTTTCATATTTGGTTCCATTAACTTTAAAACATATAAATAGGTTATTGCAAGTATTACTGATTATGTTATATGTTATAATTTAAATTCTCAAATCATTTTGTTAATTGATGATATATGGGCCTCTGTAAATAAATGTAGCCTAAATTTTCTGTAGTTTTTAATTTTTGATGGGAATGTGGTTATTTTCAATTAAACTTCTCTGATTTTAATTAACCATTACATTATATTCAGTTTCTCGAACGAAATCTTTGATTAATTTTAACACCTCTTTTTGATCGTCATGTAAAACCATAATTTTTTACACATAAAGTAATATCAAAAGGTTTCTGCATTTTGGGAAACAAATGATTGGATAACCTAACCTAACCGCGTCTAACCTAACCTACCTAACCAAAACAAATGGAACCTAACGAAAACGGACAAAACCTAACTGAACCGAACCTAACCTACCCTAACCGAAACATATGGAACCTAATCAAAACAGACAAAACCTAACGGAACCGAACCTAACCTAACCGAAATATATGGAAACTAACCAAAACAGACCAAACCTAACCGAACTTAACCTGACCAAACATAACCTAACCAAACCATAACTAAACCTTCCTCACCTAAACAAACTTTATCACCAAACATCTGAAATCCCAAAAACACTCTTTCAATATTATGTTAATGGAGCTCCAAATTATCCCTTACATGATGCCCAAATAAGAGAGCAGTGAAAAATAATAAAGAGTTTGTCTGAATAAATGGATATAATCCAAAAACAGTTGATAATAATATGAGAAAATTAATAAAGATTAAGCAAATTTCCATCAAAACTTGGGCTGCATTTACATATCTATATATATACACCCACTCATCAAAGTCATGAGACAACCCTCCAATCAGGTTCCCTGTCCGTAATGACACAGATCCCGCTGCTTCCATTCTCGATATCACACAATCATTGTAAGCAAATCAACCTGAAGAAATGGCAGCACGCCGAGAGCTATCCGCATTTGAACGGGGGATGATAGTTGGTGACAGACAGATGGGTGCCTCAATGTCAGATGTAGCCAACACCCTGCAATTTTCCCACACAACCGTTGCAATGGTCTATCGAGAGTGAACCCAATGAGGGGTTACAACCCATGTCAGACAGCAGATGGGCCGCCCACGCATTATTAATGCCAGAGGTGTTTGCCGGATCAGCCGGCTTGGAAACACTGACCAAAGGGCGACAGCAGGCCAAATCACCACCCGGTACAACCAGGGACGTCCCACAACTGTGTTTGTGACGACAATTCGGCGAACTTTGGCAGCTGCAGGCTTTGGGAGCAGGAGGCCACGACGGGTGCCACTCGTGACAGCTGCACATTATCAGCAATGCCTTGCCTGGACCAACCAACATCAACATTGGACCGCTGAGGACTGGAGAAGGGTTGCCTGGTCTGACGAGTCACGAAGCCATGGATCCTGCTTGTCAGGTGGGGACTACACAGGCAGGTGGAGGCTTCATACTGGTCTAGGGTGTTTTCTCCTGACATGCAATGGGTCCATTGGTGCATTTGACATCCACTCTGAGTGCTACTTCCTACGTCAATCTGTTTGAGGACCAGCTGCACCCCTTCATGAACTGTTTTTACCCCACAGGCAACAGCATCTTCTAGCAAGATAATGTGCATCCATACACAGCCCTTGTGACATAGCAGTGGCTACAGGAACGCGCTACCAACTTTATGAGAATGATTTGGCCTCCACGTTCTGCCTGATTGCAATCCCATTGAACATTTGTGGGACATCAGCAAATGATCTGTCAGATTGTCACCAACACAACTGGTAAATGCAGCATAGTTATAGAGTCCAGTGGAGGCAGCATGACTTGCAGTGCCTGTAGATGTATTCTGGGAACTGGTAGACTCTCTTCCATGACGCATTGCCAACGTTATCCAGGCTAGATGGGGCCCAACATATTATTAGGCAGGTCTGCCATGAGTGAGTGTGTACAAGTATATAAATTATCAAAACAAATGAAAAAAATAAAAATTTACACACAGCTTACAGAACCAGTGAATCTGCAACAATAACATATTCAGATGCAATGAAGGTAGTGGAAACAAATATGAAAAGAGTAGAATTTACAAATTAAAATACAAAGGATAACCAGACACGGAATATTTTATAATTTTAAAATACCTGAATCTCCATTTTATATTTTATAAACATCTCTTCTTGTAGTCATCATTAAACTATTAGAAAGGCAAGAGATCACCAAAACAATCATCAATCATATTATTAAGTAGCGGTATAATGGAGCTCTATTCTTCCGCTACTTATTGGTTTCACAGTGCCTGTCTGTCCCTTTTATAATTTCTGCACTCTTTGAGGC
This sequence comes from Rhysida immarginata, assembly GCA_023313115.1. Classification (NCBI taxonomy): domain Eukaryota; kingdom Metazoa; phylum Arthropoda; class Chilopoda; order Scolopendromorpha; family Scolopendridae; genus Rhysida; species Rhysida immarginata. Next base: position 10,781 of record JAHWFO010099377.1, read on the forward strand.
AGAAGATTGAAATTTGGTGTACAGCTTACTATGGTCATATACCACTTCACTATTTAGTTTGGTTTTGATTATCCACTGGGTTTGCAGTTTCGGGGGTGGGAGTTAGAGGGGACCAAAAGTTCTACATTGTACGAGGGTCAGTCAAATGAAAACAAGAAATATTTTTTTATTACAGAGTTGGAACAAGAACACTATTTTTCAATATAGTCCCTGTGCTTTTCGATGCATTTCTGCCACCGAGTCGGTAGGGCATGGAAACTTTGGGGAAAAAAAAACTTTTGGCTGTGCATGCAGCACTCACACTCATACACTGCCTGTTTCAACTACGTGTCGGTCGCGAACTTGTGGCCACCTAAGGATTCCTTTAGTAAGCCAAAGATGAGGAAGTCGGAAGGCACGAGATCAGGAGAGTAAGGAGGATGGGGGGGGGGGGCACTCCAGATACAAGTCCTGGATAGTCGCCATGGTGGCACAAACCGTATGAGCTCGTGCGTTGTCATGCTGGATGAAAACGCCTGTTGAGAGGAATCCATGGCGCTTGGCGCATGTAGCAGGTTTCAGAATGTCATGCACCTTGTTCACTATGGGTGGCACTGGTCACCATCTTGCCCTTATCCCCGTAATATTCCACTATGAGACCCTTGTGGTCTCAGAACAAGGTCAGCATAACCTTTGCTGTGGAAGGCTGGCTGCGGAGCGTTTTGATGCTGTCGAGTGCCACCATTCCTTACTGGAGTGCTTGTTTTATGGTTGGTAGTGATGGACCTAGGACTCGTCTCCAGTCACAATACGCTCCAAAAAGTTGTCATCTTTAGGTTTGCAGTAGTGCAGTAGGCCTCTCCTTCATTTCGGGCGTCAGCTGACGAGGGACCATCTTGTGACCACTTTCTAGTATTTCAGCTCGCCAAGGACAATATGCTGAGCAGAGCCATGACCGACCTGTAATCCTGTTGCAAGATCATCAATGGTGACCTGTCTATCCTGCAGAATCATCTCCTCTGCCACTGCAATCTCCTCGTCTATCACAATACGATGTGCCTGGCCTGGACTCGGCATGTCTGCCAAACTTGTTTTGCTGCTGCTGAATTTGTTACACCATTCGTACACACAAGCTTGCGATACACATGCAGCACCATACTGTGCCAACATGCATCGATGGATTTCTATTGGTTCCGTGCCGGAAACGGATCACTCCATGCTGCTCTTCTTTGGTGCATTACAACAGAGGAGTCACCTTATTGGAAACGCCCGTATGGCGCCACTGGGTCATGTGGAAACACGGGACCAATGCCAATTGATGGCGGGAGAGTCCATGCGCAAGAATACCGGGTCTGATCGCAGTGGGAATGATTTTCGATTTTCTACACTGGTTTTCTAGTTTTCATTTGACTCAGCCTCGCCATTATGTATGTAATGGAGTGATATTCTGTATGCAGATTCCTCTAAGCACTATCTACATTACTATAAAGTTCGGACCAAATTGTCCCAATGGAGTCGGAGTTCTGGGGGTGGCACTTACTTGGTCTTTAGAACTATGGCAATATATGTCATCTGATATATCTATTCGATCAGAAATGATGAGAAACAAAAGAAGATAGAGCTCTTTTTCATTTTCTAAATATTACATTCGAGTAAATCAATTTTTGGTAGTAATTCTGCCACACACCCTGCGCTTTAAATTTTGATTTAATAATTACAATAATGCCATCTATATGAACTATATTTTTTAAGGTATAAAAAAGCTTTTAATAATTATCTGGATATTCTTTTCGTTTAATGTATTGAATTTTTATTAATATTGCAGGGAATGAAAAAATGTAAGTAATATACTTCGCTTTAAAACTATTTATTATCAAACAATAGGGAAGGGGAAAAAAACTGATACAGCATTAACCCTTCAAGTTCCATCTAGGATTGCATTACTGGGATATTTAAATTTAATTAAAGGTTAAAATTTTACTTAAATTTAATTTTATATCAAAAGTTTATTTATTTTATTTATTTATTTACTACATTCCAATGGGAAATCCCATATATACAAATAAAACAGGAAAAAAGAAAACTTAATATAATTACATAACAGAAAAAATATTAAAAAAAGATAATAAATTATTGAAGGAGAAAGAAAAATCAAATAAAATATTTTAAAAAAATACCATCTATTAAAAAAACAAAACACAGAATATTTAAAAAATACTATCAAAGGATAAAAGAAAATTCCTTATATCAGAGACATTACAATTAAAAAGATCAATATAATTAGATATAAAATTACCCAATCTTTGAATACGGATAATGGTAGAATTATATTCGTAATTCGTAGTACAACGAGGGATAAAAAATATTTCGATACTACGTGTAACACTGGGAATCTTAATAATAATATGACTCAGTAAAATGGGAGAATCGAATAAGCCATTCACCAATTCACAAAGAAAAATGCCATCATGCATCGTTCTTCTCTGAAGTAAAGGAATAAGACCCGAAAAAGAACTCATATTATTTGAAGACATTCTAGTTAAACCAAAACCAAATTGATAATTTAAAAAACGTATAAATCGATTCTGAACTGCTTGTAATTCAATAATTAAGCCTAGATGATAAGGGTTCCAAACAACAGAAGCATATTCAAGAATTGGTCTAACATATGTACAATAAAGAAGAATGAGGGTAGAAGGCCGATCAAAAAATTTAAAAGAACGTAGTAACAAGCCAAGAATTTTATTTGCCTTCCTGGTAATACAACTAATATGAACGTCAAAACTCAATGAACTAGTAAAATTAACACCAAGGTCCAATACCCAATCACAACGAGATAATTTGTTATCCAGTATACAATAATCAAACTTAATATAAGTGTGAGATTTATAATAAGATTTACATTTATTAGGATTTAAGATCATTCGATTCAAGTTACACCAGTTATAAACTATCTGCAAATTGTTTTGCAGCAATTCACAGTCCTGTAATGAGGAAATTGGAAAATAGAGATTCGCATCATCTGCAAAAAGCAACAGGCGTACACCAACCAAATTAACTAAATCATTAATAAATAGATTAAATAAAAATTGGACCAAGATGTGAGCCTTGAGGGAAGAGGAATATGAAGAAGCAAATCTTACTGTCAAATGACGCTGCTCAAGATAAGATTCGAACCAGGCAAGTAAGGAACCAGTAATGCCACAAAGTTTCAACTTACTCAGAAGTAGAACATGATCGACTTTATCAAATGCCTTTGTAAAGTCTAAGTAAATAACATCCATCTGTTAATGACGCTTAAAGGCCAATAATATATCCTGTTCAAGAGTGACCAAAATTGTAACAGTATTACGACCAGCCATAAATCCATGTTGATCGCAAGATATGAATCTGGTTAAATAATTGTTGATATTATTCAACAATATCTTTTCAATAACCTTGGCCAGAGCATTCTGAATTACTATGGGACGATAGTTATTAACGTCAGTTAAGGACCCTGATTTATGAATAGGGATGACATAACTCATTTTCAAAACCTATGGGCAACCCCATAATAAAAGATTAATTAATTTTGCTAAAGGATAATATAATAAAGTGGCGCAGGATTTTAAAACTTTGGGTGGTATTCCGTCCGGCCCACACCCTTTAAACTGATTTAATTTATTAAGAGCATTATATACTTCCTCAAAAGTCACCAAACAAGAAGATAATGAAAAGGAAGTAATATCTTGAATAGATTCATGATTTAAGTTAGCATTATTATTAAAATTTTGAGGATCCGATATATGTTCCTCAGATGCTGAATCCACATTGAACACCGAAGAAAAAAATTGTGCAAATAAATCAGCCATTAATTTAGGATCATCAACAGAACGATCATTATATTTCAAGACATTTTAAGTTGTTGAACTACGGCGATAATTACTAAGAAAACTCCAAAAGGATTTTGGATTAATAGACAAAGAGTCTTGAATCCGAGTTATGTACTCCTTAAAATATAACCTGGAACACTCGTGACAACGTCTACGAATGGAAACAAATTTAAGATAATCTGTTAATTTCAATGAACGCTTAAATTGTTTGTGAAGAATCTTTTTCTCTATAATAAGCTTTCTAAGTGAAGGGGGGGAACTAAGGAGGAAATTTATCACTTCTACTGATCCTTGATGGGGTGTATTTCAAAATAATATTACTAAGAGTACTAGAAAACGTAGAAAATAAATCATTAACATCTTGGCTCCAGTCCCAGCTATTCCAGTCAATCGCTGTGAGTTCTAAAAAAATCTGATCTAAGTTACAGTTTCGATAATCCATATAAGTATGGGAAATCCCATATTTACTTTCAATTCTTACAGGAAACAAAAAACAAAGTGCAGGATGGTGTACATCTATTGCAACAATAGGATCGAAATCCTCGAAGACAACAACTTTATTATTAGAAGACAAAATAAGATCAAGAACAATTCCACGTTTATTTACTATTTGATTAAGCTGACTCAGATTATAATCAGAAATCAGATTTAATATAGCAAACGATGCTGGAGATGGTGAAAAGGTATCTAAATGATTCTTTTGTTTCAATTTTTCATACTTAAAGAGGAGAAAATGCAAAAACTGACAGTTTTTTTTGTTTTGTTTTTTTCCTTTTTACAAATTTTTACAACACAGCAGTAGTTGCTGCTTTGCAAATAAGCTCTCACTTTTCAGTAAAGCGCTTTACAGTGAAGCTCTCTCTTGACACCTTGATTAATGTACAATATTGATGAAAAACAAATTTCTTGTAAAAAATTCACTTATGACATATACAACAATATTTTCCTCACATTTCTGCAAAGATTTAAGGCATTTATTAAAGCATACTGTATTTATTCACGTATCCTCCAAAATTCTATAGAAATAAGAATTGACCAGTTGATAAGGATGAATTTTAAGTCTTAAATTTCTCGACTTATATATGGGTTTATATGGTACTTCAATATTACAGAGGTTGAGTCAAAAGTAGTGGCCGACTCGGGAGGGGGGTTAGAGCTTGACGAATTCTGGGCAAAGACCATTTACCACAAGGGTATATCGCAGTTTATAAGAGAACAGTGTGGGAAGAAACGTCAGTGCGAATTTGAATGCCATAGACATTATGCCACCTGTGTCAGCCAGTGTAAACATATGGTAGAAAAATTGGTAATATGTGGGCTGCTTCATTATTGGAAAAAGGGGACCCTGTGCTGCCAAAATTTGCAGGGTGGAAGATCAGGGTGTGACCAATGAATGGACACCACAAGGGTGGTTCTCCCGCTTTTCATCTGGAGACATGGGCCTGGAAGATGCGCCAAGGAGCAGAAGACCCAAAGAAGTGGATGACGCAGCCCTACGGCAACAAGTGGAAGCCAACCCAGGCAGCACCAACCGTGGACTAGCGGCGGACATCGGGACATCACAATCATGTGTGGTTCGACACCTGCACGCCATGTGAAAGGTTAACAGGAGCTGCCAAGCTGTGCCCACACTTGACGCCCACGCAAGCACAACAACGGTGAAGGTGTGTCGTCAACTGCTGTAAAAAATCGAGGTTCTGCCACATCCAGCACACATCCCCGACCTGGCACCTTCCGACTACCATCTCTTCCGGTCCATGGCACACTTCCTGCGTGGATGGCACTTGGCCAATGTCAGTGAGGTTGAAGACGCCGTGCGTGACTTTTTCACCCAGAAACCGGAAGAGTGGTTTCACGCGGGCATCCGCCAATTGGCTGAACATTGGATGAAGACCATCAAGCATGATGGACTATACTTTGAAAATTAGCAATGAGTGGTTTCTGTCTGCTGCCCATTTAAAAGTTTGTGCGGTGATCGGCCACTACTTATGACTCAGCCTCTGTACATATCTAAATTTAATATCCAATATTGTACATAAAAAATTATCCTATCTCATTTAATAATCATCATTCTTATACATTTATACAATGAAAAATTTTCATTGTTATCTCCAACAATAATATCTATATTATCTTAAGAGCATGGTCTTTTACCAACACCGCATAGAGAGAAAGCCTGCGCACGGAAAAATCATACATTGTTACATCACCTAGGGTAGGTTGAAGCCAACGAGAGACAGGCCAGGGCACTCAATAGTCACCTGATCATCGGGGTCAGAGCAACAATGTAACTTTCATTGTTTCCATCTAGGATTTTAATAATTAATGTTTTTTTCGTTTCTTGGAAACAATGAAGGTTGGATTGTTGCTCGGACCCAATGATCAGTTGGCTTTTGAGTGCCCTGTCCTGTCTCTTGTTGGCCTCGGGGTAAGGAGAATTTCGGACTTATTATTGGTAAAAATACGATTAACATTACCCTTTCATAAGTGAAGAAACTATCTATGACGTTTCCTTGCGCAGGCTTTCTCTTATCTGTGCACTCCATTGTTGGTCTGCTGAAAAGTCGATTTTTGACCCCTCTATTGCATTGTTTTGGCTACAGCCCAGGCTTCACAATGGAAAAGACCACTGTTGTATTTAGCAACAATACGTAACATTGGCTGACAGTTTTGATTATTTGTACGAATGTTAGAATTAAACCCTTGAAGTGATAATGGTGACACCCAAAACAATTATCTCCTTATCTTCTATTACTCCCTTCCTATCAAAATAATCATCAGATTTAAAAAAACTTATTTTACAAAATATTAACACAAACATCATATTAACATTTATTGAATAAAGAGTAACTCAAGAATGGTCAATGAGGTTTTACCCTATGCCACACCTCAGATGTTTAAACTATTAATTTGGAGTTTTGTTTGCTATTTTCATTAACTTATATTGATTTCTTTAAATAAATTTAGGGTATCCTGTGCTTTTTTAATTGTTACTTCATCATAAGTCACAAGCATTGGAAGCCTTTTCTGTCACATTTCATTTTTGCAATAAGTCTTGCAAAATTGTGTTTTCTTGTCTGGGGTTTTAATTTTCGTATTTAGAGGTTTAAAATGTTTAAAATGTCAAGTATGACAGCAGCAGGTAATTTTTGAAATAACTGTCAAAATGACCTTGATTCACATGTTATATAAGATTATTATTATCAACTCAGAAATTTTTTTACCTGTTTATAGTTTCTTAAAGTAAAATTAAAAATCGGAAAATCATTTTGATATGGAGGCAGTATTAAAATACAAACAAAATTTGTATTACTCTGTTTCTTTTTATAACCAAAAACCAATAAACAAACTATCAAAAAAGATCACTAGAGAACAAAATCTGTTTAAGATTAATAGTCATTATTATTTCTTAAAATAAGGTTAATAAAGATGGACTATGTTAAACAATACATGAGTAATTTATTACTAACTGATGCCTTTAGCCCAGGGACTGTCTACAGTCAGACAAAGAAATAAAAAAATTATCCTACTTTAACTTTCAATTTTTGCCGGATAGGGAGGAAGATAATGAATTACATCTGCATACCGGCCTGCCAAAAAAAAAAATAAAAAATGAATTTGAAAATAATACTATGAAAATATATAAACAATTACAAATAATATAAAGAACTATTTTATAAATCATTGCACAAACAAAGAAAACCAATGTTAGAAGATCTGTTATAGAGTTATTTAATACAAGGCAGTTTTCCCTGTCTCACGTTTTTGTTTAGCAGAGTAGCCTATAGAGGTTATTCATCAGAGTGACGTCGTTCCGCAGCAACCAATCACAGCGTGAAACTGGTATACAACATGGTGGTAGCAGCTTCAGCTGCCAATCAACGGCTGAGCTGAAGCTGCTCCCGCCAATCAAAGTCGGAGCTGAAGCTGCTGCCGCCATATTGTAAGGCTCATGAATAAGCTCTATATCAACAAGTTGCTAATCATCATCATTTACAAAATATCATCTATGCACTCCAAGAAATGGAGAAATGTGGCGACGACAAGAGAGCATGAGTCCCTCTCCCACTTGTTGCTTCTTCAGTGCTTGCAAAGCATTTTCGCTGGACAATGAGAAACTTGCAACCAAGTGTCTCTCTCTCAAACGAAATGTAAACAATAAATAACTCAACAGATTGCTAATTGGGAACTACTGCCAACCGAGAACTCAAAGGCATCTTAACCAATAAAATGAGAAAAATAATATACCGATTTCCAAAATTTAAGCATTTGATTAGGATCAAAATGCAGTGAATGCGCACAATTACCAGGCCATTGAATTTTATCATGCACCCAATTCAGCCTTTAAAACACGAGTTTTAAATAATCTTGGAAAATCATAGTGGTAAAATAACGCTGAAAAGCTACCAAAATAATCACTAGTTAAAACTTCTGATCTATAAAATAAACATTCCGTACAGCAACCTGGCGGATTCTACCAATTCAATTGATCGTCTGCAAAGATCTCCCCGGCTCAGGAGAGCAACTCTCCTTAATTTAAAATTAATTAATTAATTTCAAAATTTTTTAAATATATAAAAAAGCTACGTTATACTGATTAATACTGATTATAAGATCCAAACAGATTGATATAATTTAAAGTTTAAGAAGAAGTTTAAAAATAAAAAACGCTCATAGGTTGTATATTAGCAATGGCCTCAAGAATTGGTAGAAGTTTTGGTATATCGTTCAAAATCTTAATACTTCAAAATCAATCAGTTAAGTGTTTTTTCCCAAAAATATTATCGATCATTCATTAATCCTGACACCTATGCATAATTAAAGATTTAACGAGTTAAAAAAAACTTACTTTTATAACTGGATGTTGATTAGATTAAAGTTGCTTGTAGAAAATCGAAACATCTAGACTTCTCCCACACGCATTGTTTATATGGTCACGTGATCAGCTTGACGCGCGGTGATTGGTCAGAAGTCCTCTCTATCACTTTAGCGATCGTCTGCTTCTCTCTAGAAAATTGAACAAATGCTTTACAGTAGAGTGAACGGTACTAGATCAGGCTACGAATCATATACACTAACTCCATAGTAATGGAACTTTAATAGAAAAGTAATTAATATTCTCAATCAATCGAGAGAAATAGGAGAAAAAAATCAAACGGTGATTAAGAGCAAAATTTAAATACAAATGATCTCGAGTTGTTTTCATCTGCTCATTAATGCTTTTGAGCAATGATAGAATGTAGAGTTCAACAGAAATTAAACGATTTCCCCCAAAAAATCGTATCAATTTTTCGTGAATCACGATATCCATGCATAATTAAGTTTAATTAATTAATTAATTAAGTAATTAATTGATTCTTTAAAAAAATTATCTTTATAACTCGATGAGAGCACGGAAAAAGCGAGCTGACCTGCATAGTTGAACAAGCGATTAATTGGTAATTAGCAGTAACAATGCAAATTGTAATGGCCACATGACTAGTTTAAAGCATTTGATTGGTCGGAATGTTCTCGATCGGAAGTCTACCAAATCTGATCGTCTGCTCGATTCTGACTGACAACCACTGAACCACTGCAATGTTAAAATCCTAACATAAAATAGGGATCATCAATTTTTCTACGATACTATTTGTTCGACCACCTAGTTTTTTTTTTGTTTTTTTTTTTGTTCTTTTACAGGTGTCTTAATCAGAAAAGGTTCTTAGAAAAATATTTTGCATATAAATATCACATTGAGGAAAAATGATTGGAACAAAATCCAATTTAAGCGCGTTAGATATAGCTATACATTGAACGTGATTCCAACAGTTTCTTCCGCGAAGAGCTTTCTGGCTCAGGAGAGAAACTCTCCTTAATTTAAAATTAATTAATTGTAAAATTTTAAAAGTATATAAAAAAGCTAAATTATACTGATTAATACTGACTATCAAATTCAAACAGATCGATACAATTTAAAATTTAAGAAAAAGTTTTAAAAACAATCGCTAACAGGTTGCATATCAGCAATGGCTTCAAGAATTTTTGGTAAATCGTTCAAAATCAATCAATTAAGTGTTTTTTCCCAAAAATATTATCGAATGTTCATTAATCGTGACACCTACGCATAATTAAAAGGTTAATGAGTTAAAAAAAACTTACTTTTATAACTGGATGCTGATAAGTTCAAAGCTGCTTGCAGAAAATTATAACAGCTACAAAAAAGAGTGACTTCTCCCACATGCCCTGTTATGGTCACGTGACCACCTTACGCTGCGATGATTGGAAAGATTACCATGGAATACAAGGACCACGTGCTCAATTTCTAATCGCAATCAGTAGAGCCTCTTCCATTTCCTTCTCAAATGGAAAATTGTCACAAGTAGTAATCCAGTTTTTTGTTGATTTAAAAAGACAAAAGATGATCGAACAAGTCCTTTCTACCAATTTAGCGATCATCTGCTTCTCTATGGAAAATTGTACAAATGAACAAATACTTTACTAAAGAGTCAACAGTAATAGATCACGCTACCGCATTCTATTTACTACCTCCCAGTTAGATATATACGCATTTAAATGGAACTTTAAATAGAAATTTAATCAATGTTTGTAGTCAATGAAGAGAAATGGAAACAAAAAAAATCTAATTCAAACGCTAATAATTTAAATGCACAAAAGTAGTATAGCACCACTTCTGGCGGAAAGGGGGGAGGCGCGTGCAACCCTTTTTTACGTGTTCCAAGGGTTAAAAGGTGCTAAAGGGTTAAATTTCCATCGATTTTTGATTTTTTTTCGACGTTTTTAATGGGTTTTGATTGATTTTATCGAATATTGGGTTGATTTTATTGAATTTTAATGGGTTTTGATTGATTTTTATTGAATATTAATGAGATTTGATGGATTGATTGACAGGTGTTGCATACCAAGTACCCAAAGGGTTGATTGGAATTTCATTCCGAGTGGCCAAAGGGTTTGGTTTGTATCCAAAGGGTTGACAGGTTTTTGATGGATTGTGGGTGTGGTTACTGATGGTTCCCAAAGGGTTGATTGGAATTTCATTTCGAGTGGCCAAAGGGTTTGTTTTGGTCTCCAACGGGGTTGACAGGTTTTTGATGGATTGTGGGTGTGGCGAATGATGGATGGGTTCTTGTTGTATTGTCAAAAAAGGGTTATTCATCGAAATTTGGGTGTAGGGGGTGGTGGTGAAAAAATATGGCCCGTCACATTCCTTTTTTACCTAATTACTAATTTTCTATTGTGTTTTGAATCACCGGACTTTTTTTATTTTTTCGTTAAATACTCTTCCTAATTAACTTTATTGATTCAAGATGCTGAGCAGTACTTACCGTTCAGGTGTCCAAAGGGTTTTTGTCAGTGACCAATGGGTTCCAGGTGTAAACTTCAAGGCGTTTTCTTCCAGTGTGCCAGGATGTTACTTACCATATTTGTTACCTCCCTACCCCTTTTATCCCGTTAATAATCCACAATTTTTTTTAAAAAATAATTTTTAGCCATTTTTTTATAAAATAATTTTTTGTCAATTCCAAAATTCTTCAAAAATTTTTATTCAAAAAGTCCAGTTTTTTTCAAAATGAAGTTAATTTTAAGCTCATTTTTGTTCATTTAAAATGTTCATCATTTCCAGTTTTTATCAAATTAATTTATCATCATTTCCAAATTAATTCAAAAAAATTTTTATTTTTAATTCCAAAATTGTTCGTTCTCTTTTTTCCAAAATCCTTTTAAATACACATGTTTGCATCCATTGTTTTTTACTTACTTACCAGACATGGAACAAGTCTATTTTCAACCTGAAAACCCTGCAGGGTTTGGTGGTGTTCGTGGTTTAGCTATACAAGCAAAAGAGTCAGAAAAAGAAACCCGTGATTGGTTAAGTGGTGTTACACCTTATACGTTACATAAACCTATTAGACATAGATACCCTCGTAATCGCATGCATGTTTTTGCACCGTATGATCAATTTCAAGTAGATTTAGTTGATCTGAGCAGTTTGTCAAAGCAGAATGACGGGTATAAATTTCTTCTCACATGCATCGATGTGTTCTCGCGTTTTGCATGGGTCGTGCCTTTAAAATCCAAGATGGGTCCCGAGCTTCAGAAAGCCTTTCAAAAAATCTTTACAGAAGGGAAGGTTCCTCTAAAAATTAATAGTGATAAAGGTAAAGAATTTCTAAATAAACACGTTCAAGATTATTTTAGACGACTCAACATTATATTCTTTGCGACAGAGTCGGATTTAAAAGCAGCTACGGTTGAACGTTTCAACCAGTGGCGGCTCGTCCATAGGCACTGCGGCACTGCAGCACCCCCAGTTTCACTTTCGATGTCGATAAAATTCAATATAATGTCTTTTTTTTCTTTAATACTATTCTTATACATGTATATTACATGATCCTTAAGCTTAATGTCACTAGCTATTCTCTAGTTCGTGAAAAAAATAAAATTTTCTGACGCAGCACCCCCAGAAATTTTAGCTACGAGCCGCCACTGGTTTCAACCATACCTTAAAGGGGCGAATGCTTAGGTTTTTCACTTATTCCAACAAACAACGTTACCTCGACGTCTTGCCTGCGCTTGTTGAAAGCTATAACAATCGTGTTCACAGATCTTTAGGTATTGCACCAGTTGATGTGAACGCTCGTAATGCATCGTCCTTGTGGCTGAAGCAACGTCTTTATTACAATTCGGCACCCCATACGACACCGAAATTAAAAATTGGTGACGTAGTCCGCATTTCAAGAGTTAAAAATATATTTGAGAAAGGTTATTTACCGAATTGGACAGAGGAAGTGTTTTCTGTATCAAAAATTATATTGCGAAAACCTGTAGTGTATAAAATTAAAGATTATAATGGTGATGAGATTGCAGGTGTGTTTTACGAGCAAGAACTACAACGAGTGAAAAACCCTGAAGTTTTTGTCATCGAAAGGATATTAAGATGGAGAAGGAGAGGGGGTATGCGTGAGGCACTCGTTAAATGGCGCAATTATCCCGACACTATGAATAGTTGGGTACGCGAAAATGATCTTTTAAACCTATGACAAGCTGTTGCACTCTTCAGTCGAGCAGTTGATTTTGTCATCATGTACGAAGAGTCCGATTTCTACGTTACACTTCCGTCCAACACGCAATCGGGCGTTGGAAAACATGCTAATACAACAGCTCACTTTTTCACTCGGTTACCACGCACATTACAATTCAAAGGTCAGTGGGAAGTCGGTTTGACTGAAGTTCATTTCCCAGCACTTTTCAAGAATATTACAGATGTAAATAACAGTTTTACCATTGGTATTCAGAATTCTATGATTGAGAAGCAAATCACGCTTAAGATTGCTAAACACGTCGATTCAACCACTCTTAAAGAGTTTGCACACCGAGTGGATACAGCGTTACAAGCATATGTGAAGGATATTGTATTTTTCCACGACCGAGATGTCAGCAACTATGTCATCTTGAGTTTACCTCCTAATACGCAAATTCGTTTCACCACAAGAGCGTTCTGTCAGTTCTTTTGTGACGACGCGTGCGCAATATCATAATTAATATTACACACGTGCCGTCACTACAAACATGAAAGCCACAGCTCTCATGTTTGTGTTAATTAAGATCAGATAATGGTGGACACAGTAGAAACAATTAATTGGAAAATAAGTAAAAGTAACGAAAAGAGAAAATTGGGGGGGGGAGTTCAAACTGAAAGTAAGCAGAATGGTGCACTCAGAGAGAGGTGTACTTTATGTATAATAAATAATATTATTATGTATGACAAATATATGAAGATGACTTAATGTAGGAATTTATAGTTTGTACTTTATTAAGAAAATAGTAGGGAAACTTATTTGAAGAAATTGAATCAGACATGAGGTCGGTGGCAGTCTAGGCCTAATGAAAGAATTTAGCAGGAAATAAAAGCGAACTTTGGGGACAATAGTGAGGAAGGTGTGAAGGAAGTTGCCAGGGCAACCGAAAACGCCGGAACGAAATTCCTGGAACGAGTGTGTGGAACAATAGGAGTAGAGGTCAAGGTCTTCCCGGTAGCG
>JAHWFO010099378.1:0-75997 GCA_023313115.1 Rhysida immarginata
TTAAAAATAATAAAACCTTCTGAAGTGACTGAAGTCAAATATGTACAATTTATAAAGCCGATCTCTTTTTTGGTCTTATATAATTTTTCAATGAAATTGCCATTGGCAACATGCACCATAATAGTAGGGACGGAAGGAAAAGACCGCACCAGAAGCCATAGAGGTGACATGAATATTCTCGAAACTTTTCCCTCTTTAAATCCCAACTGCAATGTGCGGCCACTCATTTACACAACATGGGTCGACAACATGGGCAAGGCAGTGGGTCAAGATATGCGCAAAAGAATAATCCAACAATTTAGAAGCAACACATCTCAGCATGAAATAGCCAGGAATCTTGGACTTCCGTCATCTACAGTTCATAGCATTAATAGGTACAGGGCAAGTGGAAATACCAGTGTTTGTAAAGGAAAGGATGAAGACAAATTCTGACGGCTCGTGATCTTCGGGTTTTCAGACGTCACCACATTAAAAACATTAAAAATAGGCATTCAACAGTGACAGAAATTGCAAAATGGGATCGATGATTCTATCAAAAACCTTATCATTGAGTAACGTTTGCCGCTACATCACGAAATAAAGTTGAAGCTGTATAATGCAAAACGAAAGGTATAAGTATAATGCAAAACAACTGCAGAAACGTAGGCACCTGGCTCGGACATGCACCCATCTGAAATGGACTGACGCCCAGTGGCGACGTGTTTTGTGGTCCGATGAATCCACATTTACGGTTTGCTGTAGCGTGCAGGGAAATAAACGCGAAGATTCCCGACACACTCAGCTTCTATTTAAAGGATGGCGTTTTCTCTAAATAGTTACCCCATTCACTAAAAACAATGAATAACAAGAAACCCCGCTCCCTTTGATAAATTTCCACCGTTGCAAGATTTAATTAAGACTGGGTAAGTACAGTGCCCTTAAAGAGAATAATTATTCATATAAGAAGCATTTAAAAACATTTATAAAAACCTTAATTGGTTCACGAATTCTTGACGAATTAAGTCAGGCTTTTTGGCTAACTAGAACTAAAGCTGAAGAATGACAAATATGCTTAAGCCATTACGACCTGTTTTCCCTAATCGGGGGAAAAAAATGAAAAATTAATGTAAGAAATTAACCGGTTCCAAACAAAATTTTTCTTTTATTGCATACACAAAATATTTTAGATGGTAGGAGGATTTCTCAATCATAAAAGAAAGAAAGATGAATACAAAATAAATCAAGAGGACTTCGATAGACAAAAAAGATTGGTCGCTCGTCGAACTTGGTCGAGGTTGAGTTCCTGTTCCTCGAAGGGGTTACATAGATCCAGGAGGTAGGGTACGAGGACGGAGAGTTCTGGGAAAAATGAAGCCTCGAGACCACTACGTAAGGTGCAGCCGCTGGAGAAACAGTCAATGGTTCACTACAGAAAAATATTAAGGGCCGAATCACTAGGCGCTGTAAGAGCCGAGTCGAGTAAGGTTTCCTACTCCAGCGACCGCATTCAAGGGAAGATCTGCCTCATCTCATCATTAACGCGTTATACTGGAGTGTACAGAGAGTTTGCCACTCCAAATTTCAAGTGACCAATTTTGGCCACTTGAGGAGCGAATTCTCTACTCCACCTCGCTGATCTAGTGAAACAGCATGGCAGCCATTTCATCGCTTCGTAATAAAAATGGCATGCCATTGCATTGTTTTTTCTTCAACGCGAAAAACGAACAAGTTATAGAATGCCTTTAATTGAAAGGTATCATCATATCTTGCTGCGAGATACCGTCGTTTTAAAAACGTATTAAAAACGTTCATTTTGAAATGGGCTCTATACAGGAGGAGTTCAAACGAATAAAAGCGGGGGGGAGGGAAGAAAAACTGCTGTGGCGAAATTTATTATGTATGCCTTTATTATTTTATAAACATGCATGTATATTTTTATATTATATGCACGTTCTAACATTTATGCTATTAAAAATTATTACTAGTTTATACGAAAATATTGGATTACAATCAATAAATTAAATAAATAAAATAAAATTAATTAAATAAATTAATTAAATAAATAAATTAAATTAAATAAATAAAATAAAATTAATTAAATAAATAAATTAATTAAATAAATAAATTGATATGAAACAGTATTTAAAAATTTTTCTCGTTTATTTTATTAAGCTTATGAACTATTAATTCCCTTAATTAACCTAAAATGAATATTTAAGAAATATAAAATGATAAAATATATTTAACTATTTAATAATTTATTTAAGGCAAAATTTTTTTGTTAAATAAGCTTTATTTGTGTAGGCAACACTAAACAAAAGTTTTTTTTTTCTACTTCACTCCTTTTCATTGACCTATGTCCTCCATTGTTGTTGCCTAGCAACATGACGCTTTCCATACGAAAATTTCGTCACTTTCGTTAAAAATATCCTCAAACCCATGACTGGTTTCTTCAAGGAAGGGATCAAGCATCACTCATATAAGGGAAGACGGTAAATGCGTTAATGATTGGAATCTGGGTTTTTCGAGTAGCCTTTACCTTCAGCCCTTGATCGAGTGTCGTTTGTCATTCCTTCACTAAATGATTGAGAAATGACCCGGAAATACTTGTTTGGAAACGAAAAAAAATTCTAAAGCGATTTAAGGATAACAAAAAATTAATTTGAGAAAAGGAAAAATTAAAAATAGAAAAATAAAATCAAAAAAAAAAAAATAAAGTAAAAACAGTAATTAAACAAAAGAATTAGTTAGGAGACTCTTTTCACTTTTCGCACAATAGCCGAATTCTCCCACCAGACCACAATTGATCTAAGGTGACTCGAATATGCTGATCAGTCTCAATAAAAGTGAGGATCTCAAGGTAATATGGGTACACTGGATGGAGATATAAGAGAGATCTGTATAGATAGGAAAAAAAACCCAAAAAATAAAGATACAATAAGTTAATAACAAAACTAAAATAACAGGAACCTCTAATGGAACGGGAGCCTAAAAGGGGCACACGCTACGCTATAAAAATTTGGTGTACACGGGGATGAACGACATCGCAGACAAACAGAATTTTTCCAAGAAAGGGAACGGAGGACACTGAGCACACACAGCGGGAAGAAAAAATAAGAAAGGCAGACACGAACGCACGAGGAGGTCCTGTAAAAAACAAAATAAATAAAAGAATATAAGCGATTATTAAGGAAAAAAATTAAAAAAAAAAACAACAAAAAATGGTAGTTGAATAATTAATAGAGAAGGCGAATACAAAAGGGAAAAACTAAATCCTAGAAGTTAATTTTCACGGCGATCTTGGATGAAAGCAGTAGATCAGAAAGACGGAAACGTCCAAGTGAGATCTTTGATGTAATCAGTATACTAGAAGGTCACAAAGCGGACTGTTAACATCGTCACAAAATCAATTTTACTGCTGATTCAGGTAGCTGAGTAGATGAACGCCGGTGAACAAAAGATGTCATCAAACAGTTTCGTGACGTACATCTCGGAAGCCTTTCGAATGGAACTGACAATGACGACGAACGGGTAGTTGGCAAAGTTATCGAACTCTTCGGTCGTAGAAATTTGATTAGAGGAAATCAGCATTAATCAAAGTTACAATTGCAAGAAGAAACTAAGTAGAAACGAACCCACCTGAAAGGATTTTCAGAACGATTGTATGTGCTTTTTCTGACGGTCCACAAAAGAAATGAAAAAAAAAATGAGCGTCTTGCCCTGACAGCGATGAGCGATCCCAGCTCCATAGCCACATAAGAATATAGCACTTATCTTTGTAGGCTGCTTTGGCGATCGCGTTCCATTTGTGATCACTGAGAACCGTAGCTCCACCGTTTTCTTCATAACTTAGAAAGTCGCGCAGGCGGCGCACATTCTATCGCTAATGCATGAACCACTTTCAGAGAGTTGATTCCGACAGTGGCTACACTACAGACGAACTCGGGTGTTAATATGGTCTGCCTGCAGTCCCGATGTGTCCCCATAGAGGAAATTATTAAGAGGAAATTATGTCAGCGACGATCCTGAACAGTTCAACAGCAGAAAATTTTCGTACAGAAGGAAATAGCCGGGTACTGACTGAGCGAGCAGCCTTGCGAGGCAGACGTGTGAGGCAGACGTGTGAGGCAAATGCTCGGCTGGTCAGGACGTGCCTCACGTGAGGCAAACTGTTATAAAGTCGGTTTTTGTCGATGCTCAAAGGCGCCTCAGAACGAATGCCTCGCGCACTTAAGACGGATTCACTGAATCCTATTCGGAGAACTCGATCGATGCTGCCAATCTAGATTCGTTCCTTCCCACAATCCCTTGCACGATTAAGTTTTCACAAAATGACATCCAAACAATCGATCGACTCGTGGTCCGAATTAAAAAATAAAATTTTATTCGGCCTGTGGCTTGAAAACTTGGATGGATTGAGACGAAAAAAAAGAAATTCGCCCATATACAATCCCTTCCACCTGTTGACTATAATGAACAATTGGAGTTCTAAAGCTGGGTGGAGATTAATGTAAGAGTTCCCTAACTGGATAGCAGTGCTGAAGTGCGAACACACTGTGGATCTGATATGAATCCAATTTCTCAATGAATCTAGTTTGTATCTGGATCGACTCAATCTAGTTCTGTAGTGCGAATGAGGTATAAGGGAAGACGCCTGGCGAAGTATAAGCCTTTATTAATGAAGAGTAATAAAATTTGTGTCATTCTTAAGTATTTTGGCATTTACAAGAGAGTAGAGTCTTTCAAATTCAGTCTCAGACATCCGTGTAAAATTCTTTTTCTTCATCATCAAAACACATTTCTTCAAATAAAGTATAAGGTCGCTTGAAAAAACAATGCTGTGTCTAAACCGTTTATTTGTAAGATCTGTTCTTTCAGAATATTGTTCAATATCACAAAATAAACATGTATGTATAAAATGAATCCATTCTAAACAAAAAAAATAAAATTATAACAGAAAACGTCATATTTCAGGTATTTTGCCTGGAAATAAGTTTAAGGTCGGGATGTATTTTGTTTTAATAACCAATGAAATCACCCTTTTTTTCAATAACCTTTAATCATTCGATTAGTCATGGAGTCTGTGAGTTGTTTTAATACTTCAGGAAGTATTTCTCCCCAAGCCGTTTTCACTTCTGCAACAAATGCTTCCTTGGTGCTGTATCGGCGACGATTCTGGTACACGGTACGCACCAAGATACCCCATAAATTCTCAACTGGGTTCAAATCAGGGCTACGGCTTTGGCCAGTCTAATACAGTTACTTGGTTGGCTGAAAACCATTCTTTTGTAGATGCTGAGCTGTGGATTGGTGCGTTATCCTGCTGAAAAATCGCCTGAAGTGATGAGAGGGGCATGCGGTAGTAAATTGTCTGCCAGCATGTCCTGGTACTTTAAGGAATTCATACTTATGTTTATGAACACAATAGGAGTTTTTCCACCCCGCACAAATCCATCCCACACCATCATCGAACCCACACCAGCTTGCCTCTTGGAAAAATATTCTTGATTCCCACGGATATCATGCCAATATCGAGTGAAACCATCAGGCCCGTCTAGGTTAAATTTTTTCTCGTCAGAGAAGACGACATTTTCCCATTTTCCCCCAAAGGATACACATTTCTTGGCAAAGGCAAGTCTTGCATCTTTGTGTGCTTGTGTCAGTGGTGGTCTTGCCATCATCTTGGAGAACGACAGATGAGGATCCGACGAGAGTACATGTCTCACAGTTCTACTTGTGCATTTTAAGTTCAACTGTTCTTTAATAACAGCCGAGGAATGATGTTTTGTGCGGGCTAATCGCAAAACCCTCGGCTTCTCTCGGCGAGTTATTGCTGGTGGTCTCCCTGATCTTGTCTTGACACCATAATTGTCTTGATCTTTTAAGAAATCATTTACAACAGTTTTTGATCTTCCAATTTTTGCAGCTATTTTGGATCCAGTTAGGCCAGACTGCTTGAATGCTACAATTTGACCTATTTCAAACTCAGAAAGATGCTTTCCTTTCGGCATTGTGAAAGTCACAAGATACAAGGAAAATGCGTCAATAATTTTACTTTATCTAACTCAAGAACACCTATTTAGCATGTATTTGTATAATTATGAGTCAGTGGTCGTCATGTCTCATTAAATTTAGGGGAAATAGGAAGCGACCTTATACTTTCGTCCAATCAGAATTGCTGAAATATCACATTTATTACTATAATTTTATTTTTTATCTTTACTATAGACTCTTTATTGTTTATAAATATTCTTTACGTGTTGTTGAACAATATTCCGAAAGAACAGATCGTAAAACTAAACGGTTTCGACACAGCATTGTTTTTTCCAGCGACCTTATACTTTCTTCCAGGACCTTAATATGTTCCCATGTTGCAATCTGTATTCATAGATTTTTTCTTCTTTTTCTTTACAAGATGAACTAATATAAACACAGAAGCTGCAACGGCAATCTGTATGTGCGGTCTGAACTGAGAGTAATAAAATGCTCGGCCGACTTGTGGCTCACGCTTGCCTCGCCAGGCAAACGTTTGCGCATTTTCCTTGAAACCGAGGCTGTTCGCTCAGTCAGAACCCGGCTAATGGCGACATATTCCTGTTGCAACGGTACAGAAATTAGCATCATCTGTTTCTGGATGGCTAGAAAGTGTGATCAAAAGGGAAACATCACCCAATGGTAATTCGCCCACTGTCCCTACATTTTTGGTGAGTGTTGTAACCGCCAGTTCGCAAATAAACTAATATTTATCACTATTAATTAAATTTTTATTTCTGAAATATTTAATACCTACCCAATAAACTACCTTCAGTGTACCAATATTTCTGCTGTGTCGCATGTTTTCACCCTGTCCCAACTTTTATGGAATCGAGGTTTGTATATTAATCTCAGAATATATGAAAGATCCCCCAAGAGAGGCCTCCAGGCCTTTTGGGCCTTTACTATTCATTAATATTCTTTTATACCCGAACACATATACACGGAAACTACGCGAACAGATTTTATCCGACAAAAAATACGCACGACGCATGCGACAAGATTAAACACACTTGCACGGAATTCATCCGACTGAACGTGCTTATAACACAGGAAGCTGAATACTTTTTTGTGGAAAAAAAAAGGTTTTCAATGCTTTGAAAAAGCGAGAATTGCGATTGGTTGTTCGTTTGCTTCGTATGAGTCGTCTGACTAGTTCGTAAAAGATCAGTTGTCGCTTCAGTCGCGCACGACAACTTGTCGCGTGAAATCCGTGTATATGTGTTTGAGCCTTAAGTATTCCATATTTTAATAAATTTTTTTGTGTCTGTATTATTGTTATTATATCAATGTTAAATAAATAAATAATAAATATATCTTTATTGTTAAATTATATATATTTTTATTATAAAATACTAGCATAGGCACCTGACGTTGCCCGGGATAATAACAGTTGTAGGTAAACACAACGATCTAAAGAACATTAATAACTCAAAATTGGTTTACAGTGATTCTACAATTTCCTGCTGTAGACTTTCCCGCTGTTCAGATGTTTCCGACACACGGATAACTTTTTGTCTCTGACCAATACTAGTTCTTTTCTTCGGTGGCATTTCGTTTGATACGAATTAACGCGTGTCCTTCGAACGATTATTAAACAGCACAATACAGTTTGCTCGTTGATTTGAAGAATCGAGTTGATGTATGCTTTATTATGTCGTAAACTGTCGCCTGAGACAGACGGCGTCCTTATATTACCCAACCCACTGGAAGAAGAAAGGGAAGTTGGCGTAGTGTCTCGAAGGTTCTATACTGTTCAAGGGCTCCAAACACAAAAATCGTTTTAACATTTGTTAGGGAGCTCACGGGTGACACGTATGTCTCTTTGCCTGCTCGAAAGAGACTGCCCTATATATATCGTGCTGTTATACTCATTTCCTGCTCATTGTTAATAATTTTTGGAAACGAACATTCTGTTGCCAAGACAAAAGAACACTCTAGAATTGCATTATCTTCAAAATAGTGTTGCATCATCACCACATAGGTTTTCATGCCAATAATATTTGCCCAGCGATGATGTGGAAATATATGGCAACAATAACTTCGACGAAACAACTTCTTTTTGGGTGGCAGTGGCTGTAAATGATCGTTTGTGTCTCCATTCTCTGAAATCCTAATAATTTGTAAGAAGTTATTCACTACTTGGTAATCTGTTGTTGTAATTGCACTCTGCTCTCGATGTCTTGAAGCCAAACCTGGGCATTCATTACTTCAATGACATTCATATCTAATATCACGTGTAATTTTGAATAAAAGAGACAAGTTCAAAAAAAGTGACATGGTAAAAAAGAATTTATTTTGCCCCTGTCTCTTTCATTCAAGATTCATTACTTGGTGTTATCTAGAAGTCGCAGTTTCTTCTGTTGACATGCTCACTATTTGCTCACTTGCAGCAGAGTGCTGTCAAAACCAATTCACCATGGAGCAAAAGGACGGTTTTCTCTGTCGCCTATCCTTTCTTTCTCATTAGTGTGCTAAATTTCCATTATCTCGAGATAGTCTTCATTTTTAAAGATTCAAGAAAACGTTAAGTTTTAAAAAGTAGCAATTCTAAGGAAAACCTGAACAACAGGAATTCTAAGCATTGTTTCAAATTGAACCTTATTTTTTTCTTTTACTTTTTAATGTAATACAATACGTCCATCAAGGACCTGTATGGCCAGAGGCCAACGAGTTAGGTCCCTGGATGAACCTGGATTAACGAATGCTGGGTTAACAGATGGTCGAGGCAGCTGGGCGGAGGGGGGGGGGGTGAAGATCGTGTGTCACTGATGGTCACCCATCCAGAGACTAGCCGTGCCTGATGTTGCTCAACTTCACAGAAGTTGTGTGTTTGGTGAAAACCCACCAGGCGACAGCCTCCTCTAATTTATAAAGCACAAACTTTGCCTTGCATTGTTAGTCATGAGATATATATTATTGGTCCGTTTATAGTATTGGCGACTTGCGCATTAATACCATTGTTGATATTTATTGTTGCAAAAACTTTGCCTTGCATTGTTGGTCACGAAATACTTCTTAATATGCCCTGTTTTCACAATGAATATCGATTCGTATATGCTATCACAATATTCGTATATGTTAAAGTCTATGTGGGCTTCTAAACGGGTGTGCCAAATTTCATAAGTGTATGTATGTGTGTATGTATGTACTAGCAGAGGACCCGGCGTTGCCCGGGATAATTGCACTTGATGTTGTTGCAATTTCCTTTCTTCTTTCGATGTCTTGAAGCAAAAATTGGCCATTCGTCACTTTGTGTAGTCTAGCGGTCGCCGATTGTTAAGTGCGGTACTTGTTAAGTACTAAGAATTCTCTTTTCTAAGAAAAGCCTGAATAACAGGAATTCTATGGATTGATTTCTATATTGCACAAACTTTGCCATGCATTGTTGGTCATGAGACATATATTGTTGATCCTTGCATAGTGTTGGTGCATTGCATGTTGACACCATTGTTGATACCTATTGTTGCACAAACTTTTATTTGCATTATTGATCATGAGATATATATTGTTGGTCCGTGCAGAGTGTTTCTGAATTGCGTGTTGATACCATTGTTGCAAAAACTTTGTCTTGCATTGTTGGTCATGAGATATTTCTCATTAATATGCCCTGCCATAACCATGAATATCGATTTTTTATCAATAATTATTGTTTTTTCGAAATCTGAGGTAGACTGTGACCTTCCTCATGCTTTGAAGGTCATGTATGCGAAATTTTATCAAGATCGGAATAAAACTGTAGATTTTTTTAAAAAAACAAACAAACAAACAAACATTTTTTATATATATAGATAGACTAGCAGAGGACCCGGTGTTGCTCGGGATAATTACGCTTGTAGGTAAACAGAACAACCTCAAAAAGCTAAATTAAACCTCCAAATTGGTTAAATAATAACTCAATCACTACAATATAGAGCGAAGGGACTATACATTCTAAGAAAAAGTCCTAAAGACAGAAATTTACCTCTTTACTGAAAAAATCCATTCTAGGTGATATACCGGGACTTGATTTACCATAAAAAAATTTTTTAAAGGCTCACAATGGATGGACCTCTCCTAGGCGATAGTGAAAGTTTCATCAAAGTCGGTTTTTTTATATTCTGTTTAATCTTGTTAATCACATAGTATTTATATTACTATTTAATGTTTAAACTAAAGTATTATTATTTAACTTTTACTTAAGTACATTCTGGACATGACGAATACTGAAGCAGTCTGGACGCCCTATTTAAGATATCAAAGTTGCTTCCGCCCCACCCACTGGGGACGGGAGTGGAGGGCGGGCTGATTTTGGAACAAAGATTTCTGCCTTTAACTATATATTTTTGTCTCGGCAAAGTTTTCTCTACAATGCATTGTTTTCGAGATATTTCCATGTCTACACTTAAATGGACCACCCTGTATACATTTAATTTAAAAATGGTTTAATCAATATATAAAAATTTAATATTTTACAGAACATCTTCGTTAATTTTGTTACTTTTTTAAAAAGATCGATTTTTCCTTAAACATCAGCTTTGAAATTCGTAATAACTGTTTTGAAATATTTATCACTAGCAGAAGACCCGAAATATTTATCACTACATCATAATTGACCTTTATCATAAACTCTCGTTCTCACACACTTGCTTAGCATTCGTAGCCTTGACTACCCATGTGACCACATAAAAAATGGCGTCCCTTGGTCGTGTTGTAAGCATTTGTGATTTGAGTAAAATTCACTTTTTTTACATTTTTCATAGGTTTTTACTACTTTAAAGATTTTTATTATTATCTTTATTAATTTAACATACATTATTAACCTGAAATTTGCAAAATATAATGATTTAAATGTTTACTGATAACCTTTCATAATTTTAATTTCATATTCATTTCCAAATTACCTATAAAATTATTTTCTAATGATGTTTATTTCTTTCTCCTCACTCTGACAATTGGGAATACAGCAATATTTAACCATAGCAAGAAAAATTTTAAACAACAACAAGCCGGCTCGGTGGCCGAGAGCGTTGAGGCGCAGGTCTTTCCGCCCTCGTAACCAGCGAGTTGCGGGTTCGAATCCCGCCAAGGGCATGGATGTTTGTGTTTGTCTATTTTCATCATCATCCTTTCATCCCATACGGCTAATCTCCTGGAAGAGGGAGATGCGAGCTGGAAATTCATCAAATCAAACAACAACAATTAAAACTTTCACTTAAGA
Organism: Rhysida immarginata; assembly: GCA_023313115.1. Taxonomy (NCBI): domain Eukaryota; kingdom Metazoa; phylum Arthropoda; class Chilopoda; order Scolopendromorpha; family Scolopendridae; genus Rhysida; species Rhysida immarginata. The sequence continues at coordinate 11,213 of JAHWFO010099378.1, forward strand.
TATAGTCAACAAATGCCGTTAACACGTCCAGTGTCCGCCATTTGCATTTTGTAAAAAAATCAGTGACGTTTAGTGACAACCAATCACAATACAGGGGATAAAGGTCAATTACGCTTGTAGGTAAACACACACACACACATACACAAAGAAACACACACACTTTTCCGAATCGTCTGAACGCTTGTTAGGGAGCTGAAGAAAGACATGTGTATCTCCTTTGACTCATCGAGAGAGACTGCCCTATCTATATTGTCTATTATATCCATTTCCTGTTCATTGTTAATAATTCTTGGAAACAAATGTTCTGTCATTGCATCATCATTTTATGTTCATTGTTATAATTCTTTGAATAATTTTGTGCTCATTGTTATTGGTGAATTGTGCATTGAGACCATTGTTTATGCGAGAACAGCGGGCCTATTGTTGCACAAACTTTGCCTTGCATTGTTGGTCATGAGACATATTGTTGATCTTTGCATAGTGTTGGTGCATTGCGTGTTGACACCATCGTTGATACCTATTGTTGCACAAACTTTTATTTGCATTGTTGGTCATGAGACATTTCTCATTAATATGCCTTGCCATAACCATGAATATCAATTTTTTATCAATATTTAATATTTTTTCGAAATCTGAGGTAGACAGTGACCTCCCTCATCAGAAGGTATGCGAAATTTTATCAAGATCGGAATTAAACTGTAGATTTGTATAAAAAACAAACAAACAAACAAACCCACAAACAAACAAACATCCTTCTTTATATATATAGATTGTTAAAATAATAAAAAATAAACGCTATAATTATTGCTTTAAACTAATCCAAATTTGATTTTTATTTCTATATGTTTTACTTAATTTTTAATATATTTGTTGATACTAATGTTTGCATAACCATTATTAAACGATTTCTATTACCAATTAATTTAATAAAATAAAATAAACTCATTTCAGTAAATCAGCCTTTATAATCAACCAAGGTGAGGACACGATGCCACAATTCTTCGCGCCAGTGACGATTCTGATGTTAAAATACATTAGATTCACACGGCAGTCGATTGAATAGCCAGTAGTGAAATTACTACTAAATTAAATTAATGATTCCAGACTAAATACAGTGCACTACTCTTAAATGAAAAAAATGTAAAAATTAATTAATGGTTAACTCCACACACAAAACAACTTTGTTTAAAATGAAAGATGAAGGTTTCAATAACAACGTAGCATGTATAAAAATTTTCAATTCGAACTCAAACTTGATGAAATATACCGTGTTTCAAAAGTTCCCGACCGCAGGAGATGACTTTCCCTGCATAACGTACTGTTGTGCACGTATGGTGAAGGGCTGATAGACAGGAGCCACTGTCTCTCAACCTCTTTTTTTTCAATTAATGGATGCTCCCAGTCGTTACAAATCCCACTATTTATTTTACATAAATGCAAATACGCGAATATGAGTGAAATAAATAATTAAAATAAAAAATACTAGAAGTTTTATATATAAAACCTGTGGTATATGGTATTAAGCTTATACAGATACAGTTTAAAAAGCGTTTAATGCGTGAGGTTACAGTATGCAAGAACGAGCAGAGGTAGTTCTTTGCGTGAGAGGGGATTTGACGTTGCACAATGCCACCGACGAATTCCATGCCCAACATCCTGACCGCCCAAAGCCTTCAACAAGTACTCTTTGCCACTATGTAAAACTGATTTTATGTAATTTATTTCAGCACATGGTTTATTTTAGTGGTTGGCCGAAAATAACTCCTGCTGTCATAGGTTAGGCTTTCCCTACATACAGAAGGGGCAGTTCGTGAACTTTTGAAACACACGATATAAAAAAACTTTCATTTTCCCCTCCCCCTGCGATCAACGCTGGCACCATGTTTCGGCAATTGTTACGTCACAAGTTGCGGATAAGTGTGAAGGAGTTTCAAAATAGTGATGTCACACATTGGAGGCTATCTATTAGTTATCAGTTTGGCATCGCAATGGACTTTGAATATGAAAAAAAAACCGATAGCGACGACTGCGATTTTGATAACGGTGAAAGCGATATAAAAGAGCCGTTAGCAGAATTAAATGCTACTGCAACTTCTGCGATATACAGCCCTATGCATTAAACCGTGTAACAAGATGTTCTGCTTGTTGTGTTGGCGTGTGCACATTAGGGAGGCGTGTGCCTTTACAGCAGATAGGCCTACCTCATTCCTTCGACATTTAGCACATGCTGTTGCAGTCGTTGTTCTTGAAGAACGCCAGGCCCGTTTACATTTGGAAGAGCATCCAGTTCCACCTTATCGGTGATCTAGTTTCAGCGAATTTCTTGCTTGAATTGATACTGAATTTAAAACGGCGGATGCTTAGACAAAGCAAGATGCTTCAAAATGAGCTGAACACACGATGCTGTTTGGAGTTGGATACCAGTTCCCTCGCTGTCAAAAACTAATCCAATGTTTTTTAATCAATTCTGCTTCTGGAAATCTACGTAACGTGAAATTTCTACCCGAATGTCTATTTACACATCCAAGCAGAGAACAAATTGAAGGCATTCCGATATAAAACATGTTAGCAAAATCTTAAGATATGTAGAATCATTCTCAGCAAAACTAGAATGGAAAGAGATTAGAATCTCAGTGACGAAATTCCCCAAGGTTCTCGCGGCAGGAAATGACACCTTCTTCCAGGTTCTTTGAAGAAGGGGTGGAAGATCCCATGGTCTATTTTCAATTTTCTGAGGCATTTTTCTTATTAAAATGTTAGGAAAAAAAATCGAAAAATTTTGAATATATATCGGGCGAGGCATTTATCTTGAGACAACTAAATATCTCGGATACTAAGCATTGTACGAAAAAATGTCCAAAATCAAAAGTGAATTATTTCACAGGGGAAATGCATTAGTTAAAAAATTACCCCCCCCCCCTTGTTAGGGGGCTGGGGAGAGGGGGGTAACTTTGAAATCTTAATGAGGAACCCCTATTTTTAATGGTATATTCAGATTGTACACAATATTCGAGAAATGTTTTATTCTTGGTGTTTTTTCAATTGATCCAAACGTTTAAGAGATAGAAGCGTAAAAAATGTGGAACTTTTCAAGTTTTGAACCCAATTTTATCGATGAAGAGATAGAGAGTGGGTCTTTTTAATGGTCTTTAAGAATCCGAAGTCAGAATTTCAAAAATCCAATATTTTTAATACACACGCATAGATTCAGTCTCCATAGGACTGCTGCTCCCAAAAGTTTACTTGTGCACTAAAAATTATGAATTTTTGAAATTCTGACTTCGGATTCTTAAAGACCATTAAAAAGTAGAATAGGAATGTCTGTAAGACGCACTCTGTATCTCTTTGTCCTCATCGATAAAATTGGGTTCAAAACTTTAAAAGTTCCACAATTTCAGCTTTTATCTCCTAAACGTTTGGATCAATTGAAAAAACACCAAGAATAAAACATTTCTCGAATATTGTGTAAAATCTGAATATACCATTAAAAATAGGGGTTCTTATTTAAGATTTCAAAGTTAACCCTCCCCCCATCCCCCCTCACAAGGGGAAGGATAATTTTTTTAACTAATGAATTTCCTCAGCGAAAAAATTCCCTTTTCATTTTGGACATTTTTTCGTACAATGCTTAGTTTCCGAGATATTCAGTTGTCTCAAGATACATGCCTCAGCCTGTATACTCTATTAAGCTGGATTAATGTTATGATGCAAAAAAAAATAAAGTCAAGTTTTTCCATGGAGTTTACCTTTAATATTGGGCTTATTTAGCTTATAAGCTGACTTTTGCATGCAAACATATTAGTAACAGGTAATATTTATACGGGTCTACGACAATTCGGTGGACGTCAATTTGGGTGGGTGCGGCAACTTGGTGGAAATGCAAATTCAGTCGAGATTTTAAATCACTATAGAATTTTAGATATTTAACTCCTTGTTTGTTTATAACTGACATATATTTGTAAAGAGGAAAAGAGCCAGAAACTGTGGACAAAGATCAATCCGTTGGGTTTCGCTGACTTATCTTTATTGTAATTACAAAGCAATTTACTTCATTCAGTTTATGTTGAAGTCACTTTATATGCTGGAATCTTTTATTCATTATTTATTAGTTTACAAATAAATGAGATTATTTTTTTATTAAATAATTTATTAAATCATTTTGTAAAACGTGTAACATTTTCTACTTTGTTTTATTGTGAAGAGTTCTATTATTCTATTAAAAATACTATAATTATTAAATTACTACTTAAACTCGTTAAAATAGGCACAATAGGAATTGGGTATATAAATCAGTAATTTGGCATTAATATACCACGGTGACACCCCCCCTACATTTTGGTTTAATATAAAAAGGCGGTTGGAGGGGAGGACAGAGGGTAAAGTTCATTTCATTTTTAGATTGATCACTAATATAAATACTTCCCCCTCCAGCTTTTAAGAGAATTAGTTTTCCCTTCTCATAAAAGAAAATTAAAATGACTGTCTTAAAATTTTGAAGTTGTAATACAAAAATATTACAAGTAAAATATATACAAACAATATAAATAAATTATAGACTAAAAATATATACAAAAACAAAATACAGCTTTGTGAAAGTGTACAGTCTGTCCTGCTTGTAATATAGAAAGATGATTGGAGTGGAGGACAGGGGTAGAGTTCATTTCATTTTTGGGTTGAAAGGGTTGATATAACCATTTGACCCTCATTAAATTTTAGCTTCTCGCCTATCATCCTCTAAGGTTAACAGGATTGTGAAATTTGTGAAAAATTTGTACAGAATTATGGAAATCATTTCAATATCTGAGAGGAACATATAACTAAAAAAATTTCTTGACGCAATATCTTTTCTTTTTGTTATTATTTAAAAAAAGTGATAAAGAATAAATTTGAAAAATATTTTATTTTTATTATATTTCATATAGTTTTGTTGTTACAATTTCATTTGTATTATTTGTAATTATTTTGTTTTTGTATATATTATTTCTGTAATTTATAGTTTTTGTATATTTGTTAATTGTAATATTGTTGTATTATAACTTCAAAATTTTAAGACAGTCATTTTATAATTCTCTTAATAAGTCAGAGGGCAAAGTAGTTATATTAGGAATCAACCTCTTAAAACTAAAAATGAAATGAACTCTACCCTCTGACCTCCCCTCCAACCACTTTTTTTTTCATATTAAACCCTTCCAGCATAAACATAGATTCTATTTTTATGCCCGAAGATTAAACAAGACTTGGGGGATGGCGGGACCGTGCTATATTATACCAAATTATATATTTATCTATTCAATTCCGATTGTGGATTTTCAATGATCTTAAGTAGTAATTTAAGAATTATAGTAATTTTAATTGAATAATGAAACTTTTAGCAAAACAAAATAGAAAATGTTACACTTTTTACAAAACGATCTGATAAACTATTTAATAAAGAAAAAAAGCTAATTTACTTAAAAATTAATAAATAACAAATAAAAAATTCCCACATAAAAACTGACTTTGACAAAATAAATGAAGCAAATTGCTTTGTAAATGCAATAAACATGTGTCAATTATAAAAAAACTATATATCTAAACTAGCAAAGGTACCCGGCATTGCCCAGGATAATTACACTTGTAGGTAAACAGAATAATCTCAAAAAATTAAATTAAAATATCTTTAAAATAAACACAACAAAATGCTTAGAATTAATACAGTAAACATTTTTAATTTAAATTCGAAAAAAAATTTTTAAAGGATGGAACTCTCCAATAATTTCTTCCTCACGTAATCTTACTTCTGATGTACACTTGATGTTTTTGCAATTTCCACTCTTCTCTCGATGTGTTGAAGCAAAACTTGGCCATTCATCACTTTGTGTACTCTAGCGGTCGCCGATTTTTCTATTTACTTGTTTCCCATTTGCTCAATACAGCACGGAGCTAGAGGAGTGCTACCTGTGTCGTCTTTTCACTCTTTCTCAATAGTCTGCTAACTCTTCATTATCTCCAGTTACTGATCGTTTTTAAAGGTTTGCAAGAAATTAAATACTAAGAACTCTCTTTTCTTAGAAAAAACCTGAATAACAGGAATTCTATGCATTGTTACAAATTGAAACTTATCCTTATTGCATCATCATTTTATGTTCATTGTTATAATTCTTGGAAAGGATTGCTTTATAATTGCATCATCATTTTGTGCTCATTGTTATTGGTGAATTGCACGTTGATACCATTGTTGATGAGAACACGACGGGCCTATTGTTACACAAATTTTGCCTTGCATTGTTGGTTATGAGATATCTGTTGCTGGTCCGAGCGTAATGTGAATTGCATGTTGACACCATTGTTGATACCTATTGTTGCACGAACTTTGCTTGCATTGTTAGTCATGAGATATATATTGTTGGTCCGTGCAGAGTGTTTGTGAATTGCTTGTTGATACCATTGTTGATAAGCATTGTTGCAAATACTTTGCCTTGCATTGTAGGTCATGAGATATTTCTCATTAATATGCCTTGCCATAACCATGAATATCGATTTTTTATCGATATTTATTATTTTTCCGAAATCTGAGGTAGACAGTGACATTCCTCATGCTTTGAAGGTCATGTATGCGAAATTTTATCAAGATCAGAATAAAACTGTAGATTTGTATAAAAAACGTACAGACAAACAGACCCACCCACAAACATCCTTCTTTATATATATAGATACAGTAAAAATTCTTAATGAAAATTCGAAAAAAATCTTTTTAAAGGCTCTCAATGGCTGGACCTCTCCAAGAATGCCACTGCTAGTCTAAATAATTTCTTACGTGATCTTACCTCAGATGTATACTTAGTGTTGTTGCAATTTCCACTCTTCTCTCGATGTGTTGAAACAAAACTTGGCCATTTATCAGTTTGTGCAGTCTAGCGGTCGCCGATACTTCTCTTTACTTGCTTCCCATTTGCTCAATACATCACGGAGCTAAAGGAGTGCTTCCTCTGTCGTCTTTCCACTCTTTCTCAATAGTCTGCTAACTCTCCATTATCTCCAGTTACTGATCATTTTTAAAGATTTTCAAGAAATTGTTAAGTACTAAGAACTCTCTTTTCTAAGAAAAGCCTGAATAACAGGAATTCTATGCATTGTTACAAATTGAAACTTATCCATATTACATCATCATTCTGTGCTCATTGTTATTGGTGAATTGCGCGTTGATACCATTGTTAATGCGAACACAATGGGCCTATTGTTGCACAAACTTTGCCTTGCATTGTTGGTCATGAGATATATATTGTCGGTTCATGCAGTGTGTTTGTGAATTGCGTGCTGATACCATTGTTGATACCTATTGTTGTACAAACTTTGCCTTGCATTGTTGGTCATGAGATATTTCTCATTAATATGACTTGCCATAACCATGAATATCGATTTTTTATCGATATTTATTATTTTTCCGAAATCTGAGATAGACAGTGACCTTCCTCATGCTTTGAAGGTCATGTATGCGAAATTTTATGAAGATCGGAATAAAACTGTAGATTTGTATAAAAAACATACAGGTAAACCCACAAACATCCTTCTTTATATATATAGAAGAAGATTTTAGGAGGAGAAACGAATAATAAGTTAAAGTAGAAAATTAACTGTTGTAGATTATATTTAAAAAACAACTTAAATGTTTGAAATTTTTGAAATTTGAAATTTATTCATCCAATAAACAAAGGGCCTAGATATGTATACAAAAAAAATTTCACTTTTGTTAATTCATTATTGTTTTTTAAGATAATTTCAAAACTCTTTTGGCATACTTTAATTTTTGTTTGCATATTGTTTGGTTATCATTTTTAAATACTGTTCTATTCTCATTTTTACATATTTAATTATGATAGGTGCAAGTATAATTCAGCATGAGAATGAGAACAATATAGTGATTTCCAAGAAATAATTGGATGGATTTCTTGCAAAACGTTTTCTGCCTTCAACTGTCAACCAAGAAATAAAACACCCTTAAAACTATATGATTTATGGGGTTGTTTTAATAGTCAAAGTGTTGGTGAATTGATTTTTTTTTTTTTTTTGTGAACATCCGGTCCATACAGAAGTTTATACAGAAATGATGGAATTCTTTGTCACTTAATTATTTAGAAGATCTGTTCATCTGAAGATGTTATTTTCAAACAGGATTGTGTATCATCACTTATACATCCAAAAAATCGGAAAAGAGAAGTAAGTGTCCTGAAATGGCCAGGAAATTTGCCCGCCATGAATCTAATCGAAAATCTATGGGCTATTATGATAAATAAAATACAGAAAAAAATAAGACAAAAAAAGATCTCACTGAGTGCATCCAAAGTGTTAGAAATATATTACACAGGAACTTTGCCCTGACCTTACTAATATCATCGCCCAAATGAATTGGGACTGTTATTACGGCAAAAGGTGATTCTATAAAGTGGTAAAATCAATTATGTATATAAAAAAAGATAACGTATTTCCCATTTAGCAATACGTGAAATTAATTTTATTTTCGCTGACGAATTTGGTAACAACAATGTCTTCAAAGCAGTGATTAAATTTAATTGTTATTTTACTGATTTTTTTTTATTAATTTGTGCATTTAATTATTTTACTTTATTTATTCATTTAGCCAAGTTTATTTTGTTTTATTTATTGTATATGTTTATCATTTAATTAATCTATTCTTATTTTATTTTATATTTTAATTAAATTTTAGCTATTTTTTTATTTAATTAATTTATTTTTATCAAAGGCCATCATAAATATTTTATTTACTCATTTATATTTATAACTTTGTCATTTAAACGCCAAAATGCAGAAAACATTAGCAAGCAGTCTTCATAGTGCTGCCATCTTAGGTTGACAGAAAAAGCTAAAAAGTTTCACCCCCCTGAGTTGAACAGATAGTTAGCTGCAGAAATCCTGGTTACCATGGATGACAACTTTTATTTAATCTAATTGCCTATTCAGTAAGTACCCCTGATAAAGACCTCCCCTCGCCATTACAGTCAGTCAATGAGTTGAATCACCACGTGACCTTGTTCGAATTTTGAACATTCTAATAGGGTTTTTTCACTATGCATCATCATGACGTCGATGCCGCCATACTGGATCACAAAAAATTCGTTACTCTCTAGTTTCGCTTTTCCCAATCATCGCATTCACTCAAGAAATCGGTTAAGCATTGTTGTTTGGAAGATTTGTATAATATGCTGACCTTGCCATAGCGAATAACGTGCGAAAGCGTTTTAGTTATCCAACATGGCTGACCTGCTAACAATGATCCAAACCCACAGTGCATTATGTGTCACGTGCTGTAAAAGCTCCATTTAAATGAACCGATCCGAATTTTTATATTTAAGGTAATCTGGCTTCTTAAAATGTAAATTTGACCATTTAAAAAAATGTGAATTTTACTTCTTAAAAAAAAAAAAAGAAATGTAATTTGATTTATTGTCCCTTTATTTCTGAACATAATAATTATTATTAAAGCTAGAATGTAGCTTCATTATATTTCTCCTCCAAAACTATCACTTCCATCCTTCTTCCATCATTATTCAACTTGAAAATAAAATGAATTTCTTTTGGCTCCTTTGAAACTTTACTTGATTTTAATTTTTTATTTTTTTTTTAAATAAGTCCAATGGATAAGACCATTGGAATTTCACAAACGGCACCCAAACAAAATAACCCTAAAGCAAATGGTGGAGCGAAGTTGCAGATGGCGGTCAGGAGCGATTCAGTTGTGAGATTCACCAATCTGGTTCCCACCTTCTCCGGAGAGGAGGGTTTGATAAATATAAATATATTCTTAGATGCACTTGATACAGCAGCTGATATCGCAGGTTGGCGAGATAAAATTATTATTGGGGTTCTTAAAACAAAATTGAAAGGACAGGCAGTTATGATTTTTAATGATCATAGATTGTATGGATTTGAAAAATATGCAGAAATGATGGATATATGCTTGACTTATTCCTTGTCAAAGAGGATTTACAATATGCTGAATTAAAATCTTATCAGGCTAAACAATTGAATCTTGAGTTAATTCATGAATATGCGAATAGGTTACAAATTTTATTTGACAAAATGTCTAGAAAAAATAGTGTATTTAATGCCGGAAAAAAATTAAATTTTGTTGTCACAATTCAAAAATACAATAATTTAGACGGCATAAATTATTGTTGGCCTGTAAAGAACCAGACATTTCAAGAGGTCGTTGCAATAGCAATAAATGCAGAAACTATGTATACGGAAAAGCAAACTTAAATATAATAAGTGAAATAAAGAATACTGTAGCAAGTTAAATAGGGCCGTTAGCGCAACAGATCAGAAAATCAAAAAGTCATTGAAGAAAAACCGATATGATTGCAACAAATAATTGAAGCCTAACAATTGGAAATTAAACAATTAAAAAAGGATCAAGTAGTAAATAAAGATAGATTTATAAATAAAAATCAGAATAAAACAAAAAGCCCTCGTTGTTGGAGATGTTATGAATTGGGTCATAGTTTGCGGAATTGTCCTTCAAACGAATAAAGACAGTGTGAATCAGACCTCACCTGGTCTAATAAATTACAATCAAATATAGTCAGAGCTTATAGGGAAGATAATTTGTTTTTGATACAGGTACAATTATGGGATAAATTTATACCTATGATAAGTGATACAGTTTCACAGATAAGTATTCTATATTCTGAAACAGCAGATGAGGTTTCCAAATGGGTATCATGGATTCCAGAGAATATTAAAATAGCTGATATTAATGGTAAAAAACACCTTAATGAAGCAGTATTAGCTGATGTTAAGATTGGCAATAAAATATTTTATAACAACAAATTTTTAATTCACTCACTTCCGAATCGGTCGTATCAGGGAAGTGATTTATTTGGAGTAAAATTTGAATATAAAGATAATTTGAGCAAGCAATTAGTCACTGCTAATAATATATTAATAGAAAAACTGAGAAAGGGAACCTTGACACCGATAATAAACGAAGATTAAATGATTTAATCTTGAAATATGAATATAATTTTACTGATGATGTGGAAGCTCTTATGGGTGTTAAAGACGTCGAGGTGGAATTTTCTATTGATAAAACTAAAACAATATTCGTCAGACAGTATCCCATACTGCTGCTTTAAAAAAAAATTGGAACAATATCAAAAAACTGGAGCCTAGTGTAATTGGAATTCACCTATTCATGTAATTAGAAAGGGAGATGAAAATATAAGAATAACTTTGGATTTATATAGAGCAAATGATGTTACTTCTGCATTAGATTTTCTAATGCCCAAAATTCAGGAACTTTTAAATGATATAAATGAATATGAATGGCTTAGTGTCAATGATCTAAATTCAGGATATTATCAACTCCCTATTGCTCCGGAATTACGCAAATGCTTTGAGTTTCAAACACCTTGGAGAAAATTTCAATTAACCAGAATGCCCCAAGGTGCAAAAAATTCCTCTCATACATTTCAGGCATTTATGACTGATATATGAGCGTTTGGCACAAGGCCAATATGTGTTTCAAAACGATGTTTTAATTTATTCTAGAACCACTGAGGAACATTTTGAGGTATTGCAGAGGGTATTTGCCACTTTTCATAAACATAATATTATGAAACCCTCAAAGTGCATATTAGTTATGTCACATATTAAGTATTTAGGACATATAGTCTCTAAAGAGGGTTTGAAGCCTGACCTAGAGAATACAAAGGTAATTCTTGATATTCAATCTCCTAATAATGTAAAGGAAGTGCACTCCCTTATTGGTGCAGTAAAGTTTTACAGTCCTTTTATTAGAAATCTATCAGATATTTTAAAACCCATAACTGATTTAACTAAGAAAGATATAAAATTTGAGTGGTCAGAGGAATGTCAATTAGCCCCCAATGACATTAAAAGAATATTAATTAAACCCCCTTTTTATTACCCCCAAATTATTGTAAAGATTTTTCTTATATACAGGTGCATCAGGTGAGGCAATAGGTGCAGTACTCCAACAAGAAGTGGAAGGGAGCATGAAACCTACAGCTTTTTTAGTTTAAAATTGCAAAGAGCTCAGTCTCATTATTTTATCATTGGGAAAGAGTTATGGGCAATTGTGTTAGCCTTAAGATGATTTCTTCCAATGATTTTAGGATTTAAAATACATTTATTATCTGATCATAAGCCACTATCCTTTTGTCAAATTTGAAACAGGTGAATCAAAGATTAATACGTTGGTCATTGGATATCCAAGAATATAAGTATAAATCATATTGCAGGGGGGCAAAATGTAGTAGATTTTTTATCCCGTCCTACTATGAGGGAATGTTTAGGGATAATAAGGATTGATTCAAGTAATTTCAAGGAAAATTTAAAATGTCTCAACTAAATGATCCATACTTTCATAGAATAATAGATGCCATTAAGGGGCCTAAAGAAATAAAGGGGAAATTTAATAGAAAAGGGCAATTTGAATTGGTTGATGACTTAATAATGTGGCAAGAAATAAACAGCAATATACAGGAAACGGGTTTCAGGAGAAATAAAAAGATATATATAGAATTTGTATAGGTGAAGATAGAAGACCTAGATTAATTGAGATTGGTCGTAATAATCAATTAGCTGGTCACAAGGGTATAAAAAACAATTATAGCATTAAAGTGGCAATGTTATTGGCCATCTATGGCCAAAGTTGTTTGTTTATTTGTTCTATCATATAGTGTTTGTAAAAAGTGCCGATTAGAAAAAAGGTCTGCACCATTTCAAGCAGGCATTAGGGCAAGTCACCCTTCTGAAATATTAGCAATAGATATAATTGGTCCGTTAACAGAGACTGAATAAGGTTGCAAATACATTTTAGTATGCCTTGATATTTCAACAAGATATCCTGAAGCCATTGTGATGAAAGATCAAAACGCCGAAACAGTAACAAAGGCCTTTTCTTGAAAACACATTGGCGTTATGATCTTCCGTATGAACTTATTTCAGAGTGAGGTTCAAAGTTTACTTCTAGGTTAATGCAGAATGTTCTCTGCAAGAGTTAAAAATCAATCATATTTGTACTACTGCATATCACCCTAATTCAAATGGTTTATTAGAACATATGAGCCAAAATATCTTCGTCAAACTCTAATCCCCCCCTGCTGAGTCGGCCACTACTTTTGACTCAACCTCTGTAGATCGAATTTAGTTTCCAGATTGCACTTGGCTTGGACGTTTGCAAATGAGGAGAGCAATTTAAGACTGCAGAATAAATTATTTAAATATAACAAGGGTAAACGGCCGAAACATTTTTTGGTAGGAGAAAAGGTTCTTTTATTATTAAAAGGGGGAAAATAAATTGGGATATATGTATGGAGGGGGGGCTTTTATACATAAAAGTATCAGTTCTGTTAATTACAAAATACAAAATATTCATACTAAAGAGTTCCAAGTGTACATGTGGTCTGTCTAAAGGTTGTGAGGGGAGGTCTTGAGTTGGGGGGGGGGGGATATGCGTCCAAAACGGAAGATCCTGAAAACCACAGATGAAAGTATGGAAGAAGATGAGGTTGAGTTATCGGCAGTGTTCTTGTTACCTGTGCAACATACAACTGATCAAACTATTGGGACTACAGAACCAACACCACAAGTTCAAGATTTAGACCAAACATATGGAGAAATAGACACTCAGCTGGATATAGCCAATTGCCTCAAATTGGTCAAAAATAATACAATCTTAGAAGAAGAGATCATCATGTAGACTATAGGTGTCTTCATAAAGGGTGGAATCAATTGGATTAATAGTGTGTTCACAAGACATCAAGATGTTAATGTTCATCTTTCCATGTTTTCATCATCAATGATGGGACTATGTGGCATACGTCTTATTCATTGCTGTTGAATATTGTGTCAATAGATGGCACTATGGATATGTGGTCATCATCCTCTTGTTGATGCGATATATAATGGCAGAGTGGTGAGGAAGGGAAGGTGTCAGAACTAAGAGTCATCTCGAGTTGAACGGATGGTTAGCTGCAGAAATCCTGGCTACCATGGAAGACAACATTTATTTAATCAAATTGCCTATTCAGTAAGTGCCCCTGATTAAGACCTCCCATCACCATTATAGTCGGTCACGGGACCTTGTTCGAACTTTAAACATTCTAATTTAATTGAACTAATTGAACATTCTAATTTTTTTTAATTAAAGTAATCTGGCTTCTTAAAATGTAAATTTGACCATTTAAAAAAAAATATGAATTTTACTTCTTTGAAAAAAGGCAATGTAATTTGATTCATCGTCCCTTTATTTCTTAACATAATAATTATTATTATTATAGCTCGAACGTAGCTTCACTATATATTTCTCCTCCATAACTACCATTTCAATCATTCTCTCGCATGTTCTCAAAGGAGTTCTCCATGTGATGGTGCAGGGCATCTAAAGTATCCACTCGTTGCGAATACTCTTGCTCATTTAGATAGCCCCAGATACAAAAGTCCAATGGGTTCAAGTCCGAAGATCGAGGAGCCATGCACATGGTCCACCCCAATCACTCCACCGGTGAGGAAAGGTGACAGTCAGGTGATTCTGCACAGCCAGTTGAAATGCATATCCACCAATTCTGCATTGCTGTAACCTGCTGCAGCCATGTAGTCTCACTCAAACACAGTCCAGGCGACGAATCAGCCAGGTCTACTTCCTTCTATTTACATGCACAAGCATTCCATTTACATGGCAAGGGGAAGAGGTTTAGTTTCTTTACATATCATCATTGTTTGTATTATTTATGATGATAGATTTAGGAAAGTTTATGCTTACGATTCATGAGCTCATTGGTGTTGAATTTGACGAAAGAAATAACGGCAGCACACGAATTGTACGGGAGCAAAAAAACAAACGTGTTTATTCCGTGAAAGCTACAGTAAGAGAGGGAGAAGAACAAGTAACGCCACCTAGTGGCAAAACTGAAAAATAGCAAATAAGTAAATCTTTAACATAATAGCCCCTGCCTTGACAGGCTTGACTTTCAAAACGTAGCAAAAAGAAAGCAATAGAAGAAATAATCAAAACATTAACAATCGTTAGGTAATGGACAAATCTTAGAAAATGATCTTTTCAAAAGTCCGGTAGAAGTGTGGAAGGTGGCTACACGAGGAATGCCATCTCTGCCAGAATGAAGGTAGGTGATGCGGCCGAGCTTCCAAAGGATAGGTGGTTGGAGATCGTCTTTGATGAGCAGAAGGGAGTCTACACTGGTGGCCAAAAGTTTATACGAAAACTATTTTACACCTACAACTCTAAGTAAATATGAAACAATATTCAGGGAAGAAACAAATTTATTTCTGCGTAATTGGTTTCATATTACATAAAATCAAAATAAGACTGGCCAAAAGTTTGGACCACATTTGTATAACATAAAGGGAAAAAAGTATTACATCATTAACTAATGAATGATTTTGATATTTGAGATCATTTTGACAAAAGACCTGAAATAGAATTAAATAAGCTTTTAATAACATTTGGCTTAACAGCTTTCTGAATGGCTGCTATTAGTTGTTCTCGAGATTTGTACTGAGTGTTTTGGTAAATTTTTTGTTCCGTGAGTGCCACACATTTTCAATAATATTGAGATCTCGATTTCGAGCAGTCCAAGCAAAAGTAGAAATGTTGTTGCTCTCAAAATAGGCTTTCACAACTCGTGCAGTATAGATTGCAGGACTGTCCTGCTGCTAAATCCATGGTTTTTGCTTGAACTAAACTTTGCACAAAGAGATAAACACATTGTGAAGATCATCTTTATATTGAGCTGTTGTGCAATGCCCATCTATAATGTGAACTTTCAACTTTCCGTTGCTTCCAATGACACCCAGAATCATCACTCCACTACCACCATATGCCGCTTAATTCGCAGTGGAACAAGTGTTTCTTTATCACGATACTCTTCATAAGAAGCTATATTATCAGGACCATCCAAACTGATTCGTTTTTCATCAGAAAATACAACCAATTGGAAGTCTGTGTTTTCACGCAGATGTGTCTTAGCAAACTCCAGCCTCTTCTGCATGCGTTTCTGTGTTAGTGGCAACTTTTTGTGTATAATTTCATAGGCAAATTCTGAGCACGTAGTTCGCTGCGAATTATTCTTCTTGAGGCAGCAAGTTGCAGATTAAATTTGACTTGTGTGGTGTTGGCTACGTCCCCAGAAGTAGTATGTCTAACATGTCTCTTAATTCTTGATTTATCTCTTCGCGTCAGTGCACAAGGTCGTTCTATTTTCCAATTAACATTTTAAACAATTCTGATAAACAAATCGGAAGATTTTAGCAATTTTTTTGAAGTTTGTAAATTGCTTATTAAAATTTCTAATTCACCTGCGTTGACCTTCAGTTAACATTATACAATACATAATATGGTTTTAGTGCTCACCACACAACATGATGACTTGTAATATGCAAATTATTTGCATGTTTGTGATGTTGGTCCAAACTTTTGGCCAGTCTTATTTTGATTTAAGTTAACAAAAAAGCAAATAAATTTGTTTCTTCCCTGAATATTGTTTCATATTTACTTAAAGTTGTAGGTGTAAAATATTTTTAGTATAAATTCATTACAGTCAGGGGAGCTGTGTGGTTTCCGACCTGGCCGAAACACGACGGATCACATCTTTGCTCTAAGGCAAATCTTTGAGAAATCCTGGGAGTATGCAAAAGAGGTCTACGCTTGCTTTGTGGACCTCGAAAAAGCATATGACAGAGTTCCTCGGGAGAAGCTCTGGCAAGTGTTGCAAGAGTATGGAGTAGATGAGCAAATACTGGTTGCTATCATGTCTCTGTACGAAAGCTCTGAGATGTGTGTCCGGATAAATGGCATTAAGTCAAGACCGTTCACCGTGGGTGTTGGACTCCACCAAGGGTGCGTACTGTCGCCCCTCTTGTTCATTATTTTTATGGACTGGATAGACAGGGGCAGCCGAGACGATGAGCATGTTTGTGTGGGCGACTGCCTGGTGGAGAGGTTGCTCTTTGCTGACGACCTTGCCCTCCTGGGGTCTTCTCGCACGAACCTTCAGCATGCACTAGACCGGTTTGCAGCCAAATGTGAAAAAGCTGGGATGAAGATCAGTGTGGCTATAACCGAGGTTCTGGTCCTTTCAAGACAGCCTGCTCAATGCGCTCTCCATGTTAGTGCGATTCAAAAAAAAAAACAAAACAAAACAAAAAAAAAACAAAACCTTAACATTAAATACCTTGACGTGATAGCAGATGAAGAAACTGGTCAAAGCAAG
Source organism: Rhysida immarginata (assembly GCA_023313115.1). Lineage (NCBI taxonomy): Eukaryota > Metazoa > Arthropoda > Chilopoda > Scolopendromorpha > Scolopendridae > Rhysida > Rhysida immarginata. The sequence continues at coordinate 28,465 of JAHWFO010099378.1, forward strand.
ATGACCTTGAATAAATAAAAAAAAAAAACAACAGGTGGAGAGCCTCATTGAGACAGGTGGAGAAATTCAACTATCTCGGGATTGCATTCACGAGTGATGGACGGCAGGAGAAAGAATTGAATGCTCGGATCGGTGCAGCAAGCTGTGTCAGACGTGAACTGTGGCGATCCGTGGTAACGAAACGCGAGCTGGGTAACAAAGCCAAGCTCTCAGTCTTCAAATCTATCTTTGTCCCCGTTCTCACCTATGGTCATGAGGCTTGGGTAATGAGCCGAAAGAGTGCGATCGCGGGTACAAGCGGCCGAAATGAGATTTCTGAGAGGTGTGGCAGGTGTTACCCTACTAGATAGAGTGTACAGCAGCACAATAAGGGAATCTTTAGGTGTTGAGCCGCTACTTCTTCGCATTGAGAGATCTCAGTTGCGCTGGTATGGCCACGTGATACGGATGCCGCAAACTAGTCTTCCTAGGCAGTTGTTATTTTCCAAGCCAGTGGGTAAGAGACCAAGGGGTCGGCCTAGAACCAGGTGGCTAGACTGCATGGAGAATCTGGGTTCGAGTCGCTTGGATATTAACAGGGAGGACATGCGCCTGATGGCAGAAGATCGCGATCACTGGAGATCCTCCATAGGGCTGCTGCCCCCACGACCCTAACGGATAAGTAGGTTTGAAAAGTAAGTAAGTATAAATTCATTTTTTCTTGATTTTGCTGGTTGGTCCAAACTTTTGGCCACCAGTGTAGTTTCAGGTTGGAACTGCAGTGATGCCATTTTGATTTCTGCTGCAATTCATCAATGTATTCCAAACTCCATCGTTTCCAGAAGTGCTGCAGTAGTTGCTGAACCAACTGGAACCGGGAGAGTCTCGACAAAGGAATGGGAATGACCAAGGGATCTGGAATCGTGGTAAGTGGTCTTCCAATGAGAAAGTGACTTAGTGTCAAGGATTCAAAATCTTCAGGTTCACTAGATAGTGGAGTCAGAGGACAAGAGTTCAATACCGCTTCGATTTGGGCTAAAAGAGTATAAAGTTCTTCAAAAGTTAATTTTGCGTTCCCAATTGCTCTTTTGAGATGATGCTTGGAGGACTTAATACTGGTCTCCCAAAGGCCGCCAAAATGGGGAGAACGAGAAGGAATGAAGTGCCACTGAATACCCAGCTTAGAAGCAGAACGAGTAATGCAATCCTCGCTGGACTTCAAGAACACACAAAGATCTCGCAGCAAAGAACGGGCTCCCAGGAAATTTCTCCCGTTGTCAGAAAAAATGTGTGAAGGGCAGCCATGATGAGATACGAATCGTCTCAAAGTCAGAATGAAGGAATCTGTTGTCAAGTCAGTGACAAGCTCGAGGTGAATGGCTTTGGTAGCGAAGCAAACAAATAAGCACACAAAACACTTGGAAGTCTTGCAGCATTGACCCTTTTGTCTTTAATCAAAATAGGGCCTGCATAATCTATCCCAACAGATTGAAAGGGAAAAGATGTTTCAACTCTGTTACGAGGAAGATTACCCATGACAGGTGTAATGCCTTTCGGAGCAGCACGGAAGCACTTAACACACTGATGAACGACACATTTAACCAAACTTCTTCCATTAGTAATCCAGCATCTTTCTCTTAGTGATGCAACAAGTAGTTGAGGACCAGCATGCAGAAGGCGAAGGTGTTCTGAGGTGACTAACAGTCTAGCTAGTGGATGCTTCCCAAAGATGAGGAGGGGAAATTTCTTATCAAATGAATAGTCAGAATTAAGTAATCTACCTCCAACCTGCAGCAAGCCGTCAAGAGTCTAAAAACAAGGACAATGAAGGTAGCTTCGAACGTGATCCAGGATCAAGGGATTGACAAATTTTAACAAGAGTCAGGAAGGCACACTCAATTTCTGAAGGTGTAAGAGGACCATACATTCGGGCATCCTTAGGACATAGACAATTCTTCTTGAAACACAATACAAGGGCAACGATGCGATTAAGATGAGCAAAATCTGAGAATCTTGAAAATGGGAATGAAGAACATGCAGCAGTGGCAGATATTACATCTAACCTTATTATTTCTGGAAGATCAAGTTGTACGAAAGGCGCTTGAAGAGTTGGCCTTGAAGATTTTTCTAGAGAGAGCCTTGGTGGTCCATGAAACTACAAGGTAGAATCCTTCAGCACAGTAAGAGAGACCCCTCTTGAGAGGATGTCGGCAGGATTATTGCCACTGGAGACGTGGTTCCAAACAGCATTCTTGGATAGGGTCTGGATTTCAGATATACGATTGGCGACAAACATGTGTAGACGATTTGAATGCATTTTCAACCAACCAAGTACAATAGTGGAGTCAGTCCAGAAGAAGCATTGATCAAATGTAATTTGGAGTGCAGAAGTAACCTGCTGGGCTAAGCGGGCGAGAGTAAGAGCACCACAAAGTTCTAGTTTGAGAATGGATATAGACTTGAGAGGAGCCACCTTGGCTTTCAAACACAATAAGTTTGCGAAAACAGCACCTTTTTGATCAACAGAGGTTACATAGATGCAGGCGCCATAGGCCTTGATGGACGCGTCGGAGAAGGCATGAAGCTGTATGCTTTTCGGCTCATCGCATATGATACGTCGGGGGAAGGCAACTTCATTTAGGGCAGGAAGTGCACCTTTCAGGTTCAACCATTCAGTGGACAAGGATTGAGGAATAATATCCCATGAAAGTTTCTCTAACCAAAGCGCTTGCAACATCATCTTGGTCTTAATAGTGCAAGGGCTTAGCAAGCCAAGAGGGTCGAAAATCTGAGATATGTCGGACAGGATAGCAGGCTTAGTTATTCTTTTTGGAGAGGTAAGAGAAATACAGAATGTCAACTTATCGAGTGGCGACCAATGCAGTCCAAGAGTCTTTGTGCTATCATGCGAACCAATATCAACTAGGATAGAGTGAATGTCAGAATCCATGAAGTCTGAAAGAATTAGAGGCTCGTTCGTGATCCATTTTCGTAAGTTGAAGCAACCAGTTTGTAAAGTAGCAGAAAGGGTTTTGCACAGTACCTTTGCTGTGGAGATGTCGTTCACTCCACTCAATAAATCGTCAACGTAGAAGTCTTCCTTTATAATTCGCGAGACCTCAGGAACGGATTGTGAGCATTCAATACACAATTCGTACAAACATCGAATTGCTAAGAAGCTAGCAGTAGCAGTATCATAAGTAACAGTGATCAGATTGTAAGCTTTGATGTCGTCATGTGGATCAGGTCTCCATAAGATGCGCTGCAAGGGTCTTTGAGATTCATCAATCAAAACTTGGCGATATATCTTTTCTATATCAGCTGAGAAGGCATAGACATGTTTGCGAAATCGGATTAGAACACTGAACAGGCCCTGTTGAATTGTAGGGCCAACCAATTGTAAGGAAATAAATGATTCACCCGATGTAGTAGGAGCAGAAGCATTGAAAACGACACGAAGCTTTGTGGTTAGGCTATCTTCTTTGAGAACGCCATGATGACGTAAAAAGCAGGAAACCTCAGAAGGTGCAGGGTCGCAAATGGACATGTGGCCCAAGTCTTCATATTCTTGCATGAACTGTGTATAACGCTGATGCAAGGCAGTGTTGGATGCAAATTTTCTTTCAAGATTTAGAAGGGATTTTTCAGCTCTTTCGTATGAGTCACCTAATACTTCTGGAGCTTTATTAAGTGGAATACTGACAATAAATCGACCACTAGAATCACGCTTGTTATGGCTCTTGAAATGAGATTCACACTCGTCTTCTTCCAAGGTGTGGAGCTTAGGGGTAACAAGTTCTTCCATTTTCCAGAAATTTTCCAAGTGCTCTTGAATGCAAACAGAACTACGACCAAAATTACAACGAATGTCTCGGGCAGTAGAGCAAGGAAACGAACCAGCTACAATCCACCCGAAATGAGAAGCTTGCAGAATAGGCATTCTGGGTCCAAGTGGAATGCGCCGAGTGAGAACAATTTGCCAGAATGAATTTACTCCAAGGAGAATATCGATTTCTCCACGGACATTGAAGTGAGGATCAGCCATCTTCAGGCAATGAGGAATGTTTATGCTGGCAAGATCAATTGGTGTGTTGGGCAGATGACCAGTAATCTGAGGAACAACCAAACATTGAGATTTCAGGCGATAATTGGATACTCGAGAGTGCAAAAGAATTTCACAACGACAATGGACACTGGTAGTAGAATTGGTGATGCCTTGAACTTGGATGTTGACTAGAGTTTGAGGCAGCTGGAGCTTCTGACAGAGAAGAAGTTACAAATGATGAAGTGCTGCCACAATCAAGTAGAACTCTTGCCTGATGAACTTGACCATGATGATCAATAGCATTCACAACAGCATATTGTTCAGAAGAGGACAACCCCGAGAGGTGACTGTATCATTTTCAGCAACCGAGTTCTCAGGGGTGGTTATGGGATCAAGATGTAAAAGAGTATGATGTCGAGCTTCGCACTTGTTGCAGCTGTGCTTAGAGCTACAGTTCATAGAGAAGTGACCCTTAGAAAAGCAATTTATGCAGCATTTTAAATTCTTTACTTTAGCAAAACGTTCCTTGACAGGCATAGATTTGAAAATTGAACAAGAGTACAAGTTATGATCTTTATTGCAGACCGGACAGGAGGACGACGTCGAGACGAAACTTCTTGACGTGGCGGATCGTTCATTTGTGGGTTTAGCATGTCATTGTTCCAGAGTTCCCAACAAAGAGGCCTTGTTTTCTAGAAATTTACTGAGCTCATCGAATGAAGTTGGATCAGAAGTAGCAGTCTTGTTTTCAAATTCCTTTACAGTGGTGTTATCTAATTTGGAGTTGATAAGATTGGCAAGGAATGCATCTCTCTGATGCTCTTTATTGATCAAAGAATCCAGAGATCGAAAATTTTTCTTAGCCAAATCAATCAAGGTGCGTAGTTTGGCAGATGATTCCTTGGAAATGGGTTCTAGATCGAAGATGGTCTGCATGAGGTTATGAAGTAGTACTTTTCGATTGTCATAGCGATCATGAAGACTGTCCCAAGCAATAACATAGTTGTCACCAGTGAAGGTGAGATTCTTTACAATCTCTACCGCTTTGCCAGTCAGAGAGGCACGCAAATAATGAAATTTTTGTATATTGCTGAGTTCGCTATTTTCATGAAAGAAGCTCGTAAATAAGTCTTTAAAGTTCAGCCAGTCTTCAAACTTTCCACTAAATTCTGGAAGTTTAATGGTAGGCAACTTAATTAAATTAGATGACGAATTAGAGTGACGTGAACTGAGATGCGGACTTGCAGAACTGAAGGGGGAGGTTGGGCGAGGCATACTTCTCTCTAACAAACTATCAGCATCAATAATTATGTTAAAATACTTAGCTTCAAATTCTGCAGATTCAGAGTCGTCGTTTGTCTCATCTGCGTCGATCTGTAGTTGAATCTCATCAAACGAGGCGAGTAATGGTTTTATGTTGAGCAGCCGTTCACGTAATAAAGCAGCATCACGATCATTCAATGGCGTAGAAGAATTTGTAGATGAGAGTTCTTGTACATAGGATTCGAAAGGAGTCAACTTAGCTTTGATGAAAGCGCGTTTTCTTTTAGGATCCATTATGTTTGATGAAGCCAGCAAATTGAGGCAGTAGGAGACGCGTAGAGACAAGATGGCGGAATGGCGGGAAACCAAAAACGATGGCGGGAAGACGAATCAGTTTTGAGCAAATGACAGCATGGAGCGGCGAGAAACAGTCACAAACACGACGAATAATCAATACACTGATGTGGAGTAAAGAAACATCACGATGTTTTCTCAGCAAAAACACGCATTCAACAGTTCGAAGGACCAGGAACAGTCAACTGAGCTCATGAAAGCAAGGCACTCGAGAGAAATAGCTTCCATAGTTGCAAATATTATCCGTCTCGAAGGACGAAAATGTTTGTATTATTTATGATGATAGATTTAGGAAAGTTTATGTGTATGATTCACGAGTTCATTGGTCTTGAATTTGGCGAAAGAAATAACAGCAGTACACGAATTGTACGGGAGCAAAAAAACAAACGTGTTTATTCCGTGAAAGCTACAATAAGAGAGGGAGAAGAACAAGTAACGCCACCTAGTGGCAAAACTGAAAAATAGCAAATAAGTAATTCCTTAACAATCATCATTTCTCGGAAACTGTGCGTTGTTCGACCTATGTTCATATGAAGTTTTTTGTTCCTTGCTATTGAACATGCATACCATTAAATTTATGACCACAACGTACGGGACACCCTGTATACGAGTTATTTGAATCTCAATAGCATTAGTGATAATCATTTTGTGACATTCGTTTTATTCATCGTTGTTGAATGTTGTGTCAATAGACGGCGCCATGGATGCAATGGATATGTGTTTGTCAGCCAATGATTGTGAGGATCTCTCGTTGATGCGATACGTATCGGTTGAATGGTGAGGAAGAGAAGATGTCAGAGCTAAGAGTCATCTCGAGTTGAACAGATGGTTAGCTGCAGAAATCCTGGCTACCATGGATGACAACGTTTATTTAATCTAATTGCCTATTCAGTAAGTACCCTTGATTAAGACCTCCCCTCGCCATTACAGTCGCTCAATTACATGAATCAGCATGTGACCTTGTTCGAACTTTGAACATTCTAATTTAACTGAACTGATCCGAATTTTTATTTAAAGTAATCTGGCTTCTTAAAATGTAATTTTGACCATTTTAAAAAATGTGAATTTTACTTCTTTGAAAAAAAAGGCAATGTAATTTGATATATCTTCCCTTTATTTCTGAACATAATAATTATCATAGCTCGAACGTAGCTTCATTATATTTCTCCTCCATAACTAGCATTTCAATCTTTCTTCCTAAGCATTGTTCAACTTGAAAGGAACCTGAATTTCTCTAGGCTCTATTGAGCCTTTCCTTGATATGAATTTTTTTTAATTAAATCCAATGGAGAAGATCATTGGAACTTCACAATATCATGATGATGGTATTTAGAAACAAAATCTCCAAGTTTGCTGCATGTGTACACAGAGAGAAATGCTTTGGATGTAGCAACAATAAAGGAGCTGCTTTGTTGAAGCAACAATACAATTGATGCACCAGGAATAAACTTCTATGTTACTATATTATCAAATTCACTATTAATACGTAGTTTTTTGGGACAGGAGGAACTATTATTTTTTCGAAATTTCATGTAGACAGCAATCTTGCTCTTGCTTTGAAGGTCGTGTGTGGACAATTTTATCAAGATCAGAATAAAATTGTAGATTTGTACAAGAAAGAAACATATCTATTAGAATAGCACAGGAGGCCAAAGGGAGGTCGAACGTGAATGGGACCTAGCCTATGACACTCCCAGGGTCTTCGAGGTCCTCTGTGCAAAATTTCAGCTTCATGGGTTGCCCGGTTCAGAAGTTATGGAGGAACAAACAACAAAACAAACAAACAGACGGAAAGGAATTTTAATTTAGAGACACATAACAAAACCGTAAAACAAATGTAAACCAACCGAGAAATGAGAAAAATGGTAATTCAATTAAATAATAAATAAAACGAATACTTCTTTGAAATTCATTTCATTAGGTTTATCTGCATGTGATTTCAAGTTCACAATCTTATTTTCTTTTATTAAACAATTATTTTTAAAGCGTTAATGCTGTTAAACTTGCATTAAATCCCATGCATTATAGAGTAATTGTCGGCACATTAGATACTCATGCCATCTGGCAGTGTCATCATGGCTCATTTAGTATGCAATTGATACTATTTCTTCTAGCCACTATAGTTGAAGTCTCATAGCATGTGCACTACACATCTCGGCGTTAACTTTGCGGTGCATTAAACTAGAAGTGAACACCCACAGAGCGCAAACGGGGTGGTGCTATGGCAAACCTTAAGGCTTGCGCTTGGTGTGAACGAGCCTTAAGGCGTAGCCACTGATACGAATTGCATTTCGAAAAGTTACTAACATCGTTACTTTAAGATGTAGTTAATAACGATATTTTTGTGAATGCGGGCCCGAAACAATAGCTATGGTTGGTGCAAGGTTTCCAGGTTAAAGGACCTAACCAATCGGTAACTAAACAAAAATCAGAGTCGTTTTAACAGACGTCTGTGCAACAGGCCAAAACGGATATAACAATGGTGTCTCTTTTCAGAGAATAATAGCACGATCTATAAAAAAGGACTACATAATTCTGCATTATGCACGATAGTACAGTCAAAGCCTGTCGACCTCCTAATTACCTTCTTTCCCAATGTTTCCACCATTTTTGATAGTTCCTTCTTTGTTTCACCTATAATGAGAAAATCTTCGATTATACACCCCTAAAAATCACATGTTGCCGAGATACTTTGGTATCTAGTTGACTTTGGTGCAGTACTAACAGATACTTAATTAACCTCTGATGGGACTTCAAAATGTATCAAATATTTCCTGACTCTTAAACAAAAATTTTGTTTCCATATAAAAATACAATAATCTCTATATGATTTTAAAGTTAATAATATGGCTTAAGTAGAGGAAATTTTACAAGAGAGGATCAGGTCTGTTAAGATTGGATTTAACTGAAATTTAAATATGTTGTTACGCACCCCTCCCATTATTATATGGCATAGTAATTCATGCTAATGGGCATTCGTTTACGGGATATAACCATTTAAAGTTAGTTATGTAGGCTATTGATGTACAAGGTCTTTATAATTAAAGTTCCATTTTGACATGGCCATAAAAAAAACTACTGGACCAAAAGCTATAATACTTGGTAATATTATACAAGAGGGCATGGGAAGTTCATACAAACCAAAAAAAAATTAGTTCAAAAGGTCACCACCAGCATGGAATGGCGCTCTATGCAATATTCGTATACGAAATTAGACACAAAGACACAGGTTAACAAGTCTTTAAACGTTACTAAAATTAGTTACATGTTGAATGTGGCCTCCACCATTTACTGAAAGCAGTTACACCGGATTACTACGTTCTCAACTGTAGTTCATAGCATATCAGGAGGAATATTGCACACCTGTCGGCATAACGCATCTTTCAGTTCCGCCAAATTCCTGACATTATCACCATAAACAGTGGCTTTGAGGTAACCCCAGAGCCAGAAGTCACAGGGGTTGATATCTGGTGACGGGGGCGGCCAAAAAAGGGGTAAGTTTCGGCCTATAATCCGTTCATCTGTGAAATGTTGCTGAAGTAACTGTTTGACACATGTACCAATAATGAGGTGGAGCCCCATCCTACATAAAAATCGTTGTGTCTAAAATGCCACGTTGCTGAAGTTCTGGTATCACAAAACTTCTTAGCATCAAAGCCATGCGAGCAGCAGTCGCAGTGCATGTCACGAGTCCATCTCTCGACTGCTCTTCAAAATAATACGGTCCAATTATGACATTTGCTATCATACCACACAACACTGTAACTTTAGGAGAATGCAATGGAATTTGGTGGAGAACATGAGGGGGACTGGTGGCCCAAATCCTGCAGTTATGGGTGTTGACATCCCCATTCAGGTAAAAATGGGCCTCGTCCGTCCACAAAATGTTCCATGGCCAATGCTCGTCCATCTCCAACTGTGCAAGGAATTCCAATGCGAAGGTTTCTCTACGAGGAAGATCGTTAGGTTCAAGTTGTTGGACAAGGTGGATTCTGTATGGGTAGTACCGCAGCACTTTACGTACGATCTTGTACACCGTACTCAGTGGTAAGTCCATTCGATGTGCAACAGCACTTACGCTACACGCCCCTTGTGAGGTTTACATTTTTGCTTCCTCTACGGCTACTGAAACAGCCTCCACGGTTGCCTCAGAGACGGGTTTCCTTCCTCGGTCAGGTGCTATCGATAACAAACCTGCAGCTTCAAACTTTGTCATCATCTTCTTCAAATTTTGCGGTGTCATTGGCCCCCGACGTATATGTATTCGTCGAACGGTACGATAATGTTGCAAAGCCTGCCGTACACTGCTATTGCATTCATAATAACCAGAAACGCACGGTCTTGCATGGTAACAGGTATCGTCGACTAGTAACAAATGAGGCATACTGACAACGAGGCTTCCTTTCTTATTTCTGTAAACCAAATGACTTGTAAAGCGCATGTGCATAAAGCACATTGTTAACCAGTGTCTTCGTGTCTAATTTCGTATAAGAATATTGCATAGAGCGCCATTCCATGCTGGTGGTGACCATTTGAACTAATTTTTTTTAGTGGGTATGAACTTCCCATGCCCTCTTGTATAATATTTCCAAGTATTATAGCTTTTGGTGCAGTAGTTTTTTTTATGGCCATGTCAAAATGGAACTTTAATTATAAAGACCTTGTATATTTACAAATTCAGAGTGTGACATTCAAGTAGTCAACATGGTCATGTGGTTTAGTCCAAAGACTCCAATGCATTCCTCAAATTCCTCATGCATATGAATGTTATTATGGTAATTTTTGGTAATTTCTTGATTTCCATGTTGAACATTCAAATGCCTTTGTGAAGTGCATAGGGAGGTAACTAATAAATTCAACATGTGATTGTCGGTGATCCATTCATCAGATTTTGGAAATTTTTTTTGTTTGGAATTCCATGCTGAACAAGTCTTCAACTCTTATTTTTCGTGTATTTGTTACGTTTTTAAGATAGGATTTGAATGTGTGCTAATTTACATATTTGGACCATACAGTCCCCAACAGGGCAATGATTGTACTTTATTAATTATAATAAATTTTTACTTTATTAATTTTATTATTTTTTTTTTTACTATTAAAGAAATCCAATACGTCCATCCAGGGCCTGTATGGTCTGAGGCTGACGAGCTGGGTAACTGAATGGACCTGGATTAACGACTGCTGTATGATGGTTACAGCAGCCGGGGAGGTGAAGATCGTGAGTCACTGATGGTTACCCATCAACTGACTAGCGTGCCTGGTGTTGCTTAACTTCACAGAAGTTGTGTTTCACTGAAAGCCCACCAGGCCAAAGCTTCTCCCAAATAAATAAATAAAATAAATATTTGGGATAATGAAAAGTACACCATGGGATAGGTCACCCACAACTTCCTATTCAATGGATTCATCAAAATTGACGTATCTGCTTCGGCTACAAAAATAAAAAGGGGGGGGGGCTCATTTTTGTATCCGCCCTGTGTAATAATAATAACTTATTTAAAATAAATAATTTGTTACCTTCCTCAAATGAAATTAATATGCAAAAAATTATAATATGTTTTTAATAATTAAAAGTTAGTTTCATATATAATTTGTTCAAAAACATGTTTAAAAAAAATTAAATGAAATTGGGTAGGGAGCAGGATTTGAACTTGGGATCTTTAGCGGTGGAATCTATCAACTAACCCACACGACCACGTTTACTGCCATATAACAGTGAGAGGGGTGCGTAACAACATATTTAAATTTCACTTAAATCCAAGCAAAGCCCACTTTATTACTACAAGCCCGCCTAATCGCAAGGTTTCCATGGATCGTCGCGCTGAAGAGCGTGGCGCTAGTAGCCTAGGATTGCCTGTAGCGTGAATAGCATGTGACTATGTGAAATATCTGTGCTTATTACAGCCATTTATTAGTAATTTTTCAAGAAAAAAAATCTGTATTTGAAAACGGATTTATAACTTGAAAATTTCCATAGACATTTATCCCTCCAAGTGTTTTTTTCCGTTCTCCACTTTTTCATTTCATTTATAATTACAGTATGCCCCCCTTTTACGTCGTCATTTGTTCCAGAAAAGTGGACATAAAACGAAACCAGATTTCCCATAGGGTATAATTATAAAAAATTTATTCCGTTCCGGACAGAAAGGAGTGACCCCCTCCCTGAAATTATTCTCATAGTTAAAAACGGCAGAAAACATGTACTCAGCAAAGTTTAACATGCTTTGTGCATTCAAGTTTTTTTTATTACAGACTCATAAAAAAATTCTGTCCTGCTCTTTTCTTCTCTACTCTCTCTTTCTCTTTTTTTTAAAACTTTTTACAGAATTCTTTTAGTTCTTTTTTCTTCTTCACTTTTTAATCATCAGAATTAGAACTGATGACTTCCATCTTCTGATCCAGTCTTCTGTTTCTTTGGAGGAGAAATCTTGAAAGAAACTGTCATGATTAGTGGTCTGCTTCTCTCTCTTCCTCCGCTACCTGAATTCACACCCCACTTCTGACGTTTCTTACTGTTTTTACCGTTTTACAGGAAAACGCCACAGGGTACATCAACGCTTTCGGGTACATTGCGCATCAGCTCCCTCAAATTTTCACATGCGGGCGAACGGCAGATGCAGACGTAAGACGGGGATTTTATTAGACATCCGCTGGCAAACGTAAATCGAAGCGGACATAAAATGGGGGCCTAGTGTACAGATAAAAACTGCTTATAACGAACTCGAAGGGACCAAAATTTAATTCATTTTAAAGAAAACTTGTAATAAGGAAGTGAAATCATTTAACATGGGTGCTTGTGTGGTCAACAAAACTTTCAAGCAAAATATTCATTCTACACAAAATTTCCTTATAAAGAGGTTCGTTATAAGGAGTTTTTACCTGTATTACTTTCAGAAGTTTATTACTGTTTTACTTTCAGCAAACCAAAACTTTAATTGAATAGTGGCAAAATTAAACGCACAAAATTAAATCCTGAGAATAATTGGGATTATCCCCATTCAGAAGCTTTGGTTAAAATATTAGGAAACATTTGCAATTTATTTTATTTTTTTTATATTTTTTTTTGTTTCCTGTTGATGAAAACTCAATAAGCAAAAATTCTTTTTAAAAATTAAACTTTAATAATTTTTTTTTCATAAATATTTTGCAAAAAGCAAATTGTGTGTGAAAATTAAATTTTTAAATTTACATTAAACATTTTAAATATTAAATTGATGTAATGTTTTTCACTTTTATTACAGGCCAATGTAAATAAAATTTTAAATAAAGTGATTTATTTAAAAAATAAAATGCCTTTGTTCATTTTGCTGATAAAATTATATAAACAGAAATAATGTTTTTCATTAAATATTCAAGAAAATATTTAATGAAATGGCAATGGGCTGGTCACATTGCTAGAAGACAAGACATGAGATGGACCACAGTCATTCTGGATTGGTATCCTCGAGACTTTAAACGCCCAAGAGGACGACCCCATGCAAGGTGGCTCGACGAAATAAGGAAGGTGGCTGGTGTCAACTGGAAATCCAAAGCTTCAAACAGAGAAGAATGGAAGCATTTAGAGAAGACCTTCATCCAGCAGTGGATTGCAAAGGGTTGACCGTGATGATGATGATGATGATTCAAGAAAAAGGATATAAATTTAATACTATTACCATGTTATTGCATTGGACATGAGCCTAGTCTAGTCGCACCACTAACGGGAAAATTGTGTTCTAGGTCGCTCCTATCTTTAACATTGAAAGCCGCTTGATTAGGTGGGCTTGTAGTAATACAGTGGGCTTTGATCCAAGCTTAACAGACCTGATCCTCCCCTTGTTAGTTACAAACAAATGGCAAGTTTATTTGACTGCTGTTATCGTTAAACCTCCGTCAGTCTTAATTATTGTTTAACTAAGATGAGAAAATTAAAAATACAATTAAAAAACCAAACTTCCAGGAGCGAAAATTACACTGGAGCAAAAAATAAATAAATAAATAAATAAATTACACAATGTTTCATGGAATTTTGACTTGCTATAAATTTACGTGTAAAAAAAAAAACAACTTACACTATTTAAATAAAAAAATAAGTAACAACAAAAAGTGTATTTAAAATAACTTAAAAACTTTTAATTATCTTTACAAAAACAAAATATTAAATACATGTTACATTAAAACATAAAATAAATAATTTAAAACCACAATTTTTTGATGGGAAAAAAATACGAACATAAGGAAATTCAGCTAGTTGAGTTTTTTTTATATTAAATATTCAAATTAACATTTAGGCATCAGTTTATAATTTGCCAGCAACTTGATTATAAAATAAAAAAAATTAAATAACAGACATGATAAAATAAATTCATATTCTAGTTTTAATTATCTGATAAAGTCCCTTGCCAAAGATTCTTAAAACTTTTTAGACCTATTTCTTTATTAAGTTAATTTATTTATAAACGAATTTGATCCGCAATTTATTTTTTTTTAACTTTAAAATAAATAGAAATCATTCAAAGGCTTCCCCTAGGCAACAGATTATAATCATTACCAAAGCACATTCATGTAACATACTGAAAAATGCTCTGGGTTTCTTCTATATACAAGGAACAATTTAAGTACAACAAAATGTGCTTTCATGATTAAGCAATTTGTCCAGTATTGTGCAGGCTGCAATGTGGAAAGACTTTGCACTTAATCTTGAATAGTTTCATTTCTTTGGATAATAGCATTATCATTATTTGAATAGTACACAACAATTATTTTCTTCTGAACTGATGCAAAATACAATGATTTTTCAATGACAGTGTTCATTCAATAAAAACATATCACTAAGAGTCTTTTTTCTTAACTGGCATAATAAATTCCTATAATGACTGCTATCAAACCTAATATTACAATGATGCATATAATAACGAGGCATTTCTGTTCAAAAGAAAAAAAATAAATAAAAATATAAATAAATAAATAAATAAATTAATAAAATAAATTAATAAATTAATTAATAAATAAATAAATAAAGAAAGAAAGAAAGAAATCAACAAACAAATAAAGGAAATCAGGATAATATTTTTAAAATAATGTCATTTACTTTTTAGTCATTTATAATTTTACTAAATGATAAAAAAAAGACAAAGTATTAATAGAAATAAATTTAAATTCAAAATGAGCAAATCATAAAATTAGAAAGCAAAAGTTGAAAATTTAAGAAACGTAAAAATACTATGCATAATTTCAAAAACAAGAAACGATAATCGTTTGTGGATACTTTTCCTCTTCTATACTTTAAGAACCTATTCAACAAAAGTGATAAAGTAAAGGCCGGTTCCCACTATCTGCCGTGAAAAGCGGAACGGTTAAAACCACCTCGGTTAAGTGCAGCGATAAATCCGCCGATCAGTTTCCACTATCGCGGCACGTTACGCTACAGCCCAAGAGTCTCTTCGAAGATCGCTTTCGAGGATTCTCTTTGAGCGTTTTCCAATAATGGACGCATAAAAAAATAAACATAGCATTTTAAGTCTTTGCAAATAAACAAAAATGGACGGAGAAACAAGCAAAGGGTTGCTGTTTATTTGATGATGTTCGCTAAGATTGCTGCGCTCCTAAACGATACTATCCAAATGCGTCGCCATCTTGGAGAGTTGGAGAGGTTGTCAACGTCACACAAATGCATTGATTTCATTGGTGGATGCTACCTCGGCAGATTTTACCACTGCGGAAAAGTTATATCCATCTCAACTCTACGCGGTACGACGTCAAATCCGCGCTGCTTATGTCACGCGCGGTTCCGCGCTAGTGGGAACTGGCCTTAAGCTTCCATTATCAACACCTTCACTATTAAGGATAAGGCAGCAAAACGTTTGTGGTACTGACTAATTGATACCATTTGTCACTATTTTGCCACAAGTTGTCATTTGTGTTCAAGTCGGGCACAGTAGAGGGAACAGAGGTGTGAATGTTTTTTAATTGAAGCAAGCTTTCATCATGTTCATTGATGATCAAATAACCCGTTAAATGATAAAAACATTCTTTGTATGTCACTACTCTTCTACATATGATGCATTCAAACTTGATTTATAATGCCCATCCAACCCATAACTGATTAATAGCAAACCTAACTCCTATGCTATATTTTATACACAAACACACAAACTGATCCGAAAGCCAGTTAACCTAAAGATATTAACAGGGAGAGTCAAAAGTATGTAACCCTCCTTTCTATTTTGGCTACAAATGTAGTTACGCAAATTCCAATAAAGGGAATGAATAGGAAGTTGAAGGTGCTCTTTTTCATGGTGGCACTTACAGTGTTGTCAACATGCAAATTAGGACATATGCAAATCTTATCGGCTACATCGTAGGAGATACAAAAAAAACAAAAACTTTACAAACTTGTTCAGCATCAAATAAGCAAAAAAAAAAAAAAAAAAAATTTCAAAATCCGATAAACAGATCACCAAAAAAACCCATTAAAATTGGACAATCGGGTCTTGTATTGTTTGTTGTTTACAAACAGTCAAGTGTACAAATTAAGTCTTCACAGTCGATCTAGAAGGTATTCAGTGTGACGTACACCTGCACCATAACATAATTCTGCACAGCATTTCAATGATGACATTATGTTTACAAATGTGAATGGTGTTGTCCTGTAAGCTTCCTGAATTTGTTGTTGGATATCTTGTGGTAAGGTGGGTTGTGTGGCATAAACTTGGTCTTTAACGTATCCCCACAGGAAAAAGTCAAGTGGCGTCAGATGGCGGCCAATGAACTGATCCTCCTCAGCCAATCCATCGATCCAGAAACATCTGCAAACGTTCGCGAGCAATTAATCCGTAATGTGCTAATACTCCATCATCCTGATGCCACATGTGCTAATAAGAGGCTAGCCAACAAAGAATCAACAAAATCCATCCCTACAATGTTGAGAATCTCATCCTTGTAGCGTTCTGCTCTGAGAGTTCCTTCATAAAAGTATGCTACCACAATAGAGCCATTGTACATCCAATTAACTTAATGTGTTGCTTCTCGCAGACACAGAGGATTCTCCCAGTAATGAAGGTTGTGCCTGTTGTCAATTCCATCCTGAGAAAAATGGGCTCCATCTGACCATAACATCTCAACAAAATTCGGGTTATCATCAATGCGACAAGGAAACCAGTTGCAGAAGGTGGTGTGACTGATGTAATTGGACGTCAATAGTTCTTGGTATCTGTGTATGTGATATGGGTGGAAACTAGGTGCATGCAGGATCCTGATGACAGTTCGTTGAGAAGAGACATCATCTGCAGCAACTGCTCTGCTGTTTATGTGAGGGTTACAAAAGCTGCTGCCAAGACTGCTACTGTAGTTTCCTCATCAGTCTGCATCCTTGGTCGACTTTGACACTGGTGCTGATAGTCAGTATTTAGAAACCCTTGCACAACTTGACTGATTGCACAATGGGTTGATGGCATTGATTAGGATATCTTTCTTGATAACCTAACTGTTGTATGATAGTTTTGCCTTGTTTTACAAAAGCAGAGACCACGTTCATCTCTTGAGCAATGTGCAGTATCATTGTGTTGTGATCTGATCTCGTTTCAGCTTCAACATGCTTTCATATTGACTGGCATCTTCACGGTAATATGTGGAACTTTCCAGAACAGGATATGGATGCTACGAGGGTCAGTCAACTGAAAACCGGAAATATATTTTTACAGCTCATTTATTACAGACAGAGTTGGAACAAGTACATTATTTTTCTATGTAGTGCCCTGCTCTTCGATGCATTTCCGCCACCGAGTCGGGAGGACATGGACACCTCAGGGGAAAAAAAAAAAATCTTTTGGCTGCCTGTGCAGCCACTCATGCACCGCCTTTTCACCTCCGTGCCAGTCGCGAACTTGTGGCCACCTAAGGAGTCCTTTAGTAAGCCAAAGATGTGGAAGTCGGAGGGCGTAAAGTCGGGAGAGTAAGGAGGATGGGGGAGGCACTCCAGATGCAAGTCCTGCATAGTTGCCACGGTCGCACGAGCCGTACGAGGTCGTGCGCTGTCATGCTGGAGGAGAACGTCTGTTGAGAGGAGTCCGCAGCACTTGGTGCGTATAGCAGGTTTCAGAATGTCACGCACCAATTCACTATGGGTGGCACTGGTCACAGTCTTGGCCTTATCCATGTAATGTTCCACTATGGGACTCTTGTGGTCTCAGAACAAGGTCAGCATCACCTTTCCTGCGGATGGCTGGCTGTGGAACTTTTTCTGCTTTAGTGATGTCGAGTGCCGCCATTCCTTTCTGGAGTGCTTGGTCTGTGATTGGTAGTGATGGACCCAGGACTCGTCCCCAGTCATAATCCGCTCCAAAAAGGTGTCACCCTCAAGTTCGTAGCGGTGCAGCAGCTCCTGGCAGGCATCGACTCACTTCTCCTTCATTTCGGGCATCAGCCAACGAGGGTCCCATTTTGCGGCCACTTTCCTGTATATCATGGACAATATGCTGAGCAAAGCCATGACTGACCTGTAATGTCGTTGCAATGTCATCGATGGCGACCTGTCTATCCTGCAGAACCATCTCCTCTGCTGTTGCAATCATCTTGGCTATCACAAGACGATGTGCCAGGCCTGGTCTCGGCGCGTCCACCAAACTTGTTGTGCCGCTGCGGAATTTCTTACTGTGCCAACATGCATCGATGGATTTCTATTGGTTTCGTGCCTTCACGGATCACTCCACGCTGCGCTTCTTTGGTGCATTCCAATAGAGGGGCCCCATATTGGAAACGCCCGTATAGCACCACTGGGTCACAGAACCAATGCCAATTGATGGCGAGAGAGTCCACGCACATGGGTACCATGTCTGATCGCAATGAAAGCGGTTTTCAATTTTCTACAGTGGTTTTCCGGTTTTCATTTGACTCAGCCACGTACATAAAATAATTTGCATGCTTGGCAAATGGTATTAAGCAGAAAAAATAACTCATTAGTTACTCCTGGGACTTGAACCCAGGATCTTTGGACTCTGTTGCTCTTGTTTTCTCCACAGGCCACTCATCCCTTCCTCAATCTTGACACATATCAAGGTATTAATGTTGCAGAAATTGCAATGAGGTTTTTGGGTGATCTGCATCGCATTTTGAACATTTTATTTTTGTTTTCTTGCTTGTTTGATGCTGAATAAGTTTGTACTTGTTTTCTTTTGTGTATCTCCTATGGTTTACTAGATATTATTCGCATATGTCCTAATTTGCATGTCTATTCACCCCTTTATTGGAATTTGCGTAACTACTTGTGAATCCAAGATAGAAAGGGGAGGGTACTAACTTTTGATTTGCCCTGAAAATCATTAAACCTAGGGGAACGAGATAAAGCCTGGAACCAGAACTAGCGACTAACCATAGGTGTAATAGCAACAATCCAAACTTTATTGTTTCCAACAAACGGAAAAACACCGACTATTAACGTGAGAATGAAGTTTGGATTGTTGCTAACAACCCGATGGTCAGGTGGCTTTTTGCTTCCAGGACTTTTTTATCTTGTAGACCTCTTCATTAAACATACAGACCTCAAATTTGCAGTGGATATTCTTTAATCAATGCAACACTGATTGGGCCTACACGAAATGTTCAAAGTGGCCCCCATTCTCCTACTTGCCAAAGCGAACGTGACGGCACTTATTCTTTGAAAAGCGTTGCACGACTGTTAATACGAATGTTATTAGATCATACAACCTTAACAAAAGAAGTATAATACAAGTGTTTACTAATTGTTGTCGCCCCAACAAAATTTAATCACTGACAAATAAAAACTAACAAAACCAATAAGGTATATAGGGTCTTCTCGTCCACAGTATGTCAGCATTTTTTACTAACAATTCAATTTCAAAAATAAAATCAGGAAAGCCACCCCGTTAGACCTTTCTTTCCAGTCTACATTTAATAGACTAATGATTATGCTACCTTCGACCAGTCAAAATACCGCGGCCAGTAATCCCAAACATAGAGCAGGCCAAACTTATCAAAATTCAATTGTTCAAAATTAAGCAAAAACTGTGGAAAGGAACAATCAAAATCGGACGAAACCTCTAATCAACAAGGAGATTTGAAATACCGGATACATATTTTGGCTACCAAGTAGCCATCTTCTGCGATGAGAGAATAATGTCAACTAAAGAAAATAAAGCCTTAATGCTAGAGAATATATAGACAACTATGTTTTTGTTAAACAGGCAGGAACTGTTGCCGAATTCGTAAATTTTATATTATAATTAAAAATTAAATAATAATAACTAATCTTTACATTATTTCTCAAGAATTTAAATTACCGTATTTTTTCGAATATTGGCCGCAGCCGCAAATTTGACGGTGGAACAAAAGAATAACCCTTTAAAGGCCACAATTCACTTTAGGCCGCAAACTTCTAGGGTCTACAAAAAGACCGAATTACTTAGTTTTAGCGTCCCATAGTATATTACATAGTACCGTAATTTTCGGCAGTAGCGCCGCGGCGTTTCTGTTAATAAAAGTGAAAATTTTAGCGTGTGCGGCATATCAGCAGCCACGGCGCTACTGTCGGAGATTTTACAAAAAAAAAAAAAAAAATTCTACCCACAATTTTATAATTTCACTATCATATGTTTCATCCTATTACATTTTTCTCGCCGCCCCCTTATTATTTCCTATTTGTCCTCCGTCTTGTCCTATCCCAACAGTTCGTCTAATTAATCTCATTTGTTCTCTTGTTTGTCAGCCAATAACGCCTTACTATTCCCCATGCAAACTATATATAAACCCCTCCGTTAATACTAATTTCATAACTTCAGGATAATTCTCTAATATTCTATTTGCTTTTAGAGAATTATCCTTTTTTGCTTTGATAAAGGATAGGCTCTATCCGAAACGTCAGCTCTTTATTTGATTTTTTAGTTTTATTTTGATTATACTTATATATTTATTATTTTGTTATTTGTTAATTATTATTTTATTTTTCAGTTGTATTTATTAACTATTTATGAATATAACGAGTAATTCATGACATTATATACTGGTTAAGTGCACATGCTCTATGGGTACCATACGGTACCATTGGAAACTTTCAATGCAAAGACATGGCATTTAATATATCAAAATCTCGTAACGATGTGTCATGCATGAATATAATTATTAAATAATTAACGATACCTTATATTAGTTTAGTAGCACGTGCTCTATGGATACCATATGGTACTATTGGAAATTTTCAATGCAAAGACGTGGCATATAATATATCAAACAACTCGTAAAGACGTGTCATGCTTGAATATAACGAGTAATAAATGATATTCTGAATTTTTTTTCTTGCACGCGCTTTATGGGTACCATCTGGTACTACTGGAAAATTTCAATGCAAAGATATGGCATGTAATATATCAAAAAAAACAAAACGCAATGACGTGCTATGCATGGATATTACAGTTAATAAATGATTCTCGAAATTGGTTTAGAAGCATGTGCTCTATGATACCATATGGTACCATTGAAAACTTTCAATACAAAGAAATGGCATATATCAAACAATACGTAACAACGTGTCATGCATGAATAAAACGAGTAATTATAGAAACTCTGTAATGGTTTAGTAGCACGTGCAACATAGGTACCATATGGTACCATTGAAAACTTTCAATGCAAAGGCATGGCATATAATATATCAAATAACTCGTAATGAGGTCTCATGCTTCAATATATCGAGAAATTATGAATTTATCTGAAATCTAAAGAATATTGTTAACAGGCATGTGCTGAAGCGCACTTGATGTTTCACATTTTACATATATACTAGCGAAGGTACCCGGCGTTGCCCCGGATAATTACCCTTGTAGGTAAACAGAACAATCTCAAAAAATTAAATTAAATTCTGCAATATCTTAAAAATAAACACATGAAATTGCTTAGAATTAATACAGTAAAAATTCTTAATGAAAATTCGAAAAAAATTTTTTTAAAAGCGCATAATGGCTGGACCTCTCCAAGGATGCCACTGCTAGTCTAAATAATTTCTTACTCACGTAATCTTACTTCAGATGTAGACTTGATGTTGTTGCAATTTCCACTCTTCTCTCGATGTGTTGAAGGAAAACTTGGCCATTCATCACTTTGTGCAGTCTAGCGGTCGCCGATTCTTCTATTTACTTGCTTACCATTTGCTGAATACAGCTCTGAGCTAAAGGAGTGCTTCCTTTACCATCATTCTGTGCTCATTGTTATTGGTGAAATGCGCGCTGATACCATTGTTAATGCGAACACGATGGGCCTACTGTTGCACCAACTTTGGATGGTCCATGGTCATGAGATATATATTGTTGGTCCATGCAGTGTGTTTGTGAATTGCATGCTGATACCATTGTTGATGCCTATTGTTGTACAAACTTTGCCTTGTATTGTTGGTCATGAGATATTTCTCATTAATATGCCTTGCCATAACCATGAATATCGACTTTTTATCGATATTTATTATTTTTCCGAAATCTGAGGTAGACAGTGACCTTCCTCATGCTTTGAAGGTTAAGTATGCAAAATTTCATCAAGATCGGAATAAAACTGTAGATTTGCATAAGAAACAAACAAACAAACCCATAAACAAACAAACATCCTTCTTTATATATATACTAGAAGAGGTACCCGGCGTTGCCCGGGATAATTACACTTGCACAAACTTTTCCTTTCATTGTTAATCATGAGATATTGATTGTTGGTTCATGCAGAGCGTTTGTGAATTGCATGTTGATACCATTGTTGATACCTATTGTTGTACAAACTTTGCCTTGCATTGTTGGTCATGAGATATTTCTCATTAAAATGCCTTGCCATAACCATGAATATCGATTTTTTATCGATATTTATTATTTTTCCTCATGCTTTGAAGGTCATGTATGCGAAATTTTATCAAGATCGGAATAAAACTGTAGGTTTGTATAAAAAACGTACAGACAGACAGACAGACCCACCCACCCACCCACAAACATCCTTCTTTATAGATATAGATAAAGAAAAGATATATATGCAAAGAAATGCCATCTGTGTTAGAGTGCACTCTATTGGTGAATATTTAAACTAAAATTTTATATTTAATAAATATCAAGCACATCATTTGAGTTATCCGTAGTGCAAATTTTATCTCATTTGGCCCAATAGAACACATTCTACAGCCCTCTGAAGTGGGAAAGTAATTTCTTGCTAAGCCTGTATAAACACTATTACTTAGATTCAATTACAATCGCCATAGAAGTTTTCACTTCGACAGACCTAAGCACACACCCGTTTTTTCCATGTGTTCTTATTTTCTGCATATTCACACATAGAAACTGCAACATTTCATAAATAAAAAAAAATAAAAAAAAAAAAGAAGAAGAGTCCGAGCAACGCCAGGTAAAACAGCTACTAATAAATAAAATCAAAATAAAATTAGAAATATAAAATAAACTAAAAAAACTGACGTTTCGGATAGAGACTAATAGACAACTTCATGATAATCCTCTAATATTCTAATTGCCTTTAGAGAATTTCCTTTTTGCTTTGATAAAGGATAGTCTCTATCCGAAACGTCAGCTTTTTCTTTTATTTAATATTTATGGTTTTATTTTGATTTTATTTATTATTTATTAATTATTTTGTCAATTATTATTTATTTTTTATTTTTATTTAATAACTATTATTTATTGTATTCCAGGGTTTTTGTGTCTCGTCCTTTTCTCTGATAAATATCTATTTATGGAAGAAGATCCTAGAGAGAATTGTGCAAGCCCAACCTCGACCAGGACGTCCACGAGCAACATTACAGAGGGATGATTGAAGATTGGGGTTGCTCTGCAAGGCAATGAGAAGAATGCCTTCAAAGAATATGAACATAGATTGGTCCAACTCTGGTGTACATGTTTCAGATCGCATGAACACCGGCTTCATGAGATATTCATTAAAATAAAGCTATAATCTTACGAAGAAGCACATGCGAGACCAGGTGACATAGGCCAAACAGTATAGAAACTGCACAGAAGACACGTGGGCTCGTGTAGTATTCAGTGATGAATGTCGCATATGCATTGGATATGGGGATGATGCTGGAAAATTCGTGTGGAGGCTCTCCTCGAAGAAGATTTATGCCAGTTGTCTACAGTTCTAAACCAAATTCCCCCAGTCTCTGATGAAAAGTACAATGAATGCTTCTGTATATTGCCAAGTTCTTGATGCCTTCTTAATCCCTACAATCAAAGACCCAATACGGAGATGCAGATCCCATCTATCAGCATGGCAAAGCGTCATGTCATACAGCTGCGTCCGTCACCAACTATTTGAACGAAAGAAACACTAAAGTGATGAAATGGACTCCAAAACTCCTCCGACCTCAACCCGATTAAGAATATGTGGTATTATTTGAAAAAAAAAAAAAAAGGGTTAACGAAAAGAAACCCATTAACAAAGAGGAACTTAAGGCGGCAATCATCCAAAGCTGCTCGATATTGATTCCAATACCTATCGGAAACTTGTAGCATCTGTCCTGCGACAAATACAATCCCACGGCAGAGCTACCAAATATTATTAAGTAATGAATTGCATGTTCTGTATGTAAATACGAATATTTTTTTCCAGGTACTTTTCAGACAACATATACTGTGTGGGTAATTATGACACATTTGATAATAATTCCGCTTGTTAGTAATAGCAGACATCTTACTTAAAGGACAAGTACCAGTAAAAAACACATACCGTTATTTTTTTTTTTTTTAATTTGATAGCTCATGACGTTTATAGTACATTTCCGTCAATTATTTTCTATAAAAATCATTATATTCCTTCAAAATCAGTGATGAAAACGGCAAAATACGACCGTGAGCGAAAAACTGCGTCCACCATTATTACGTCTAGCAAGCGCCCCCTGTGACGTCATCGGCCTGCTGGCCCAGAAGCCAGCACGCTTTGGAGAACCTGTTGAATCTAATCGTGGCCGACGCGATAGAAAATAGTTTTGCTCTCGATCATCTTTAGACATCGATTTGATCATGTCTTATAAAGTGTGTTTGATATTCGGGTGTAACAATTACAATAATGATAAAAGTTTATCATTTCACCGTTTTCCTGCTGATGAAGTAAGAAAAAAGCAATGGATAAATTTTTGTCGGAGAGAGAAATGGAATCCATGCAAAAGCAACAGGATCTGCTCAGTTCATTTTAAAAACAGTGATTTTGAGGTCGATCCAATTGTTTTCCAATCGCTTGGAATTAATAATAAACAACCAAATTTAAAACCCGATGCTGTGCGTAGTCTGTTTCGACCTAATATGAATGGAATTATCCCAGAACCTCGTATTAGTCAAGCGACTGCGAAACGCCGGCGAATTGAAGTGAGTATTGCTGTTAGGATATAAGAAATAATTACTTGAAAAATACAAGTTTAATATACGTATATTAGAATATCTGACCCCATAATAGTCATGGATATTTATTTAGTTAGTGAAAGAAGCTTATGAATCCTCTAATCAGCCTTCACGTGAAGAAATTGTTATTGAGCCTGTTATCGAAGACGTGGAGAGGGATTGTCAGCTTGAACAAGCTGAGATTGCAGGTAGAATCAATGATAATGACTTTTTTCATTATATAAATAGGTTTATAATAATGAATAACTCATTAAATTTTACTTTTTTGACCGCAGATTGTACAGAAACTCGTAAAGCTGCTCAAACAGACAAGTTTGAAATGCATAACAAATATACCTATGCCTATTTGCCTACAAATAGCTCAAATAGATGAACTCAAACATACATTACCTATCCGACTCGAAGTGGTAATGCTGTTTATATTTATTTTAAATTATTTTTGAGGCACATATATCCAATTTTAACAATGCTCTCGGTTTTTTTTTTAAATCATTAGTTTCAATTGGCCTACAGACAGACACACCATATGCAGAAGATAGAGATGATGAAGAAGAAGCTGAACAAAGAGATGATGTGAACAACAAGGAAAATGATCCCGATTTCCTTCCATCTGATGCACAAGAGACAGATGATAAACCTTTACTTGATGCAGAATCAAGATCTGCATCAGCAGGAGACAGGATTTTTTTAATTTTTGAATCTTGCCTTTTACTTTTATTCAGATTCTGTTTATTTGCAGAGCTCCCATAAAAAAGTTATTAAAGTTAATGGTTCTCTTTTATTAGTAGAAACTCTATGTGACAACATGCATCGGCACATTTCGAAAAGCCAACCAGTAAAGAATAAACGACCAAAAGGGAATTTGATATTGGCATCCAGTATTTTCTTTAGTGGGCTTCAAATTCAAAAAGTTTTTTGAGGATGTTAAAAAATGCAGAGTATAGGTTTTTGGGAAGACATCATTTCAAAGGCTTCAAAGACTGCTATATTTTGCCGTCAATACATAATGTAAGACTATTTGTATATTATAAGCTGCCTCTTACATATTTTTAAAATAAGTTTTATTTTTTCCTTTATAAAAATTATTTTTAATTCTAGGTCTGGAAAGGAGAACAGCAAAGATTATTTCAGAACTGCCTAGGGGAAGAACTTTCACTTAGTGGGGATGGAAGATGTGATTCCCCTGGATATTGTGCCAAATATGGAACATATTCACTTTTAGATAATGAAAACCAATAAGGTTGTGACATATGAATATGTCCCGATGGATATAAAATCATTTATATCCGTGTGGATGTATGATTATACTCAAAATTTAAATTAGTTAAATTAAAAGGGGTAGAAATTAAGGGAAAACCAATAATAATTAAAGGGCACTGAACAATCGGGCTGAAAAGGTGAATGAACACAGTGAGAGAGATAAACAAGTGAAATAGTGGTTTTTATTTATTTAGAGTGTTATTTTTTTATTTTTGCAAACGTTCAGATTTATATACATTGGCAATTCACTGGGAACTTCAGAGAAAGGGTTAAGAACCATCAGGAAATAGAAAAAAAAATTGTTTTTTTGTGGGGGAGAGAGAGAATCGCGATAGGAAGAGAAGGGAAAATAGAACAAAAGGGGTAGAAGAAATTCGGGGAAATGAAAGTTCAAGGTTAGAGTTCCTTGGCGTAGAGAAAAGAAAATTCTAAGAAAGAAAAAAAGCATTTTTTTTCTCGGAAAGAGAAAGAAAGAAAGAAAAGAGAGTGAGCAGAAAGCAGTGTGTGTGTCAGATGAAATGTGAGAGCACAGAGACGCAGTCAGAAGAGAAGAGAGAGCAGAGAGACACAGACATAGTGTAAAACAGAACGTGGGACGAGTTTTGTGGAGAGGGAAGAATTAAAAGTGTTCTTCTCCGAGCGAGCATCACGACGGTGGCGGAGAGCTTTTCCAGCCGGGACGAGCTGATGACATCGTGAGATCCAGCGACAGCGGAGTAGACGAGGGGCACGGGTAGCCATCACCCTGGAGCCAGGCCGAGAGCGACGACCGATGCGAGGAACGGGCGAACGGATCGCCGGGAGAGAGCAGGGCCAACACCGGTAAGCTGGATCCGTACATAGCGTAAGCACTGTTACTCGGTGGGACAGGACGGGGCGAGAAGGTGTATCTTGTGGGCTTAAGCAAGGCGATTCTCGAGTCCTGAGCCGGTAGTAGTGGCTCATACGTGGGACGGTTTCAGTGGACCCCGTGACGTGGCGGCCAAGGAGCAACGAAGCGACGACAGGTGAACGAACGGCGTGGCAACCACTGAGGAGCCTTCACGGGAGGAACACGACGGAGTCGGCGGAATAACAACGGAGGAGGCGGCTGCAACGGACCTACATAAGCCGGGAGCAAAATATTGCGAAGATAAGGTAGTGTGTAATTTAATTGGGCCCAACGCGTGAGCAATAACTTTGTTTTGAGTGAGAACAGTATTGAACTTCTATTATCCAAATGTAATTATTAAAATAAGCATAGAATACAATCTGCTACTCAAGAAACTCTAATTCGAAGGAACTCTAGGATTAGCTTAAATTGACAAAGGGGTTAGGAAAGGGAAGCTTTTAATGTGAACAGTGAATTGCCAAGCTTTATTTAATTTTTCTTGTTTGTATATTTTTTTTTTTTTTTTTGCGCTTTAGTTATTCTTAATTAACATTGAACTTAAGTTATTTTACTACAATTATGTTTTTGCAATAATTAACAAAATTTTTTTTTTCTTGTTTTATTTACGTCTTATCTGATCTGGTAATAAATAACTGGTGACTTTAATTTAAGGTTTATTCACTCATTGTTGTCAAACAAATTTTCAGTCTTAAAGGGAGGAGGAATTGTTCATATAAAAAAAAAAGGGGGGAGTGGAAGGAAAAGGGGAGGATAGAATTATTAGGCATTTACTATACGATCACGGGGAGGAGACATATATTTTTGACAATTACGGGTTTAGTTGTTGTTAAGTATATCTTATAATCATTTAGGCCAACACGAAACTATCGGGTTTTAGATAGGTAATTAGACGTAAGAATAGGTGATTATATCAATAATTAGGCGTATTCCGTCACAAGGTCATTGCAATTGAAGTGGTCCAGGTAATTACAGTATGAATGTAGATAATTATTCTGTCAAAACTATTAGGAATTGTTTTGAATCCCAGACAATTACTTATTTACCCCTTTAAATAATTACTATTCCAGAGTAATGAAGTGCAATCTAGCATGCATATGGAGAAAGAAGGTTTAAAACGATGCCTACATTGCTTGTTCTCTAATAACTTGAATGTTTCAACGTTAATAACTGACCGGCATATTCAGATAGGAAAAATTCTTAAAGAACACCACACTGATATTAACCATACATTTGATTCATGGCATGTGGTTAAAAGTAAGCTTACCATATTTTATAATCTGAACTTTTTAGATAGTATAATAAGGCTAATCGGTAACATTTTCAAATCTCCAGGCTTGAAGAAGACACTTTCCACGACAGCTAAGAGGAAAAATTGTGCCATCATTTCATTTTTTGTGGAAAGCATTACAAACCATCTATATTGGTGTGCAGCAACAAGTGGGGATGACTCCAAGCTAAAAGTGGCAAAATGGTTATCACTTTTAAACCACATAAGGTGAGTATTTTACATCTAAATTTATTGTGAAAAATAAGAAATATATAATCTACAGATATTATTGTTGTGTTCATAAGGAATATTCATGATGGTCATGGCACTGTTTTCCCAAAGTGCATGCATGGTGATTTATCAGATGATAAGAATAAAGTATGGTTAAAAGCAGGTGAGTACCTATAATTTGTATGCTTCATTGCAATGCATTTCGGTGTGAGATTACTCAATCCATTGGTTTCATTTTAGATTCACCAGCCTATAAGAAGATCGAAGAAATTATCAGCAATAAATCACTACTCAAAGACATAGAAATGCTATCACCCAACTACCAAATAAGCCAACTAGAAAGTTTTCATAGCATAATCAACCATTTTTGCCCTAAATCAACACACTATTTTTATGAGAGTATGATTTGCAGGTGATAACGTAGTTCTTATTGTATCAAATATCTTTTGTTTGAATCATC
Organism: Rhysida immarginata; assembly: GCA_023313115.1. Taxonomy (NCBI): domain Eukaryota; kingdom Metazoa; phylum Arthropoda; class Chilopoda; order Scolopendromorpha; family Scolopendridae; genus Rhysida; species Rhysida immarginata. Next base: position 57,577 of record JAHWFO010099378.1, read on the forward strand.
TTATTTAAGTGTATGCTTAATTAGTTTAACATAATGTTTTTTTAAATTTTAGAATGTATTTAGCAGCATTACATTTCAATGAGAATTCTTCAAAGCAAGTCTCAAAAGATGAATGGGGAATGCCGTGGCTGGTAATAACTTTCCCAAAGTGCAAAAAAGGAGAACATTTTGTTAGACCTTTAAAAGAAGCAAGCAGCTATGGCAAATATGCTACTTTCAAATAAGAAAAATTTTAAATGCCAATTAAAAAAAATACTAAACAGATTACAAAATTCTTTCAGAATATTGCCACTCGCTACTACAAGAAGCACTTAAATTATGGGAGGAAAAGAGTTACAGCACAGCAAAAAATTGGAAAAGAAACTATTTAAAACCACCACCTTTATCAGATATGTGTAATCGCCCGAGCAAAGAAAATGTTATATCTCTCTTCAAAACACGATATCCAAATAAATAAATGAAAATAGTGCCTGTTATTATTCAAGAATAAAAAATATTTCTTTATTGAAAAATTATTCAGACTTTTTTGTATGAAAAATCAAATTTTATTATAACCCATATAGGGTCATGTTGTTTATTATAATTAAAAAAAAAGTTTTTAATTATAATTAAAATTTACATTTAGAATACCGTCTCAGTTTTCACAGTAGCAAAATATTTAAAAAAGGATTTCTTGAAGCAAAATTTAGTAACATTTTCGTAGTACGATTTAGTAAACTAATTATATTTTAACATCAAATATAAAAAAAAGGAGACGGTGTTCTTAACATAAATGCTTTGATCTTTCTGTTGGTGTAAAGTAAATCTTTGTATCCCAATTTGTTTAGTCAGAATGTTTACTTAAAACGCCCTTCTTCTTAAGCGCAAAACTTAACAACAACATACCAAAATAAGTTCAGCTTGGTATCATTTAAATCTACAAATTACTAACTTTAAGTGCCCCAAAAAGTTTATAAATCTAGTGGGAACTCTGGGAAATATGACGATTTTAATTTTTTCAACTTTCACAGTATAGACTCCCCTTAATTGATAGTTTCTTTTCATAACATTTTGTTTATGGTGGATTTAGCATACCACTTTCAGCTATTTAGTCATCTTCAGTGCTTTTTCTATGATCTATATATACATAATTTATATATCGAGGTATGTTATATCAATTATGTATATATAGAACATATAAAAACACTGAAGATAGCTATGTAGCTGAAACTGGTATGCTAAATCCACCATATAATAAATGTTGTGAATAAAAAATTTCAATTGAATCAAATTTTATCAATAAGCTGATAAAGAAATACAGCATATGAATGAATATAATAAACTAAGTAGGAATAAATGTATAGAGAAGTAGGGTCATGTTGTTCATTATAATTCTTTAATTGATAGTTTCTTTTCATAACATTTTTTATATGGTGGATTTATCATTTCGGTTTCAGCTATATAAGCTCTTCAGTGCTTTTTCTATGCTCTATATATATTAATGAGATTACAGATCATATTTTGATACTTACAGTTTGGGATATTCATTAGAAAGAATATAATCTCATTATTTTCATTGTGTTAATATAACATACTTCAGTATATCAACTATGTATATATAGACCATATAAAACCACTGAAGATGGTTACATAACTGAAAATAGAAAGTATCAATAAATTAAATCAAATTTTGTTGATAAACAGATAAAGGAAACAGCTAAGTAGGAATAAATGTATAGAAGAGGGTCATCTTGTTTATTATAATGATTTAGTTTATTAAAAATAAAAAAAAAAAATAAGTAAATAAAAAAGAAAGAAAATAAAGAATACATATAAATATGGTATAAACATGTTTTTAATATCTTCGGTATTTAAAACCACAATACTCCTCAGATGGAAATTCATTCCTGATAATGTTCACAACACAACTAGGAAGAATTTTTCTGTTATTTCTCCCAAGCCTACCCCAGATTCAATTCGTAAATTGCTGATAACTAGTGTACCTATATTGCCTCTATCAATAATAAAAGTTATTATTTAACTGTTTAAAAATCATACAAATTAAACGTTTTTCATTGTGCATTCACTCCTTACTCATTGACTGGGGCGTCTGGAATCGCTGAAAATTGGCAGAAACCTATATAGGCAACAGAGAGAACATCTCTGTCAAGGCAAATTTTTTTAAATGCATCGTTATCTAATAACCTATATATGCATGTAAAATCCTCGGGAATATGCTCTTCGACTTCATCATAATGATGACAGCAGATGCTTTCTGGATCAGTAAGCATTTCCTGACAATGCCGACATTTACACCTAAAATATTTTGAATATGAAGCAATATTCTTATGCTGCATGTATGATTATATAAATAAATAATTTACAATAGTCTAAAAAGAAAAAAATTACCAGAGATCAGTTGAAACGAGAGCGGGCGGCGGTGTGGGAGGGGCGTTTACCCCATCATGACAGTTGCCCAGAAGTTCCGCTGGCAAATCGCTTTTTTATGGCTCAAATGCGTATGGCATAATTTCACGATTTTCAAAATAATTTGCTGAATTGTTTTGAAAACCTCCATCGAAACTTTAGTCGCTTGAAGTGAATTCAAAAGAGCTATCCGAGCCGCAGTTGGCCATATCGTACACCTCGCAATATGAAAACAAGCTACATCTTGCTAAGCATCTTGGAGACGCGCAGGCCGATAACGTCACGGAGACGATCACTCCAATTTAAAATGGAGCGCGACAGATTTTACAAAATGCGTATATAAACGCAGTTTTTATATATTTAGAGAGATTTTTGACAATTTTTAATATCACTACATTAATATATTTTTACTCTAGATTGTTTAGACAAAACCAATTTTGCACCATTTTTAAGTGGTACTTGTCCTTTAATAATCGTATTATCTTCAACTCGACGTAAATTTTTTTTTATCTATCAAAAATAAAAATTTCCGGCACACTGAACAGATGGTCAATGAGTTACGAAAACTTTTTTTTAGGGATTGTAGATGTTAATAAAAATAATGTACTGTAATTGGACGTTTGTCTAATAACTTATTATCTTAATACAGTACAAAGTGTGCAGAAACAATGAATTTATCCATACTTTGTTTTTAAATTTCTTTTTGCATGACGTCACAAAAACAATGTCACGGCTTGATTAGATCGCATCAGCTTCGATTGTGGCCCCAGAACAAGATTAGCATCACCTGTCCTGCGGATGGCTGGCTGCGGAGCTTTTTCGGCTTTGGTAATGTCGAGTGACACCATTCCTTACTGGAGCGCTTGGTCTGTGGTTAGTAGTGATGGACCCAGGACTCGTCTCCAGTCACAATCCACTCCAAAAAGGTGTCACCTTCTTCAAGTTTGAAGCGACGCAGCAGCTCCTGGCAGGCATCGACTCGAGGAGGAGGGACCCAACTTGCGGCCACTTTCCAGTATTTCAGCTCATCATGGACAATATGCTGAGCAAAGCCATGGCTGACCTGTAATGCCGTTGCAATGTCATCGATGGTGACTCGTCTATACTGCGGAAATCATCTCCTCCACCGCTGCAATCACCTCGGCTGTCACAGGACGATGTCCCTGGCCTGGCCTCAACGCGTCTGCTAAACTTGTTATGCCGCAGCTGAATTTCTTACAAAAATTCGTACACTTGAGTCTGCGATACACATGAGGCACCATACAGTTACCAACATGCGTCGATGGATTTCTATTGGTTTCATGCCTTCACTGTGTAGGAAACGGATCACTCCATGCTGCTGCTCTTTGGTGCATTCCAACAGACGGGCCAGCATATTGGAAATGCCTGTACGGCCCCGCTGGGTCATGTGGGGATGCGGGACCAATGCCAATTGATGGCGGGAGACTCCACGCGCATGCCTAACGGGTCTGATCTCAATGGGAACGGATTTTCTACAGCAGTTTCCGGTTTTCATTTTACTCAGCCTCGTATATTATGACCACCTTTGTAGGCAAATTAGCTATGATTTCACGCTAAAGTTGCTAGAGGACCAAGGCCATTATAAATAGGAAAGCAGGTTGTTTACCACGACAAAAGCAGTGATTTGTTTCTGAATATACGGGTAAACGAAGCAATTTAACAGCCTTTGAATGTGGGGTGATTGTTGTCGCGTGAAGCGAGTATCAGCAAAACAGCTGCATTCGTTAAAAGTTCAAGAGCTTTGTCAAGTTGTTAAAGTATTTAAAGACTGGACTCATAGCTGGAAAAATGGGTCTGAACGTGTGGGTTGCAGCTGTCAGCGACTAGTCAATGTTCTGGCAGAATGGAGTGGCAAGACTAGTACAAGACAAAACAAGGGCAACAGTGCATCAAATTACTGAGATCCTCTCAAATGATCTCCACATGCACTGTTTGCCGTATATTGCATAGTATGGGATATGGAAGCCTAAGGCCTGTTCGAACAAATTTGCTGTCTGCAGTTAACAGGATAAAACGTCTTTAATTTGCACAGGAACACCAGGATTGAATAGTCGAGCATTGGAAAAAAGTATGTGGTCCGATGAATTACGCTTCCAGTTGCATCATGGAGTTGGTAGAGTGAGAATTTGGTGGAAACAGTATGAAAGTATGGACCACACATGCATGAGTACAATCCTTCAAGATGGTGGGGGCAGTGTTATGGTTTGGGGCACACTTTCCTGGCATGATTTGGGCCCTTTAATTCATGTGGAACAACGTCTGAATAGCACAACATACCTATGTATCGTCGATGATCAAGTTCATCATATGTTGATGACGTATCCCAATGGCCATGGCTTCTTCCAAGAGGATGATGTGCCATGCCACAGTTATCGTATTGTGCTGGAGTCGCTTCAAGAACATGAGGAAGACTTTATCTTGCTTAGGTGCCCTCTCACAATCACCAGATCTCAATCCAATTGAACATTAGTGGGACGAAGTTTGAAAGAGCCATCAGGCAGCTGGTTCACAACCATCAAATTCCACACAACTGCACAGTGCTATTCATCAGACATGGTGTCAGATTCCTCGCATCACCTTTCAACATATCCTGAAGTCAATGCCAAGAAGAATCACCGCAGTATTGAAGGCAAAAGGGCGCTCTACGAAGTACTGATGGGGTGGCCATAATATCTGGCCACTAACAAGGGAATCCCACCATATTGAAATATGTTACTCATCTGAAGCTACTATAGATGTTTGCAAAATAAGAGTGCAATATTTTGTTTCTTTCAAAATAAACCGCAAAAACGATAAAATTTGAGCATACATAACCATACAAAGACTCCAATGTTAAAGCAGATACGCTATGAGGGATTCCCTTGTAAGTGTATATATCTTTAGGTGAACTGACTTTTGGATTACCCGTATATGCTATACATACAATCGCCTGGCCACCATATTCTCCTGATCTCAACCAGTGTGACTCATTTTTGTGAGGCAATATTAAAGACAAAGTTTACGCAAACAACCCCGAAACCATCGCTGAGCTCAAAACAGCCATTCAGGAGGTCATCAAAAGCACTGATGTCTCGACACTTCAGCGACTTTTGCAGAATTTTGCTCTTCGTCTGCACCACATCTTAGCCATTGATGACAAGCATATCAAACATGTCATAAACTAAATCCGAATATCTGTGGTTACTTTTAACATTTGAATAAAATATCTGAACTTAATAATTTTTGAAAATTTGATGTTTTATTTTATATATCTCAACAATGGTCACCCTGTATGACACGAGACCTGGTAAGGAGGGTTTTCCAAATAAGCTACGCAGTGCAGGGTTTTCCAAACAATGCGTGTCAGTGAACTGTGGTTCTTCAAATTCGTCAGCAGGGCATGGTGCATTACGATTTCGTACTGGAAGGGACGACAAGGATCACACAGACCCTGGCTCACCTACGTGATGCTGCCAGCCGGAAATGCCCAGAATTCTGGAAAAGCAAACACTGGATACGGCAATGTGACAATGCCCCCGCACATCGATCTTTCATGGTGCAGGTTGCACTGGTCAAAATGAGAGAGTCAACCCTTCCAAACCCTCCCTACTCACCATGCGACTTTTATCTTTTCTCTCGTTTGAAAAACAAACTCAAAGGATGCCACCTAGGAAGCAGCGACGGCCGCCCAGAAGACCATCTCCTGAAGTAATGTTTTCAGCAACTGTACTCGCTTTGGCAGAAGTGCATAGTTGCAGAAGAGGAGTATTTTGAAGGTGATCATGTGTAACACGTGATAACAATATATCATATCCCTCAGGAAGGCTAGTCTCAGAACTTATTGTTAGAAATAGCATTTGATAGTAAGTTAAAGAACAACTCTACACAAATAATCGAATACCATCTATATACTGGGTGTCCAAAAAGTCTGGTAACATCCATGGCCGCAGTGGCGCAATTGGTTGGCGCAGTGGCGGTCTTAGCCAAAGGTTCCTGGTTCAAATCCAGGCTGCGAAATTTTCTTTCCAATGCTTCATCATTAATTTGAACAGTTGAGGTTGGCTTACAATTTAAACCCTCACTGACCATCTAATGATTTATTCTTTAAAGAATTTAGGCCTTAGGAAAGATAGTCCCGGCCTGCGGACTAGGTAACTGCTTCAACCAAGCCCTAAGGTCATGTAAATAGCAGTTCGCTTTCATGGCCGCAGGTGGCGCGCTGGCGGTCTTAGCCAAAAAGGTTCCTGATTCGAATCCAGGCTGCGGAATTTTCTTTCCTATTTTTCATCATTGGTTATTGTAGTATTTTATTGTTTTTATTTATTGTCTAAAAAACTAAAGATAGGGGAAAGCTTCCCCATGAAAACGATATTTGTAAATTCGTAGAAAATCCTCCATCATCTACATTTCAAATCATCATTTGGATTCCACTTAATATCATCAGTTCTAAAAAAACTGAATCATCAGTGGGAAATCAGAAAAACTTACATCAATTTGGACATAGAGACCAAAAATTGGATATCATCAAGCCCAAAATTGTGCATATGAAGTGACTTTTCTCATTATTATTTTATTTTAGTATTATTTTAAATTTTATTTAAAATTTTACGTAAAATTAAGGAAGTTATTAATATAGATTCATTTATTCACGAATATTCCAAATAAGAAGTTGCAGGGAATTAATTTATTATTACTAAAATACACAGTAAATATTGCCATTCAACCGTTTATAAAACCAAATATCAATCAATCATATTCTATAAAATTAATAATAGTAACATGGGAATAAACATTTGCTTTAATATTTAAATATGGTATTTTTATTTTTTTTATTTGTAAAATAGTACTGTATTTTTTTGAATATTCGCCACATTCACTTTAGGCCACAGCCAAAAATTTGACGGTGGTACGAAAAAATAAGCATTTATAGGCCGCAATTCACATTAGGCCGCAAGTAAACTTAGCTTAGAAAGATCGAAATACTTCGCTTTAGCGTCCCATAGCAATTTAAATAGCAATTTAGCTAGTAATTTCATTATTTATATGGCCATCTTCATTACTTTTATATATTTAATGAAACTTTTATAAATTTATATTAAATGTGTAAATAATTAGAGTAATCTCATTTTAATGAACGAGCGCAACTCCTTATTTCTTCGGCAGCGGCCATGGTTCTATCAACGCACTCACTGCTGGGTGCTGACCAATAGCGATACAGAGCATTCTATGACATCATAACATCTTCAACCAATCATAACTACCAAGTACAGTGAAGTCAGAGCTAGCAAATCGCCGACATTAGCTTTTTAACACTTGATTTTCTTAATAATTTATGAATGAAAAATTATGAGACTGGTTAATTATTGTTCCGAGGTGTTAGATTACCGTATATACCCGCGTATAGGCCGACCCGCGCATAGGCCGACGCCCTGTTTTTGAGCCCAAAAAGTGGAAAAACGCCTTGACCCGCGCATAGGCCGAGGCAAAAAAGGGAAAAAAATGCAACGCACGAGGGAAAAATTTTTATTACAAAAACATTAAATAACTCAGGTTCTGTAAAGCCTAGATTAATGAAACTTGGAGGAATAACAGGGTACATAAGACTGTGTATACCGTTAAAATTTGATCGAATTCCAACGAGAATTTTCCGAGTTACGCAGTGAAAATTGTAACAAGTGCTGGTTAGTACTCAAAAGTAAACGCGTTATGATGTTGAATGATTAACTTGAAAACTGTTTGTTGGAATTCAATCAAATTTTAACGGTATATAATCTTTACAATGTGTAGCAGATACAAAAAAATTATTTCAAGTATTTTATGTTATAAACCATTTTTCGATCATGGTTTCAATTTTGTTTCGATCATCTTTCAGTAGGCTTAAAGTATCGATGTTCAAACTGTTTCGAGATCGAACTTTTTAGTTTTCTTGAATCTTCGATGCTTCGATATTCCATTTTGAATACTGTTTAGATTAATGTATTTAATTAGCAGTTTTCCTAGCTAACGCAGTCTAGTGACTGATTGGTGATTTGACTTAACCAACCATTTACAATCGAAATTTCCATCGATGGTTTGTAAACCACCTTCGCTGGCAATCGATGTTTTGTAAAAATCGTTCGATGGTTGAAAACCATCGAAATTTCCATTGAACGACGAACAAAACCATCGATGGATCGCACACCACTAATTTACTGTATGTATTGGAATGACAGAACACGTAAAAATGCGCTGGTTTCGTCTGAAGCCTCTCCCCCTCTCATACTTTCTCCAATATGGCCGCCCGGCCGCCACAGCGTTTTAGAGATTCTCATAATACTTTTATCTTATCAGAAATTTATTTATGCAGTGAAAGGGTTAATAAATGAAATCTAAACGGATTAATAAATAAAATTATTGCTTAGTTTTATGTAAACTCCACTTATAAGAGTTTTCATCAACTCTGACCCGCGCATAGGCCGAATGTGGTTTTTAGGGGTCATTTTTTGGAAAAAAAAATTCGGCCTATACGCGGGTATATACGGTATTAATTTCAATGTTAGAAAAAGATTGAACAAAGACTCGTTAATTTAAAACCATCAATTCAAAGGCCATCGCGTTTTTATCTACAGCAGGAAGTCGGATAATTTTTACTATCTCTCCGCGATTTACTCTTTCAAAAAGAGAAACAAAAAGAGTGGCGGCAAAAACCGCATTTAAATAAAACTGCATGATTATTTGAATGCTTCAAGAACAAAACTCCGAGGGAGGTGTCACGGAAATGTGAACGCCCTGCAATGGACTGGATCTAAATTCCCTAGAACCACTGTTGCCAAGTTTTTTCCGAATGTTGCCACCAGACTGTGCACGATTTCCCACCAGATTTCAGAAAAAAACCACTTAAAAAAAAACATTGAATATTTTTTTAATGCTTATAATCAGAATTGAGGCTCTATTTTGATACTGGATAAAAACATCGATTATTCAATCAACGTCGATGACATCGCATGATCTTAACAGGAAACGGGAAATACCAAACCATGACCCAGTCAATGCAATGACCAAACAAAACGAAAAACAATAATAAAAATTACAATAAAAAAATCTACAATAAATACAAGGGTTGGGGCAAAAGTCATGGCAATTATTTTTTTTCTTGAAGATACCAGTCCAGTTGGAAAATGTGACATACACAGACGAAAGGACAAGGTGTTAACTACATGTGTGGACAATGAATAGCACTGAAATATCGTAACACACTAATTTAGTACGGTAGTATACAGGGCAATATGGCCTTCACGGTTGCTCATCACTGGTTGACACACGTCCTTGCTGAAACTTTCCTACCCACCGTGCTACTGTACGGTATGGTAGGGCATTATTCCCAAGGGCTTCCACTAATTCACTGTGACATTCCATCGCATTCCTCCCTCAGAGAACGGCTATTTTGATGTAAGCGCGCTGCTTAACACGGGTCACTTCCATCTCGCATGACACTCACCAACTGACTGAGTTCACAGCCCTCGCTACGCTACTACCAGCTATCACAGAGCCATCTGTTGTACTGCATACACACTATGCCTGCAGAACTTCCACACGACACATGTACGTTTGTGATCCGTTCACATATCTACAAGAAAAAAAATAGTTGCCATGACTTATGCCCCAACCCTCGTATATCAACTGAACATTACAATTTGGAAAGTCTAAGCGATCATTATGTGTTTTGAAAAAGCAGTTAAATTGTGACTGTGAGTCAGTGTGAGTTTTGTTTGGTGGTGGAGGTGTTCCCGTATGTGTATGTGTGTGTGTATAGATCGTGTGTGTGGGTGTGCGCTCCATGAATTTGTTACAATTATTTAGTTCATGTTGTTTATTTTCCGTGAGTAGGTGGTAGTCGTAGTAAGAGTGTGTATTAAATGGCTAATGATATATTTATAGTGAAAAATAACAGACTTTATTGCCGATTGTTGAGAGGAGATAGAAATTTCCCTCCGGTACAACAATGTCTTGGCAAGAGGAGCTGGGCTTTGTTGTAGCGGTGAGAAATTCTCCGATAAACTGCGTGTTTTCTAACATAGTTTTGGTATTGTTAAGTTTGTTTTTTTTGGAAAAATATATCCGTAAGCGACGGACGTGTGTAAAATGCTGGTGCTAAGCAGAGAGGGTAAGCGACTGGTTAGTCATGTTCCAAAATGGCGCTTATGCCTAAGTCTAATGCCTGCAAGCGATTAAATAGAGAGAAGGTGCAGCAATTTTACACGGATCGCTATGATGAATATAAGGCATCAGTATACGTTGGCTGAGTAATTTTGGCACCTACAAAGATGAAACAGGATGGTACAATTCGAAGGACAGTCGAGAACGTCGTCGATGTTCTGTTGTTTTCCAGGTTCCTGTAAGTTGAGAAATCACCTTGCCCTCAAAATACAGTGAGATCGTTTCTTTTATTTCGTCGGCGGAAATTCCCTTTGCTTGTGATTAAAATACATTTCAAATCACATATGCTATTCGGCAATTGAACCCGTCAGTCCCGTTTCTGCGACATTGTTGTTACTGTATATTACGTTAGCGTTATTTAACGAAAGCAGTGAAGGCTTTTTATTGTAGACGCTCTTTTGTTTCATGAAAAGATCACGCAAAACTTACAGATTCATAGTGAGCGGCGATAATGAACTGATTATTTGGAACTTAAACTAGATTGTAGCATTAGTACTATATATTAGGCTGAGTTGCAAGTAATTAGTTTAAGAAAATGCTATCTAAGCTCTGTGTGTGCGAGCTAATATAAGTGGCTCTCAGAAACGCTGTTGTTCAAAGTAGAGTAGAGCGGCCTAGGAGAGGTGCCCAGATTAATAGAATCTCCGGGTTACTGTATCCCTCCCATTAATAAAAGGGATACACGACCCGTTCTAGCGTCGAATAAGACAATGGTCTATATTACTCAACTCGAAAGGAGTGAGTAACAGGTACATTTGTACCATAGAGAATAATAACAGCAGGGCACTTATGTTCGTAAAGTGCATTTAGCGTTATGATTGTGAAGAGAGCACTCTAAAATATAGTTGTATTTTATTAAAGCGTTAGTTAATTATTGTTATGTATCTTAGATGCGGCCCCCTTGCTGTAATGAACTATGTAATATTTAATGGTATTATAATTTTATGGAACATTTTTTCAATTAATAATTAAGGCAATTAAAAGTTGTTTATTCACCTGACACACACTGAGCGAATTTCATTTTTTTGACCTTATACGAGTTCCACCCACCCTTGCCGCCACGTGCAAAGGTTCGGAGTAGTCCCACGACCCCATCAAGGTCACGCCCCCACACGTGAGTGGCACATAATGGCGCCCAAATATGGACTCGTTATTTCGGAATTTATGCCGGAGTATTGAGGTCTCGACAGAAACAGTGTGTGCCAGTGGTGGATTGTGTGAGATCTAGAAGTTATGGTAGGAATTGCTAGGGGTGAGTGTTGTGGATGGACATGCTGGATGGGTGAGTACCTGATAATATGAGAGGGGAAGAAGAGAATGTGTGGTCAGTGGGAACTGAAGTGTGTGCTCTGATTGAGGGGCTGCAAATTGGCCCGTTGATGCCTGAGGCTGATAGCGCAATTAGATGTGCGATCTATGAAGAATGCTTTGGGAATGAAGTCGCCTGTGTACGTGGAGTCAGCGATTTTGTGGCAGATTACACGATTGATAAGTCGAGGCCAATATTTGTTAGGCAATACAAAATCCCACACATATATCGGAATGCGTACAAGGCGAAACTGTTTGAGCTAGAACAGGCGGGCATTATAGAGTCCGGTGTATCATCGTGGAACTCCCCGGTACATGTGGTACCTAAAAAGAATGGGGAGGTACGCAGAACACTGGATTTGAGGCGAATAAATGAGCTCACATGTCCCGTGGATTTCCCCGCCCCTATTATCCAAGATATCAGCCCGTGGAGGAGCTGAGGGGGCATAGCGTTTTTTCAGTGCTCGACCTTAACAACGGATACTTCCAGATTCCATTGGCCGAGTCGCTGAGGGAGTGCTATGCATTCCAGACCCCGTGGGGCCATTTCCAGTTAACCAGGTTGCCCCAGGGGGGAAGGAACTCCTCCCACATGTTTCAGAAATATGTGGTCTCAATTTTGAAGGACAAAATTGGGGGAGAAATCCACACATTTCTCGATGACATACTAATTTCGATGAGGATATTTGAGGAACATATACAGGTGCTGAGGCGGGTATTTGAGAGGTTCCGCAGGTGTGGCCTGATTATTAAGCCCAGCAAATGCCAGTTCTGTCTGCCGGAGGTAAGGTATTTGGGGCACATCTCTGCCAAGGGATCACGGCCCGACCCAGATAATGTGGCCGCAATAGAAAACTTACAAGCTCCGAGGAATGTAAGGGAAGTCCATGGACTGGTTGGGTCGCTGAACTTCTACAGGCCATTCCTGCGGGACCTGTCGGGTACCCTCTCGCCGATTACTGATCTCACGAAAAAAGGGGTCAAATTTTTATGGAATGCGGAATGCCAGGAGGCATTAGACCGGCTGAAAAAAGAGGTTAACGACGGCGCCGGTACTACGAACACCAGATTTTAATAAGGAGTTTGTTTTGGCGACTGACGCTTCAGGTTATGCCATCGGCGCTGTGTTACAGCAGGAAGTTGCAGGGGTGTTACATCCGTTGGCATTTTACAGCCAGAAGTTAAAGGTGCGCAAGTTAACTATGCAACTATTGAAAAAGAGGCTTTGGTCATCGTGCGTGCCGTGGCGCATTTCCGGCACATCATTTTGGGGTATCCAACTGTGGTGGTCACCGATCACAAGCCGCTGGTGTTCATCAACAGAATGAAGGACACAAACCAGCGGGTGTTACGGTGGGCACTGCAGTTGGAAGAGTTCCAGCTATCATTTCGGCATGTGGCTGGAAAACAATGTTGTGCTGGATATGCTGTCGCAGCACTGCGACCATGCGATGGCCACCTGTGATAATGCAGGATGGTGGAACGAGTGCGTCAAATGCAGAAGGTTGACTCGTGGACCAGTCAATTAGGCATGGAGTTGAGGGAGAGAGCGCAAGTACGGCGGAAGGAAGGGATATATAAGTATCGTAAGGGGTTGATTGTATGGTGTCCTGTGAAGCACCCCAACGCCGATGGTAGAGTTTGTGTCCCTGAGAGTATGAGGGCAAAGTTCATCGAATGGATGCATGGTAGCAAATTGGGTGGCCATAGAGGTGTAAGCGCCACCATACATGGGATTAAAAAAGTGTATTTTTGGCGAGGGTTGACTACAGATGTGGCCAGAAAAATCAAACAATGCCTAGTGTGCCAACAAGCATGTAAAGACTTTGCTCGGGCACCCTGGCAGAAGGGGGTAAGTGCGGTGTTCCCATTTCAGAGGGTGGCTATCGATGTAGTGGGGGCCAGTGGAAAAATCGTGGCAGGGCAGTAGGTACATTTTAGTGGCTACTGACGTCCTGACATGGTTTGTGGAGGCTGCACCGATGGTGGACCAAACCGCCTCCACGGTCGCAGAGAAATTTATCAAACTAATTGTTTGCAGGTAAGGCATATCCCACCAAATAATTAGCGACCATGAGGCTAATTTCACCTCGGAGGTTTTTAAGTTAGTATGTGAAGATCTAGGGGTGCAGCATAAGATCACTACCGCATACCGGCCCACGTCGAATGGTTTGGCAGAGCGCTGCAAAAAGTCGCTCTGCGAGGCCATTCGGGCGATCTGCGAGAACCACCCGAAGGAATGGGAGAACGCGCTAGAATATGCGTTGTTCTCGCTTATGTCTAGCTGTCACGAGACGTTGGGGGAAGTGCCAGCATTCCTGCTCTTCGGTGCCGACCCAATGTTACCACGGGGATGGCTCGAAGAGTTTCCGATGTACACTAAGGAAACAGAGGAGCGACAAGAAACTTATAGATACAGGTCAGATTTGTTGGCACATATGACCAAAGTTAGGAAAGAAGTGGCAGAACGGAATAGGGAGCGAAGGGCGGAAAAATTACGCCGCTTAAAAAAGAACAAACAGGCAAGGAAGATCGAGGTAGTTAGTAGGGTTTGGCTGCTGAGGATGGGGGGCAAAAAAAGGAAATTTGACTACATATTCCTGGGGCCATTCCGTGTAGTAGAACAGCTGTCAGATGTTACATTTCGAATTAGAGGTGAACGACATGATTTTATTACAACACATGTAGATAGATTGAAGCCTTGTGTTGGTCCAGTGGAGGCCAATAGGGAAAGATCACGTAGGCGAACCGTGGTCAGGGAAAACTCGGAAGAGTGGAATGAAGAAGAAATGGAGGAGGAGGAATTAGAAGGAGATAGGGTAGGTGTGGAAGCTCCGGTGATGTGCATACCGCATGAAGCAGAGCAGCCCAGGGAGGAAATATCCCAAGTTGAGGATAACCCGGTAATGGTGAATCAGGATGCGACAGAAGGGCAAGGTAAAGAGGGTGGTGGAGGACCCCCTAGTGGACATAGGTATAATCTACGACCACGGAGGCAAGTAGATTACCAAGCCTTGTGTAAGGATAAATAAAATACTTTTAAAATTTAAAAAAAAACTGGGTTTTGCAAACTCGGATTTTAATTTGAAGAACAGGGTTCTTCGTGTGTCTTGGTGGGGCGTGTCTGACTGTGAGTCAGTGTGAGTTTTGTTTGGTGGGGAAGGTGTTCCCGTGTGGGTGTGTGGAAAGATCATGTGTGTGGGTGTGCGCTCCATGAATTTGTTACAATTATTTAGTTCGTGTTGTTTATTTTCCGTGAGTAGGTGGTAGTCGTAGTAAGAGTGTGTATTAAATGGCTAATGATATATTTATAGTGAAAAATAAATGTTGAAGTTTGAAGCTAAAGCCCGCTCTGATCCCCATGATAGACTTAAAGTCACTTTTTATCGTGTAAATCTGCCTGGATCTCTGCGCTTAAGGGAGTAGCGATTTGCCAGAACATACGGGCATTTGATACAGTTTATATATAAATTAGGAAAGAAATGCTGCTACATTACTGACATAATGATTAACTTTTAAATAATTAATTATAACCTGATTTAATTGTCTTAATTTATTTCTCCTAATTTATCGGCCTATCTGCTGGGGTTTAACCAATTTTGTAAAATAAAACCCATATAATTTAAAATCCATTATTATCATAACATTATTAAATACAAAATAATTACTAAAAAATAAATTAATTTTACAAATTAATTTAGTAATATACAGGGTGATTATAATTAAAGTTTAAGTTTCAAAGCGCTATAAAAAAGAACCACTTTGTAGAATGACGTCCAATTAGAACGGAATGTTATTGAAGAAGGGGGAAAGCTTATGGCATAAGAAAAAAAAGTTGGTCCAAATTTTAGCAACAGATGGCGCTGTAAGCGTCAGAGTATGTAAATGAAAATACCTGTCAGTGTTCAGTGCTCCGATTGCAAACTTAGCGGAATTGAAGGCACGCATTGCGCAACACATTCTGAACGTGACGCCGGAGACACTTCGATCAGTTGTGGAACATGCTGTTTCTCAATTTCAACTTGCTGCACAGAATGCTGGACAACATATTGAACATGTTTTGCGCCAATCTCCCGCAATTTAAAAATCCGATTTGATGGATGCTTTGCACACTGAACAGTACAGTTGGTTTAACGTGTAACTTACACCTTAGCCTTTGTTTTACGATTCATTTGTCATTTGTAGTCGAAATTCTACAATAACATTCCATTCCAATTGGACGTCATTCTACTAAGTGGTTCTTTTTTTACAGCGTTTTGAAACTTAAACTTTAACTATAATCACCCTGTACATTAATTAATGGAGTAGTAAATGTTTATTAAAATTATATGTTGTTTATTAATTAATTTTACTCCTTATAAACGCAAAAGTTAAATAATAAATAAAAATAAATAATAAGATAAAAGTTCACCAATGAATCTTTATTTACTTTTATTTATTTTTATATCTTTTGCACTTATATGAAGTAATCATTCATTAATAAACAACATAAAATTTTAAATTAATTTAGTAATCTTTAGCATTGATAATATCAGATAAAATGTGCTCATCTCTTTAGTAATTATTAATAAGTATCCATTATGGTCCAATAAATTTGTTTCCGATGAATTTCTCTAAAATTCAGATACAGTACAGACCCGGCTGAACGCTGTCTTCGGGAGCCACGTTTTCGTGACCGCGTTAGATCGAGCCCCCCCCCCCCTGCATATGACAAGAATCGCGTTCTCATATGCACATATACACTTTCCTGTTTGTTTTCTTTTCGTTTATTTTTACTTAATAAACATGTCAATTGAAGCTACAGTATTGAATGTAGAAGCTATTCAGTCTAAAAGAGATAAATCGGCTAGGATCGAACGTGGTCAACAAGATCCACGATTTCATATGCACGTGTACCCTTTCCTGTTTTCTTTCGTTTCACTTAATAAAAATGTCAATTGAAGATACAGTATTGAATGTAGAAGCTACCGTAAATCCTCTACTATAATGCGAATTTTTTTGGCCTAAATAGGCACCTAAATTTGCTGGGTTGTATTATACAAGAGGATAAATATCAGCCCTCCAACGACGACTGCTGCCGGAGGAGGTTTTGTCCTGATGAAATTACCATATAATATACATTAATTATATTGCATATACAGTGTCCAGTTCATTATACAATGAATTAATTCATTTTTCATTTGAATTTCTCGTCGCCAACATTTAATACAAAAATAACTCCTCCCAAAGATCGCTACTTCCAAATACAGACCATCAATATTGATGGTCTCTGATTCCAAACTGCTTCGAACTACTGTCCTAATGAAATTCACAACGAAATTACCGTGTGTTATAGATTAATTATACAGCATATACAGTGTCCAGTTCATTATACAATAAATTAATTCACTTTTTATTCGAATTTCTCGTCGCCAACATCTAATATAAAAAAAACTCCTCCCAAAGATCGCTACTTCCAAATAGGCCTACTTCAAAACTGCCTCGAACCAAAGCCTACAAGAAAGCTTATGCAATCATGTTATGAAAAATGTTAAACTGAATAAAGATTACTTGTTTTTTTATTAAGAAAAGTGATGTACTGTTGTGTTTTTTTGTCGATGTGCGAGTGAGAAAGCTTTCCCTATCAATGTAGGGCTATAAACGTCCAAACTGCCTCGACGAAGCTGAGGCAGTTGCTTTTGTCGAAGTTGCTTTCTGTGCTGATCACATTCACACGAATTTACTGTGTATTATACATTAATTACATTGCATATTCAGTGTCCAGTTCATTATACAATAAATTAATTCACTTTTTATTCGAATTTCTCGTCGCCAATATTTTATACAAAAATAACGGTTAATTTTAACTATCCGCACAAATCGCGAGTCAAATCGCAAACGCAAGTCTCACTCTCCGCCCTGCGGGTCTCGGTGGTCATTGTTTTCTGTTATTCGAATGCCAGTCCCACTCTCGGCCCTGCGGGCTTCGTGGGTCACTGTTTTCCGTTACTCGAAAGGCTTCGGCGTTTTGTCTACGACGTCCCCCTCCTGCGGCAAATAAGTGATATATACCCCAACCTATTTGGTTACAGGGGGCAGTTGGTTTCCCCCCGGCCGGTTACAGGAATCGCGACAATTCAGTTTGCGGAATCAGTCATCGCACAATTTGCGCAGATAGTTAAAATTAACCAAAATAGCTCCTCCCAAACTGCTTCGAACTACTGTCCTGATGAAATTCTCAACGCATATGCCGTGTGATATAGATTAATTATACAATATATACAGTGGCCAGTTCAGTATACAATAAATTATTTCACTTTTTATTTGAATTTCTTGTCACCAACATCAGAAATAACTTCTCCCAAAGATCGCTACTTTCAAATAGGCCTACTTCCAAACTGCTTCGAATCAAAGCCTACAAGAAAGCTTATGCAGTCAAGTTATGAAAAATGTTAAAACTGAATAAAGTTTACTTGATTTTTCATTAAGAAATGTTCTGTTCTGTGGGGGGTTGTTTTTTTTTTTTTTTTTT
>JAHWFO010099378.1:76397-96763 GCA_023313115.1 Rhysida immarginata
TTTTTTTTTTTTTTTTTTGGTTTTTTTATTATTATTATTATTTTTTTTTTATTTTTTGTCGATGTGTGAGTGAGAAATGTAGGCCTATAAAAATCCAAACTGCCTCAATGAAGTTCCCTTCTGTGCTGAAGATATTCACATGAATTTATCGTGTATTATACATTAATTACATTGCATTGACACTTCCAGTTCATTATACAATAAATTAATTCACTTTTTATTCTAATTTCTCGTCACCAACAGCTACCGTAATATGAAACTAACTTCTTCCAAAGATCGTTATACTGTACTTGAAAACTGCCTCGAACCAAAGCCTACAAGAAAGCTTATGCAGTGAAAATATTAAACTGACTTAAGATTACTTGTTTTTTTTATTAAGAAAATTGATATAAAGTCGATGTGTGGTAATGAAGTAAATGTCCCAAAAATGAATTGAATTTTGGTGAATTTAAACTTTATACAATTTTGAACAAAGACAAGAAAGTTCACTTAAATGCATTTTTACATTTCTACATTTTTAAGATCCAGATTATTTAAAAATAAAGATTTTTTTCTGTATATTTTTGCATATTTTATTTCTCGCGAGGAGTCAAAAATGGGGATCGCATTATACAAGAGGATAGCATTTTTGCTGGTTTTTTTGGGCCGAAAAAGTGGAGTCGCATTATACAAGGGGTCGTATTATAGTAGAGGATTTACGGTATTTGTTAAGAGGCCCTTAGGGCCGAGAGTGGGACTTGCGTTTGCAATTGTGCAGATAGTTAACATTAACCTTCCGTACTTGTAATGTGTAAATTTTCAATATGTGCCTTTTGAACTCCCGTATTTTGTATTCTGTCATGGCTGCCAAGAGAAAGATCGCTGTTATCATATTTTTGTAATGAAAAGCAAATAATTATTGCAATTAAAGTTCAGAATTGAGTTTGTTTAATCTGCATAAGTTGTCCATTCTTCCCACGTCTATTTGAGATGTCATCAATCGGCGGAGCTCATCGATGTCAGCCAAGAAACGCGGATGAAATTGCGAATCGATTCAACCAAGAAACACTGGACAGATGAAATCGCGGCTCTTGTCAACCACGTCCGATCCGAATGATTTCAGTTGATTTATCGCTTTTAGACTGAATAGCTTCTACATTCAATACTGCATCTTCAACTGACTTTTTATTAAGTAAACATAAACGATAAGGAAACTGTGCATGTGCATATGAAATTGCGGCTCTTGTCAACAGCATTCGAACCTATTTCAGCTGATTTACCTCTTTTAGACTGAATATGAAATGAATAAAAATACGTATTATACTAGGTCTGCACGTGTACAGTTTCTGTTTGTGTTCTTTTAATAAAAATGCCAATTGAAGGTATAGGATATAGGACAAAATGCAACCGGACAAATCCTTATACTGAAACTGGATTTCTTTTTTATTTTATTCAGAACTATTTGCAAATAAGTTACATTTTATACATATAATTGCCTTTTTGTTGATCACGTTTTCCCTTTTAGACTGAATGGCTTCTACATTTAATAGTGTAGACTCAATTGACATTTTTATTCCGCAGCACCAGTCAGATGCGTGTCTAACGGATATCTCCGAAATTTTTTTAATTTAATAAATTAGTAAATAGACGAATTATACTTGACCTCTGTTGCCTTTTTAAATTATACTGTTTTTAAATTTAAATATTGTGAAAAATGACCTCCCCCAGTAAGCAACTGTCTCACAACTGCTAACACTGTATGCGCTGGGGAGCAGGCATGTCAAGGGTTCGGGACCAAATTGTAAGGATAAGCTGACACAAGTGATATAGTTTGGTTCTACACATTTATTTTACTCAATTCAAAGTAAAAATTACATATACAGTAGTGCGCAATTCATCAAACAAAACATTACTTAGAACGACGAGGGGGGGCCCATCAATTTTACACGTCTAAACACAAGACTCGTAATGCGCTAAGTACTGCTCATTAATCATAATAAATACTGGCACTCCAGCACAAGTCTTCATGAACGACAGTCGCAAATGAACAGAGTTTCCTCAAGGAGAAGGGGAGAGAAAATTTACTCCCAAGGTTGACATGTCAATGCAGACAGTTCTGTGCCCCCAAATAAGTATTCCCAAAGAAAACAGACAAACGCTCACAGGCTGGCAGCACCTCCTTTATGACCAGACAAGGGGGAAGGTACGGTAACCCCTCTTGGCAGGCACGGGTGCTAAGACGCGACAGCCACTGGCGAGCTCCCGAGCCGCAACGACGTCGAGCGGTGTGCTTATACTCAACTCGTCGAGCGGTGATCAACTCTCGGAGTATTCACTCTCTATGCCACTACTACCCGTGACAGTTGCACTGTCTCATCATGTATCACATTGTGGGTGCAATTAGTTTATTTTACATACAAGGTAAAAATATTAAATCTAATAATAGCATTCTTCCAGAGGTTGAGACAGCCGAGGTGTCTTAACACTTGGGTGAGGCTTTTCACATAACCACCACGCGGGTGCAGTACAGAGTTGTGTCACTTTTGCATCCGATGTCCTCGGCGGGAGGCCCGAAACTCGTTTAAATATTTGCACACTCAAAATATCCAACAAACTGTTCCTCACAGCGTTAACACCAAATAAAAAGGTCAACCAAGTTCCGCAACAACTCATATGATTACCAGTCTAGACCTGCTTGGTGTCTACGTCACACTTCGAGAATCCCAGATTCATGGTACACGACCGTGGCGAACATCGAATAGCTGACATCATATCATCGGGGCAACAATCTCCATTCCTTCCGATTCTACTAAACCAGTCCTTTTAAATTGGTTATAAATATGCAATACTCTTTTAAATGGATCATTCCGCAGAAAACAGGTACAAACTACGTATAAATAATTTAATTATGAACGTAAAACGGTTATAACCCCATCACTTTGACATTCGAAATGGAGAGGAAAAATCTCCTAACACTAATGTATGTCTGCTCGACTCGGGCGTTACACACAAAAAGGAATTTTTCAACAAACAATACACATAGTCAAATTATAGCATTTCTCCTTGGAATTCTTCCTAACACGATCCTCTGTTGGAAGCTGAGACGATCTTCTCAGAATTCACTCCCAATAATCGCAGCTCCAACAGAAGATAATAATATACTCGTAAAATCTTCATTCTAACAATGCCTCAAAACAACAGACCTTACACACTCAACTACACATGATAACACCTAATTCAAAATCAACAATCACTTTACTAAAATACACTCATCAATAAGCTAAAATAGTTCAATCCTGACAGATACAAACAGACGAGTTCTCCCACTCCCACCCACAAACTGTACGAGCAAACAAGAACGACCTAAACGCAAATAAAATAAAAGAAAATATTTTGAACTTAACAAAAATGCCCCTCGCCGGACTCATATGACACCCCAACTGACATGGAATGTCACATGCGCCCGACAAAAGACCTTGAACACACCCTAACACAGGGTTATGTTCAAGCGCTTTAACCCCTTAAAACACAAAAACTAGCCACTGAATACTAACAATACATACGGAAATTAAACGTACAAAATTCATATGCTACACCAAAATACGACAAATAACAAAAAGAAAAAAAACAACACAGATTCTCTCACACTGTTTCTCTTCTATTTACCTCCCCTCGTAATTCACCATTCGAGTTCACAGAACCCCGTGCTCCCTCTTCCAAGAAAGGTGGTTGGGTACTGTTACTCATCCATACTCGCTCCGGAACCATTCTCCTCCCAATCTTCTGTTACCTCACACCTCTCAGTATGGTCAGGATTACCCATAGCAAATCGGGCACCTCGGCTACTGCTTATACTACCACACGCCTACCATTACTCGAACTCTTCCGCTTTACACCGGTATCCTCCATATTTTTCTTCTGTACACTCTTACCACCATTTCCCCTCCTCGTCTGCTTTTTAGCCCCTCTATTTTTACTCCTATTCAACCCCTGGGCTGACATTGCCCACATATCCACTTCGCTTGTGAATCCCTCTCCTTCAGTTCTGAATCCAGCTGTCTACGAACCTTTTGGAATACCTGTAAGCCCACTGCTCAAACAGGTTCCTCTTCCCCAGGTCCTATGGTCCCTGAGGGCGTCTAGCTCACCTTCCTCGCACAATGCCGATTTCCTCAACTTTATCATTAACTACGGCTCTATAAGGCTGTGACCCCACACTGGTTTCTGGCCTCAGCGTGGCCTCCACACTGGGATATTGTTGTGGTGTGAACACTTCCTCCCCTGCCTCTTCTCCTACCATTCTTTCTACATCATCACACTACCAGCTCGTTGCTGCATTAACCTGCTGCACCTCTGGATGCCACTCGGCACTTAAGACTGGAGGCACGACTATCACAAGAGTTCCAGTACTCTGCATACCCACCACCCCAAAGTCACGGTTACTCAGGTCCAAAGAATTATTTGGCAGCATATCTTGAAAATTGCCAGTCTCATTTGCATACGAGCATCCTACTGGATGTCTCCACAATACTGTAGATGCCTCTTCTTCAAGAGGCTGTGCTAGACCAGGATCATACCACCTGGTCAGATAACTATTTACATCCACTACCTCTCTCATTTCTGGAGGGTGACACATGTTAATTATTGTTAATTTGGATGAATATGTTATAGTTATTTCTTACGTTATGTGAAATAAGGTTGTAAAATCATTTTTGTAATTTTTGTAACTGATATATGTATGTTCCCTTTTGCCTTCCGTACTTTTGTGTAAAAAGTCCTCAGATTTGTGTCGCATGAGTTTCCGTAGAGAAAGACCAAGGTTGTTAAAAAGAAGGTGGCCTCTATTGGCCGATTTCTCTCAAAAGCACTCTCATTGCCTTCTGGGATTGTGACGTCACCTGGAAGGTCGGCAGCAGGCGATCCGCCCCTTTTAACATAAAGCTGAGATGGCTGGAGTTCCATGTGCTTTTGCTAATAACAAACGCAATTATTAATTATTTTTAGTCCAATATCATAATATAGAGTGGATTTATTATATTTCCATGCATTTATTCTTCTCATGGCAATAGATAAGAGCAAAATTTCATTAAATGAGCTAACCCCCACCCCTTCTTATAATGAAAAAGAGCACACTCGTAACGAGCAGGAGATGTGCTCTTGATACAAGTGTTAAAACTCAAAAATCCAACAGATTGCAGTACGAGAAAATCGAAAGAGAAAATGCGAAACCTGAAAGAGAAGTTTAGAAAATAAGACATACAGAATACTTTTCGCTTTCATCTTCACCACCTTCACTCGTAGCAAGTAATTAAACCTGTTCAGTGGCTTCAGATTCATTTGAACTGTAAACCACGTTCGGAAAAACGACGAGGTTGGATACGCTTTCACTCTCAAATTGTAATATGAGCAAAGCGAAAGTGCTCAGACTCAAACAGAAAGTAATCGGGTATGTAGGCATTACTTTTTTTTTCCTTTCATATTTTTACAACCATACAAGTATTGACAGATGTTTAATGGTGTAATAGCATTAATGCTAAATGATTGAATACTGTAACAGGTTAATCGTTGAAGAATTGCTTTGATAAGGTGGCCTCGCTGTTGCAGTATTTGCTTTTGTATTTCAGTGCCAAATGTATATAAACAGATCTTTCATTTGTAATCTCTGAATTTTAAACACATATTATTCCAATAAATTAATTATATAAAACCTTGGCATGTTTTTTTCTTTTATATTGGTGATAGATAGTAGAAATAGGCTGGGAAAAAAGGGTCCCCCCGCTATTCCCTATAGTTTTCTATGACGTTCGTCTGCTCCAACCTTCCAGTTGACATCACATGTCAGCAGCCAATGACCATCGATCACCCTGATAGAGGCCACCTTCTCTTTAACAACCTTGGAGAAAAACACTTCTCTCCTGTCATGACTGCCGTTAAGGAGGTCGCCACACACGTTGTAACTCTTGTACATGTAATGTAATGATGGAATCATTAAAGTTCTTGCTATTAAGTTTAAATAGTCTACGTTTTGCGTCATTATCCACGTCATCTTAATTCGAAATGGCATCAGCGAAATTAGGCAGTATTCTTAACACGATTAACATGGTTATGGGCCGTAGCAACGCAAGAGGCCTAACGACGTCAACGATGCAAGCAGTTTGAGAAGCCTTACAGCATTCATAGTGCATGACCGCTGCCCACAAGTCGATAAATATCGTGGGCACAGAAACGGTAAGATTCAATTCCGTATTTTCATAAAACTTTGTTTCATACTTTTATGAAGTTCCTGATACTCTCTCTTCTTTTCCTGAGTGGGTGCACCAGAGAAAACATGGCGACATTCGAATCAGCGGAATCGAAGAATGCCTTGGATTTTGCCAAGTTACGAGGATCAGAAAATTACCGAGAATGGCGCTGAAATGTATCTATGTTATTAATGTCTCATCGTGCGTTTGGAATTGTCGAGGGTAAAGAGGATCCACCTGCAGCCACTGCACCAGTGAGTGAGAAGAACGATTTTACTCTCAGACAAGGTAAAGCCATGTGCGATATTTATTTGTCCCTGGAGCCATCTGTAAAAGTAATTATTGGTGGAACAACAGATCCAAAGATTGCGTGGGAGTTGTTGCAAGCAAACTTTGAGCCATCGTCGAAGTGCTACAATGCAGCGAGATGAAGGACTATCTCAGTTTATTTGGCTAAATTAAAAGATTTTTCACACGGGTTGAAGGACTTGAACTGTCCCATTGCAGATCTACATCTGGCCTATAAGATGATAAATTCTTTACCAGACCGGTTTGCACCAATTGTCTCGATGCTATGTCTCCAGATGACGAATTCACTTCAAAGACAGTAGAAAAAGCTCTTTTGGCAGAAGAAGGATGTGCTCGACATTCGAATGTAGGCTTTAAAAATGTTAGTTCAGCTTTTGTTTCAAATAATCCAACTGCAAACCCTGTAAACTCTATAAAACTGCCAATGCAAGATTCTCGCAGTGGTACTGCGACAGTTACTGGTAATAACAGTTATGCAAATTATAGGTGTAATAGGTGCAGGAATTATGGTCATATTTCCAGGAGACAATCATAACACTTCGCATGCCCCGCAAACCAACCTTATGGCTTCATGGTTTGCTGTAGTCCCAGAATGCTCTAGTTTGCCTCAATATATTGATAAATATTTGAAACCAACTCAAGTAGAACCTACCTATCGTCCACAGATTTTTAGTAATAATTCAGGGTCAGTATATCAGTTTATTTTTGATAATGGGGCCACACATCATATTTGTACCAATCGAGAATTATATGCTACATTTAAAGATTTAGACAAACCTATTGTTCAGGGTCGTGGTACAGTTAATGCCAAAGGTTCGGTGTAGTCTTTTTTGTCTTAATTGATAGTTCCGGTAGAAAAGCTCCTATCAAATTATAAGAAACTTACTACGTGCCAGATATGAATATGAACTTAAGTTTATCTACCATTGATTGTAACGGTTTTTCTTATCTGGGCCACCATGGTCAATTGGAAATTTTTGACAAAAATGGAAACAGTTATCTGAAGGTTAATATGGAAAATGGTCTTACCCAAGAAAAGCAATTAAACATTCAGAAATTCACTTGGCAGTCACTAGTGATAATAATGTTGCTCCTCAGAAAGTAGATTTGTCTTCTTTGAAAGTTTGGCATGAAAGATGTGCACATATAGGTTTAGACAAAATCAATCGTGCAAGTAAAAATGATTTGGTTAAAGGCTTGCCTACTAGTTTAAACCAAGATGTTCATACGTGTGGTGTTTGTACCATGGGAAAGTTAAAAAGGGGTCCTTTTAAACAGTTACCGAATATTTCATCCACACAGCCTCTCGAATTATTACATGTAGACTTATGGGGACCTGCCCCGTTACCAAGCAAAGCGGGGACTCACTATTTTTTAGCCATTGTAGATGATTACACAAGATTTGTAACATTCTATCCTTTAAAAGCAAAGTCAGATGTCATGGCCATTTTAAAACAACACATTATTATTGTAGAACGTCAGATTGGACTAAAAGTTTTAACAATCAGATCAGATAATGGCATGGAGTTTTGTTTGAATGATTTGGAGAAATATTTAAAATCATTGGGGATAAACCACCAAGTCACAAATGTCTATTCACCTGAAATGAATGGGGTCGCAGAGAAAATTAATCAAGATGCGGTTAATGTTGTTCGCACATTGTTGATTTCTACCAAGTTACAGCATGGTTTTTTGGGCTGAAGCTTTATTGACGTATGCGCATGTCCGAAACAGACTGCCACATTCTAGTGATAAGAGTAGTACTGCATATGACAAAATTAGAGCCCAAATCTAGAATCGGTATATTTATAGGTTATGCTAATTATACCAGAGGTCGATCCTATTAGAAATAAGGTCGTCGAACTGAAACAGCGTAAAGTCGTCGAATCATCGTGTGGTGTAAATTTCTTTCCACGATTTAGTCAGAAAATTCCAGAAATGGTTCATCCACAACTGACTGATGATAGTGATATTGGAGAAGTTTCTCAATTACCAAATATTTTGGATTCATCATCAGTGTCATCAAGTTCTGTTAAAACTCCTATAACAAAGTCACCAGAATTAATTGTTCCAAAAACTAAAGTTACTCAAAATAATTCAGCAAGTTCTGATAGTAAAGCCAGTGGTGGAAGCAAACTGGGCCTTGGTTTAGGCAAATAGTTCCACGTTCTAATGGTTCTAGACGAGATGTTTATTACATTTCACCTTATAATGGTAAAAGATATAATTCGAAAGCTAAAATTGAAGCTTATTGCAAGGAAAATGGGTTTCCATATAAGGAAGATAAGTTTAACTTCACCATGAAAGAAGGTATTGTTGTACCTGATCAAGTTCCCATAGAGAGCATGATTTCCAAGATGAAGTTAGTTTAGATCCTACTTCAAGTGATACCATGAAATCAAATTATGTAGCTTGTTTCACCTGTCAAATTCCTAATTCATATGAAGAAGCTATGCCGTCTAATTACTCAGATTGTTGGAAACAGGCAATGCAGGAAAAACTTACGACTATGGTTGAAAGATGTATAGGAGGAAATCCCGAGACCAGAAAATCAGAAAGTACTAACTTGCCATTGGGTTTATGCCTTGAAAACAAATCTTGATGGGTCCATAAAAAGATTTAATGCCAGGTTAGTGGCACATGGCCATAAACAACGCAAGGGTATTGATTTTTCAGAGACCTTTTCTCCAGTTATTGATTTTGTTATTGTAAAATTATTCTTTGTTCTTTCCGTTGTTCAAATGGGATGGAAACATGAGCATTGGGATGTTAAATGTGCCTATCTTTATGGAAAATTGAATCAGATGATTTACATGGAATTGCCTAAAGGTTATATAAAAAATGATGACAAAAAGTCAGTTTTATTACTTAAGAAGTATCGTTATATGGATTAAAGCAGTCAGGACGTTGTTGGTTTTTCCATATATCAAACGTTTTGCAAAAGATGGGATTAAAACCATTTTTACATTGTCCCTGCGTATTTAGACTTCGCACAGATTGTTTCTTATTACTTTATGTAGACGATATCGCAATTTTTGCAAAGGATTCAAATATCATGTTAAATGTTTTTTTCCCATTTTATCTGAGAGTTACGAATTGGTTAATCTGGGACCTATTCGATGTTTTTTAGGTGTAGAATTTGTTTACATAAATGGGCATTATTATATGCACCAGATATCATACATTAAGAAAGTTGTTTCTACATTTGCTAAACATATGAGTTTAAAAGTTTATACTCCAATGGAAGTTGGGAAAGATTTTGTTAATTGCTTATCAAAAAATGAAGAAATGACGGAGCAATTCCCATACAGAGAATTGATTGGTTCTCTTTTATTCCTAGCAAACCGAACGTGTCCAGATATAATGAACGCTGTTGTTTATTTTGCTCAATTTTCTTCAAATCCATTGAATGTGCATTGGAATGCTTTATTACGAATTTTGTATTACGTTAATACAACTAAAGATCTTGTTATTTATTTAGCACTGAAAGACCAGTCAGGATTAATTATGTTAACAGACGCAGCATGGGGTACAGGTGTTGATTCTAGACGTTCATTTTCTGGTTATATTTGGTCTTTAAATGGTATTTTCCTGGGCTGGAGATCATGTATCCAGCGTTGCATAGCTAAGTCTGCTATGGAAGCCGAAGACGTTGCTTTAGATTTAGGTGTTAGTGAGATCATGTGGATCACACACAAATTAAATGAATGTGAAGGATTCGATTTTCAAACATTGAAACCATCGGTTAAGTGCGATAATGAAGCAGCTAATTCTTTTACTAAGAATGTCACAGTTAATAATAAAACAAAACACATTGACATACGATATCATGCGGTACGAGTTTTATACCAAAGAGATTTGTTTGATCTAATATATGTTAAAAGCCAAGACAATACGGCAGATTTACTAACCAAACCTTTGCTGGCATTAAAATAAAAGGGATTTGTAAACAATATATTTACTGTAATTCCAAATTAAAGGGGGAGATTGTTAATTAGTGTTAATTTGGATGGATATGTTATAGTTATTTCTTAAGTTATGTGAAATAAGCTTGTAAAATCATTTTTATAATTTTTGTAACTTATATATGTATGTTCCCTTTTGCCTTCCATACTTTTGTGTAATAAGTCCTCAGATTTGTGTCGAATGAGCTTCCGTAGTTTTTGTAGAGAAAAACACTTCTCTCCTGTCATGGCTGCCGTTAAGGAGGTCGCCACACACGTTCTAACTCTTGTACATGTAATGTAATGATGGAATCATTAAAGTTCTTGCTATTAAGTTTAAATAGTCTACGTTTTGCGTCTTTATTATCCACGTCATCTTAATTCGAATTGACATCAGCTAAATTAGGCAGTTTTCTTAACACGATTAACAACACATACCTTCCCATTGAGTAGTTGCTTGCTACCACTGGTTGAGCCCACTCATATCCTCCACTATACCCTACATTATTAGTCGCGACTACCCCTCTTCTCCATTTCACCCATACCTGTCCCACACGCAACCACTTAATATCCTTAAATCGAACCCCCATCATTTGCACCCATCCAGCTCCATCCTCTGCACAAACAGCGAAGGGTCCTATCCAACGTGCTTTATTCCCCATACGACGTGGAGCACTTCTTCCTGGAACCTTCATCATAACCCATTTGGGGTCCGGGTGGTAGTATTCTTCGCTTCCAACCCTCCGACAATTTTCCTCCAACCTGTCAATACCCACATGTGCATAGCCACTTCAGTCTATGCCTACCGTGTGCACATTCATTCCATTCGTATATGTTCCATTACTTACCACCCTCTCAACTGGGAGGACATTCACCTTCCCAACCACCTTGAAGCGCATGCACATTGAAACATTAATCCCTTCAATACGTCCCATGCCCAGGATACCATCATATGGGCGATCTGCGAACAAGTGCACTAGAAATGTTTGCGTGCCCATATGTCGGCCCTGGACAACCACATCCAGCATTCCCCCTTGTTTGTCGATCAGCATGTTGACGTACTGCCCTTGTAGGTACACCGGATCCTTAGGATGCCGACTTGCATTTACACTGCGAGGTCCTGGTGCAGGCTGCGGACAATTCCTGGCAAGATCACCCAGTTGCCCACAGCAGTAGCAACCAGTGTTCGCACTTACCCCATGAGGTACCACAGCACGAGATTCACTAGGCGCCGGCACTGTTGGCGTCACCTGTGCCTTCATTTGAGCTACCACCATTATTCCACTGTCTTGGACAGGCCCTCCATCACCCCTTCTAATTTCCTAATGGACTCAGAGGACCCACAGCTACCTCCCCGGGTTTTTGGTGAGTTGTAATTTGGGTTACCTCCCGTGATTCCCTTCGAGCAGGAGCACCCTGTATTTGGCCCACCTTCGCCACCCGAGCCCATCTCCCCGGCCTCCACGACATTCGCTGCCCTTTTATATTTTTTCTCAAGGTCTTCTGACTGCATGGTCAGCACGACCGCCTCTTTATAAGACTTCGGGTTAGCTATCAGCAACGCCCTCCGATGAGCCAACAGGCAGCTATTGCTAAAGCGCTGCAGGAGTGCAGTCTCACGCATAGGGACGGCCTCCGGAGTGGCACTAATTTACCGCTCCATAGCCAACCCGAGGCGGCCGGCAAAAGTGGACACTAACTCATTTGGGCCCTGGACGGTATCCTGGAGCTCCTGGGAGAAGTCACGGGTGACCTTCAACTTCCCAAACACGTGCACCAAGCGCGCACGCAATTGCACATAACCGTCGATGTCGAAGAGTTCGTGCTCAGCAGCACGCTTGGGCGCAGCTCCCTTTAGCTTTGATCTTATGATCATCACCTTTACATCGGGCGTCCATTTCGCGAGCGTACCAATGCTTTCAACGCTTGCTAAGAACGCCTTGATGGTTATAACCCCTTCTTCCCCTATAAACGCCGGAACCGCTCCTGTGTAGCCAGCCAGTTCTGGTGCGGCAGCTGTCCCCGCGTCCCCTTCATTTCCTGGCATTTCCCTTCTACACAACAAGACGTTATAAGTCACGAAATACACAAAATGACAAACAACACTATAATCTGCATTAACACACACAACTAATCAGCATTAAACTCCTTATTCACTCTTACACACACGTTAGCATGTCATTGCCTCAACACAGGCAAACCGGGCACCCTCAATAATCCGGGAATTCCAAATATTTTGTCCCTGTTCAGGGGCCAGTGTGAAGAACGTCCTCCCCCAGTAAGCAACTGTTCCACAACCGCTAACACTGTATGCGCTGGCGAGCAGGCAAGTCAAGGGTTTGGGACCAAATTGTAAGGATAAGCTGACACAAATGATATGGTTTGGTTATACACATTTATTTTACCCAACACAAAATAAATCTTACATATAAAGTCCTGCGCAATTCATCAAACAAAACATTACTTAGAATGACGAGGAGGCCTCTTCGAACTTACATGTGAAAACGCAACACTAGTAATGCGCTGAGCATTGCTTATTAATCAGAATAAATACTGGCAATCCAGCACGTCTTCATGAACAACAGTCGCAAATGCCCAGAGTTTCCTCAAATGAGGAGAAGGGGAGAGAAAATTTACTCCCAGGGCTGACATGTCAATGCAGACAGCTCCGTGCCCCCGAATAAGTATTCCCAAAGAAAACAAACGCTCACAGGCGGGCAGCACCTCCTTTATGACCAGACAAGGGGGGAGGTACGGTAACCCCTCTTGGCAGGCACGGGTGCTAAGACGCGACAGCCACTGGCGAGCTCCCGAGCCACAACGACGTCGAGCAGTGTGCTTATACTCAATGCACGAGAACGTTCGGTGATTGACTCTCGGAGTATTTACTCTCTATGCCACTACTACCCGTGACATTTGCACTGTCATCATGTATCATTTTTGGGTGCAATTAGTTTACTTTACATACAAGGTAAAAATATTAAATAACAGCATTCTTACAGAGGATGAGACTGCCCAGGTGTCTTCACACGTGGGTGAGGCTTTTAACATAACCACCACGAGGGTGCAGTACAGAGTTGTGTCAGTTTTGCATCCGATGTCCTCGGCGGGAGGCCCAAAACTCGGATGCACACTCAAAAATCCCAACAAACTGTTTCTCGTGGTATTAAGAGCAAATAAAAAGGTCACTCACCAAGTTCCGCAACAACTCATACGATTACCAGCCTTGACTTGTTTGGTGTCTAAGTTACACTTCGAGAATCCCATATTCATGGTACACGATCGTGGCGAACATCGAATAGCTGACGTCTTATCATCGGGGCGATGATCTCCATTCCTTTTGATTCTACCAAACCAGTCCTTTTAAATTGGTTATGATGTGACATTTCATGTCAGTGAGTGTCACGTGGGTCCGGCAGAGAACATATAGGGGTTTGTCTGATTTTAGTTATAAAACTATGGGTAGTTTTTGTTTTATACTTTTGTAAGAATTGTTTCTCTCGTTACTTCTCTTGTCTGTTGTTTAATTGTGTGTTAATATATTTATTTTATTATTCAGAAATAGTATATTTTAAGATGTTTGATTTCATTAATTTTTTGAAAGGCTATGGTTATTTTTTAAGTAATTGTTGGCGATTGCTGTTTGCAACGATGGTCGTGCGACAGGAATCGCCAGTGTTACCAAGAAAGCATTGTTTCTGGGATCTTTTCCGAGAAGCTGTGCGATCTCAGATTTTTTTATGTATTGTTGGGTTTTCTTGCATTTTTTTTTTTTTTTTTTTTGGCTGTGAGCAACCGCTGCGAATGGACGTACAAGAAAAAAAGGTCACAAAAATGGTGGGAACGCCGGAAAGTTCGAGAGATGTTTTGTTAGTTTATTCTCAGTGGGCGATGGCAATTGAATTTGATTATCATAATGTACTAAAGTACGGTACCCAATTTTAATCGAAAAGGAAAGTAATCCAGGTCCGTTGGAATTTTCCATGCTGTTACTTCCGACCGGTTGTCGCGTTCAACCAGAGATTGGTTTTCGACACATCAATGAAGTCAGCGAGCAATTCAGATGACATTTGCGGGTGAGTTCGTTCTGTGTTGTGTGTCCAAGAAAGTCTGCTGATTTATGCGAAGAAATAGTGCAACTTTGGTTAGAGAAAATAGAGCAAAATACATAAACTTTAACAGGAACAGTGTTTGTGTATCACGGAGACTGTGGTTATAACATAGTGAGAAACTGCGTAATTGAACATTAGAGAAACATTTAGTAATGAGGTTGCGCTGTCTTGGTTTTAATATTGCTATACAGTAAAATCCCGTTACAACGTACCTCACTTTAACGTACATTTCAGAATAACGTACTAATTTTACATTCCCTTGGTTAAATTATCCCTTCAGTACAACGTAAATCGTTCACATGTCTTGCTCTGATTGGTCAATGCAGCCCATGCAAAAGTTGCAACTGGGCCAATGGGCTAATTAAGTCGAGTAAGCAGACGGCCATTACATATTTTTTAAAAAAATTAATGTAATACTACATATTGTATATGCTATAGAGTATTTGTACTGAATAAAATAAAATGCATTCATGTATTCTTATGTTTTTCTATGAACATTTGCATTGTTCACAAGCCCCCCCCCCCAGATGGTGTGAGACTACAGAATAACGCACAAATTTCCAGGTCCCTTGAAGTACGTTGCAACGGGGTTTTACTGTACTATGTCTGTATTATAGATAATTAATTACAGTATTTGCATAGCATGCATGATTAGTATTATGAAGAGGTCGTGATGATGCAACTAAACTTGTTGTTAGGTATAAGCAGGAGTCCTTGATCCAAATACTATTTCACAGGGAGTGGCACTTTGTGTCCGCATGGGCGTGCCTGTCGCTCTTGCCGAGCAAAATTTAATTGACCACGTCCACCGAAGTGCGTTTAATGCTGCTATATTGAGCCACAAATACGCTGGAGTGCTAACAAGAGGCTACTACGGACCTCCTCTTATGCGTCACTTAATCAAAAGGTCCGTGCGACGCGGGTATGCATCCATTTTCTGGATAGAATAAACACTTTCGGTGAGTTAGTGGAAAAAAATACCATAGTAGCGTTATCCCTGTATTAGGACCGGCCTGTATAACTCGGGTGTGTTTGAACTGATGCACATAGATATTAGTTGCAGAATCTGGCACATGTTGTTTATTGCGCTAATGTTATAAATAATAATAGTCAATTAGTAATATAGTTTCTTAAGTTCGGAGAGGGCCCTCTACTGATGTTACTATATTAGATAAAGATTAGAGTCCATGCACTGTATAGATTAACATCCATCTGATTATGCATATGTAGGATAGATGTACCAGTAGTTGACAGTGTACCAGTAATTGACAATCCACGATTTAAAGGCTTTTAATAAAGTAACAAAGCAAGAAAAGGGACTGGGGTTGCCACCTCTTATTAAACAACGTATTAGGCTTCCCAGAAAAACAAAAAACAAGGAACTCTGGTCCCTATTATGGCCGCAAACACGTGTCGATTGTTCAATGCCTTATCGAGTCGAAAAAACCTTGTAATGAACCACTACGCGAGGGTTTGAGTACTTGAATTTATTTCATGAATGTTATGCAATATTTGTTATTAATTTTACGTGAACCTTTTTGTGTGATCAGTGGACAATACTTCTAGTAGTAACAGAATTTCTGATGACTAATTTTTTAACTGTTTTAATCCACCGTCAATTACTAGAACCCAGATATGTAGTGTCACTAGTAATTGACATAACCTGTCAGTTATTGATAATTTCTGTGTTTAAAAAAAAAAACGACCACAAAATATACTAATATGGTTTAGAATGTAGGGTAATAATAAGGAAACATGATGATTTTAAGTGTAACTTCTGAATTTCCAGTATTTAACCTGTGTCAATTATAGGAACTTGACTGTCAATTTCTAGATCACCCACTTTGACATAAATCTTCTACGCCCTATTCACCGACTCTTTTTGTCGGTCCTGAATCTTGTCACAGAGACGATCAACAGATAGCCCAAGACAAGTTATCTTCCAAGAAAAAAACTACTATTCTGTTTACTATGATAAGACGTAGCATAGGATGAATTGGATGAATTTTGCAAAGTTGGAGAACAGTTGTCAAAAATCAAGTTTTTCTATGAACAAATTGTTGGCCAAGATCTGATGATACTGCAACTACTGGAAAACACCTTCAATTTTTATGGTCTTTGCAATCTACATGGGAATAGACTGATTTTATATATTATTTCAAAGGGGAAAAAAGATAAATGATCAATATGAACAACTTAAGTTTTAAAAAGCACAATTTTAGTTATGTTAAATACTTTACACATTCTTAAAAATGCTTGATTTCTTCAGCTACTTTTGAATGTTATCAATTTTTTTTGTATAAATATATAATAAAAATGTGTAATTAAAGTATTGTCAATTACTGGTGAAACTGCCTGTCAACTTCTGGTGCATTAACTGTCAACTACTGGCGATTCATGCATTAGTTAGGAAAAAATTTAATAACTTAATAGCTTTTAAAGATACAATAATTGTATAGAGATTGGTGCATTCTGCATTCTATTTACAATGTAATGGTATAATTAGAAAAGTTTCAAAATAATATTTGTATTACGTACACAATTTTGTTTCACAGTAATGTCTTAAACTGTCAATTACTGGTACATCTACCCTGGATTGCTCCAAGATGAATATTTAAGTCCTTGATGAGAAATAAAGAGAGTCATTTTGTAATTTTAATTGATCAGTTGCTGAAGAGGTTTCACTTTAATTTTAAGATTCACACCCCGTGGTATCAGCCCCGAACCCTTGATGCCCGTCTCACCCGACACTAGTTGCTGAAACATAATAAGAGGGGGAGGGGTGTCATAATGAAATATGCAATACTCTTTTAAACGTACCATTCCGCAGAAAACAGGTACAAATTACGTATAAATAATTTAATCATGAACGTAAACGGTTATAACCCCATCGCCATGATATTCGAAACGAAGAGGAAAAATCTCCTAATGCTAACGTATGCCTGCTCGGCTTAGGCGTTACACAAAAAAAAAATAAAAAAATAAAAATAAATAAATAAAAATAAAAACAAAAAAAAAAAAAAAAGGAATTTTTCAACAACCAAAACACACATAAATTATAGCATTTCTTCTTGGAATTCTTCCTAATAATCCTCTGTTGGAAGCTGCGACGATCTTCTCAGAATTCGCTCCCAGAAATCGCAGCTCCAACAGAGGATAATAATACACTTGTAAAATCTTCATTCCAACAATGCCTCAAAACAACAGACCTTACATATGCAACTACACATGATAAACAACACCTAATTCAAAATCAACAATCAATTTACTTAAATACACTCATCAATACGCTAAAATAGTTCAATCCTAACAGTACAAACAGACGAGTTCTCCCACTCCCACCCACAAACTGTACGAGCAATCAAGAATGGCCTAAATGCAAATAAAGTAAAAAGAAAATATTTTTAACTTAACAAAAATGCCCCTCACCGGGCTCATATGGCACCCCAACTGACATGGAACCACATGTTTTATTTAACTTTTCCAAAGAAAAACATTATACACCATCTCCCGTTTTGTAGAATGTATAAATTTGGTAACATCATGTCTGATATAATCTATCTAAATTTTATGAGTTATTATCAATATAAGTAAACTATTGCTAAAAATATAACACTTACCTTGTGATTCTTTCTTTGTTTTACTGATTAATATTTTTACATTTATTCTTTTTATTACTGTATAATTTAAAATTTTTATTGGATTTAAATTTTTTAAAATTATAATCACTGTGTTAGAAATGGTTTTGAAATATTACTTTTATCTTATGATCATTTTCTTTGTGTATATTTAATATTATATTTATTCATTTTTATATTGTATTACGTATAATTTTTATTCTTGTAAGCTGTTATTGGGCTTTCATGGCCTGTTGCTTGCAAAATTACAAATAAAATAAATAAATAAATAAATAAATAAAAGAACATTTATAGAGAAAAGCATATATGTATAGGTCGATTTTAGCCTGAGTGCAATCAGCCTTCAAGTATGAATTAGAGAAAGATCAGTTTGTTTTTTTTTAAAGGATAACTCTACGGTCACTTACAACTTTACTTAAATCGAAAGACTAACATATTAATGACATCATAGCATATTTAATTTTTTAAAATTCGAATCCTAAATGTGTGAAAAACAAAAATTTCGAGTGCGATTTGAAATCGGGGGGCATCAATCTTGGATG
The DNA here is from genome assembly GCA_023313115.1 of Rhysida immarginata. Taxonomy (NCBI): domain Eukaryota; kingdom Metazoa; phylum Arthropoda; class Chilopoda; order Scolopendromorpha; family Scolopendridae; genus Rhysida; species Rhysida immarginata. Next base: position 95,164 of record JAHWFO010099378.1, read on the forward strand.
GAGGCATGACATAGTGCGAGGATTGCTCGCAGCAAGCTTTGTAGCGAAGCTTTAAAATTCACTATAGATCTGCATTCACTACAATTTTCACAATGTCTGGACATGAAAGCAGAGATTCAGATATCAGTTTTAAGATTTACGAAGATACGGAGGCTTATTTTAACAACTATCTATATAAGGAATTGGACAACGATTTGGAGAACCTTGTGGGTGATTTGGATGGTTTAAGCGTGAAACCATATATTTTAGAACCTCTCCTGCACGATCACCCGTTATTAGACGAGGAATACAGTGTCGCCGAATCAACGGAAAATGTATCACCCACAACAAATTGTCAAGTATAATTAATACGTATATTATTTAAATGTTAACAATTTCATGATATTAATTTTTAAATTAGGTATCAGTGCACAATATGTGAAGATATGCCGACATCACAAGTGCGAACATATGCTGTCGTGATTATGCCGAGATCGATCAGCATATGCCCAGTGGTTCGGCGTGCATCACCGAAAATTCCGTCTTTTCAAAAATCTGCGTGGATTACGATATACCAACAAACTAATTTGTCCATTAGATTTGGGTGCACCTGGGAAGAAATGAAAGAAAAGTTCTTCCCCGTTGTGTTGTGACAGCCATTCGAAAAATGTTTCCTTCACAAGAACATTGTGGTTTCAAATACTGTAAAATTTTATTAAAACTAATTAAAATTCTCTCAAGCAATTTTCTTTGTTTATTTGATCATAACTAAAATTTATGGAAAATCGAACTAAATTTCAGGTTATCAAATGTATTTTGTTACACTGATATATTTAATTTACGATGATCACTATATATAAACTATTTCAGCCAGTTTAAATGACAAATGTATTAGCTTCAAACATTAAACAAAAATTTGCAACTGTTAGCACCATTTACTTATTTAAGTAGATTACCTAATATAATTTTAATGGGGTCTTTGTCAAACATTAAAAGCAATAGCCAATAACTAGTCCCCCCTTCCCTTTTCTATTTGTGAATTTTAACCAAAAAAGTGGCTTCAAATCATAATCAATTGGCAGTGGCCCCCCGGCCCCCCCCTCTATTTCTGTTTGGCTTCTATTAAATGCTTCAATGAATAAAATAGCAGGAGCTCCGAGTTCATCTATTGTTTGAAAAATTGAATTTCTCGAACATAGTATTTAGAAATGAATACGAGCTCTATGTTCTTACGTTTCTCATCATTTTCAATCAAATGTGGCCATCAGAACACTTCAAAACGTGTAGTTGCATTTTGTCCGGATACCTCTTTAGGTACATAGCCTTGCACAAATAGATAGTGAGCTTAATTAATACCTACGTACATTAATACGACAGGATCAATAACAAAACAAAACTTTTCAAAGTGAGCGGAGCAGAGTCGACTAATTCGCGGTCGGAAGCCAGTTATCTCTTTGATCTAAAATTATCCATTTCTTCCTAATTCTTACAGCCAAATACTAAATAAGAAAGAGGCATGACAAATATGCGATTTACCATAAATATCTACTCAGTGAGAAAATATCAGGAGACATGAGAGAGAGAGAGAGAGAGAGAGAGAGAGAGAGAGAGAGAGAGAGAG
>JAHWFO010099378.1:96773-144775 GCA_023313115.1 Rhysida immarginata
GAGAGAGAGAGAGAGAGAGAGAGAGAGAGAGAGAGAGAGAGAGAGAGCTAATTTTTAATGCTGGGGCATGGCAGTAAAATCCATGTCAACACAGTGAATTAGAGAAATAATTAGCATCATTTAAAAGCTTCCATCGTGTGGTTTTTTAGTAAACAAACTAAAAAAAAAAGTTTCAAAATTCATTTAGTGTCTTTCATGTAACGTCTCATTTTTTAAAATCATCCATTCGTGACTTCACTTTAAAAGCTACACACATTTCAATAAATATTCAGTTACATAGAGTACATTAAATGAATTAAAATGACCAAAATAATTATTTTATAATAAAAGGAGTGGTTAGATAATATTTCAATAACATGTGAATCACCTTTTTTAATCCCCTCCTTCATTAGAACTTACATTGGTGCCTTTCATTTATTTATTTATTTTATTTTATTTTATTTTCATTCAAAAAGGAGATTCAGATTTATGTTATTATAACCAAAGTAATATTTGGAAACTCTTTCTAGTTTTTTTTTTTACTTAAAAAAAAACACGCTGTGGAAGCTTACAAACAACTGGGATTAGCATTAAAGCATTAAATCGACCCCAGCAGCTAACCTCGCACTGCGTCACTTCCGGAAAAATAATGGCCGGGACGGGGGAATGCAAACGTGCTATTTTTCGCTTTTCAAAGCATTTTTTATATAGAAATTATGGACCAAAATTAAAAATTTCAACGGAATCGTGTTATATTTATATCAAAAATTGATATTCTGTAAAAAAATTATAATCGAATTTTTGCGTAGAGTTGTCCTTTAAATTAAAATTATTTTTTTTACAGTAGAGACAATACCCTGCAATCAGAATATAAAAATGTAATATATTTGATTAAATACGAGCATTTTTACTAAATAATGTTTAACTACACATATGCATAAGTTACTAGAATGTTTTTTGCATTAGCCAATTTTATAGAGCTACTTTTATAAAAAGCCTAAGCAAATACCATGAAAATTCAGAAAGATATAGCTGATAGAATGAGTTGAATATCAGTTGCTCTCAAAAATAAACAAACAATAAGGGGCTTTCTGCAAATTTTTATTTTTGGACCGTACACCAGTACCAACTTCTCTTTACACTGATACAAAGACATATTGATAGTATGGCCTCAGAACATCACAGTAGAACTATGAATTGACAGTGTGGCCCACTTACACGAATTCTTTATGCAATGTCAAGGAATGAAAATGGCAATGCAACATCAACAACTTCTAACAAAATGGCTTCTATACAGGCGAGAACTGCTTCATTCAAGATGAAATTTCATACCCTAGCTCAAAACGAGTAATTACTGCCATCCATCGACATGCATTAAACTATTTCACATTTCAGTTATACAGCTCCATTCCGAGAAACTTTGGATCGCACCTTATAAAAATTCTTTTTTCTTTCAGCAACTGTTGTAACATCATCATTAGGATTGACTACTAGAGCAGCTTTCTATTGAATAACACATTGTAACCATTATCAGTTATGTTTGCAACTGACATTAAATTTGATCTCAAATCAGGAACAAACAGTGCGTTATGCAGTTTGTAAGTTATGTTGAAACAATCATTTGTTGGATTGTGCATCACAGTTCGAGTAAGTTCTGGGGGCAAATTTTCTGTGTCAGATGATTCATCACAGAAAAAGGAAGTGCATTTGTGTTTCACTTGCAGCACTGGATTCTTTTTAATATTGTAGGATTCTACTGCAGAATTCACTGTTGTACTGCTTTTCACTTTTTTACTTTCTTCTTTCTTTTTCTTGAACCAACATTTTGGGCTTTTATGTCCAAGTCACCCACATATGAAAATGATACTGTACCTTTGAGTAGTTTTTACCTTGTACAGTCGAACTGTACTATAAGGATATCCTTGGGACAGGAAGAAAATATCCTTATAAGCGGAGTATCCTTTTATCTGGAGTTACGAAGGATAGATAAAGTAAAATGGGATCAGAAGAAAGTATCCTTATAAGCGGATTATCCTTATTTCAGAAATCCTTATATCAAGGGTTGACTGTATTTGTTTCTTTTTCCGAATATGTGCACATTTTCCTTTTTAACATTTTTTTAGCATGTAGTGAATTTGTTGAGTGAACGTCAACCTCTTTGCCTTTACATGCATTACTTTCTTGTTTCACTTTTAATACTTTTGGTCTTGAAGATAATCCCCGATTTCTAAGGTAGACCTAAATTTTCGAAACTTGCAGGAATACTGTAAAATTAGTAGAATGATGAATAAATCATCATGCACTTCTAGTCCAAGTTCTATTGCATATTTTCACCATCAGTCATTTTGGATAATAGCAAATGTTTTGTGACTGGTGTCAGTGTGTTTTTCTTTTTAGTGTTGTACAGTAGTGTATATGTTCTCTTGTTTCTGTTGTGATCTTGAAGATAGTTTATTTTTTCGTTATTTAGATCGTTTGGAGTGGGTGTGGTCGTCGTTGTGTGGAGTGTTTCGTGTGTGGGTGTTGGCGTTTGTGTTGTTTATCTTAAACATGCTTTTATTATGTTTAGGAAATAATAGCATTGTTCCCCTCTTGAACTTTGAACTTATTTGTTTAAGTTGTTGGGAAGCTGCAGCAATTGCATACGAAGTCGATCTCGAAACTTTTATTGTTGCAGCTTTTCCGTGAAATTGTGCTGTCAACAAAGGGCAGCGATTATGCGCTTTTGTTGAAAAAAAAATGCTACGTGAAAAAAAAAGAGAGTGTTATTGTGCAGGGAAGACAATAGCTACGTGAAAAAGACTGATGCTACTGTGATGACCCCTGCTTCACTCTTCAGGTGAAGTAGGTTTATCATATAACTAATTAATATAGTCAATGGTAGAGAATGGGTGTCATTCAAATGTAAGATATCAATTATATCTTCCATCTCGTGATCGTATAGTCTAATTCTTTATTGTGATCGCATAGTTTTAAAACATGATATGCTATTTACTCTAATCCCAGAAAGTGATCTTAATAATTATTCAAATTATTCCCTGAATACACTTACCTGATACCCAATACTCTATCTGTTAGTCTGAAGGACCAAATTTATAGCTCCCCTCCCTTTCTTTTAATTAACCTCTGAATTTAAATATGTGATATAATTAGGAGGACTAAATGAGTAAAATTATGTACAGTATCAATTACTTTTATTTTTTGATCAAATAAATAAGAATTAAATAATGGTTAATTAAGGTTAGTGGTATTAGTGATTGATAATAGTGATTCAAGTGTGTTATACTTCAATATATTTGGTATTCGAATTACAATAAGGAATTATTCCTATAATTCTTAAATTAGTTCTTTTATTTAAATTAAAGTCAATGGAAGTATCAAAATTACATCAACTGAAATATCATTCGTTAGAGTTCGCATGCAAATTTAAGCACTTTTCTTAACCGTTAAGTTCGTGATGTTGCTAACCCGACTATAGAACATTTTGTTAGACACGGGTGTGAGTTTGATTGAAAACACTTATCTGTAATTATATGATGTTCTTGTAGTTAGTCCTCGCTGCAATTTGTGTAGTATGCAGGTTTATTTCTGTTCCTCAAAGTGTCGTAGTATCTGGATAACTGCTCCGCCGATGTTCAGTAGTACCCGCGACGATCGCTTTAACGACCGTAGCTCTCCTAACCCGCAGCTCTTCCAGCTGCTTCGCGGAGTATCTCCGCTCTTCTCCCGGTGTCGCACCCACGATGTTGTGCCAACGAATTCGGACGTCACTGCCCTCGCAGTTACTTGCTCGCTGCCAATTGTTATGGTTGTTGTTGTCGTCTGTTACTTTGCAATGGTAACACTATGTAGTGCAAACTGCGTTGCTGAGAATAAATATGTAGTCATATTTATCATTACAACTACCCTTGTGTCACACAGATTCTATTAGACATCAGTCTCTTCTGCTTTCTACAGCTGCTCTCTTCTCTCGTCCTGCTCAGAGCTAGCTCGTAATGATACTCTCTCTCTCTATCACTTCGTACGCACACACTTTTATTTATTCGCGCGCCAAGTGCTTCTAGCCAATCGCTGAGCTCTCCCCTCCGTCACTGCTCTCTTCTCATTTTTGAAAATTGAAAACAAAAAAAACGTTCGTCGCCAGAATCCACCCCAGAATCCTCCCCTCCCTTCTCTCTTGATTTCAGGTTGGCAGGAAAGCATAGGCCTACAAGGACTCCACAAGGGCTAATCTTATGATTCATAAGTTATGAACAAACTGAACATAAAATAAATTACATGATAATTTCTTTTTTTAGTCATAAAAATTAAATAAAAGATTAAAATATACATTAGGTACACAGCACTAATAAAATTTCTGATAATTAGGCCGTCTAAGCACACCACATAATTCTGAATGAGATGATTTGGATTTTAATGGAATTTAATTTCTTTTGATTAATAATACAGATTATTTACATGCATCGTGATGGACCAATTGGTCGTCACACTACCACCGTGCAGTGTCACCCCATTTCTCAGTCTTTCAGCTGTTTGTAAGGACTTTATGATTATTCATTGTACAACTATTGGAAATAATATTTATACAATGCTACTCTCATAATGAACTGCCTTGCTGCTTGATGAAATAGCGATATCTGATCTTATAAATACAGTGAAACCTCCCATAGCGGACACCTCTAAGGAACAGTTTAGTAAGTCCCAGTCCCTTTGATTTCCCTCTAAATAAAAGATGGTACACATTAGACTTCAGCACCACACAAGCTCCATACATACTCAACATCTCTATTTAATTATTGATCTAAGGAGTTTAAATGATTAATTTAAATTTAAATGAGTTCAGTCTCCTTTTAATGGGGAAAATCGTGAATTAATAAAAACAAAAAAATAAATAATAAATAAAGTCACCAATCTTGAAGAAACTTGTGAGATGGAAGAAAACTCAAAGGATGTAGTGTATTGAAGATGTTGTTGATAGTAGAAATAAACCCAGTCTATTTCAAAACCAACACTTCTTTCAAGATTATAGTTTTCCCCTATCAACATTATCTGCACAAGACTTCATCTACATCCTCAATAGACTGGGTTTATTTCTACTATCAACAACATCTTCAATAGACTACATCCTTTGAGTTTTCTTCCATCTCACAAGTGTTTCTTCAAGATTGGTGACTTTATTTATTATTTATTTTTTTGTTTTTATTAATTCACGATTTTCCCCATTAAAAGGAGACTGAACTCATTTAAATTTAAATTAATCTCTATTTAATTGATGAAAAAATTCATGGTCCCATTGGTGTGTGCTATTTGGAGGTTTCACTGCAGCTAGAAAACCAAACCTGCTTGTATGTTTAACTTGTACATTTATTTTGCCTAAAGTTCCTTAACTCCGCCAATAAGCAAGCCAATTGGCGAGACAACTAGGCCACAGCTAGTCACTGGTTGGGTGACATCCATCTCTCGATACAGATAACATCCTGAACGAGTCACGATGTTCGGTATCAAACAATGACCAAGGACGGACAGAAATATTTATAGGAATATAAATAAAAAAGGACATTTATAGTTAATTTTCATATTTACTGCTGTTAACCGAAAAACTGTAGCTCCAATACACAATACCGCACTATAAAAAAAACCCATCCAATCAAAGCTGGATATACGGTTATTTTTTATATCTTAATTTTTTTTAAGAAAATAAAAATTATTCTAAAATTTTCAAGAAAAAAGGGACCCTTGCAATCGATCCCTATTTGGAGAAATCAGTCTGTGCTTTAACATGTTGTCAGCCTCATTACAAAGAAGAAAGGAAAATTGAACTTCGCACAGTCAGTTGTAAGAGGGGGAGCAAATTGCGTGGGTTACGCATTTGAATAGGATCAAATGACGCATTTACAGGGTTGTGCATAACCTTTTGCTAGGGGTCTGGAAAATAAACAAAACTAAGTGGAATGTTCTGCGGTTGATAATCAAAAAGTACGTTTATTTCTGCTTTTATCACATCAATATTTAGTGTGGCCACCACCTGCTTCTCGAACAGCACGCATCCGTTTCTGGTAGGAGCGGAGGAGTGTCTCAAACAGAGCAGTATCGTACTCCATGTCCTTCAGCACAGATGTCAGGTGTCTCATTAGAAGGTCTCGAGAATACCGATTTTCACCACGTTCTTGAATCATTAAAGATTCCACTGCGTCTTTTAACACGGCTCCAAAATGTTCAGCAACGTTTAGGTCAGGGGATGCACCGGGCCATTCGTTTGATGAGAAGAAATCGATAGCACTTTCTCTTAGGATTTGCTGTGTTGCATTAGCCTTAAAGCAAGGTGCCTTATCGTGCAAAAAACAAATTTCATGCGGGTCGATAGTGTTGTTTGGATCTCGAAGAAACGGAAAAACATCGGTTTAACTTGTTTGCAACCCATTTGCGATTAATAAAAGACGCACCTGCTTCCATTGCCTCTCGATATGCATTTGCACGAACTCTATCCATGAAACGCTGCTCTTCACTGTCATTTATTAAACCAGCCATATTTGTTTGATACCAATAGACGCACAATGAACTACTCTCTGCCGAAGCGTCATAAGAGTGTGCTACAACGCTGCGGTTTAAGTCGCAGCCCCCTAGCAAAAGGTTATGCACAACCCCGTACATTTGAGAGCTCAAATTACAATTTGACTTCACTTCAAATAATAATTCATAGAGAAGTAATTTACAAACATTTTTTAAATTTTTTCGTGTGGAACGTTTCTAAAGCTTGTGCACTGGTAGAAAGACAGAAAACACAATGGAGCTGAATCACCCTGTATGATGTGCTATGAATTTCTATGTTTATTCCAAAGGCTTAGAAATATCAGATTATTTTAAACTGTATAACGGCTATTTCCTAGCAGAGCTCTGAATAAAGCCAGGGTTTCATCCTGGTATTGCGAGTTTAAGAGGGGGAAAACTGTCACTTAAAGACGAATCTCTCAGTGGATGGCCAGCCGATGCAGTTACACTGGAAAATATCTATCCTGCATCGAATATGATTGCGAATGACAAGCGGGTAACCTAATCATGAACTGACAGACAAGCCTAGGCATCGGAGCATTAGTGATTAAAACAATATTGCATAAACACCTGTAACTCAGGAAGGTTTCAGCACGATGAATCCCTTCTTTGTTGACCTGAGATGAAAGCACCCCGGATGCAATGGTGCCAAGAAATGATCGAAAGGTTCAACAATGGGGCATCAAAAGATGTCAGCAACATTTGCACAGGGATCGAAACATGGCTTTATCATTATAACCCTGAAACTAAGGAACAATCTAAACAGTGGCTCCTCAAAGGGCAAGAGGAACCACAATAATGCAAACATTCTTGGAGTGCTAGGAACATGATGGTGACGAATCTCTTTAAACTATTCTTCCTGGCAGTTAGAACTGGGATGATTTATACTAATTGCAGGTGAAGTTCGCCAATTGGAATTAACCTGATGAACACAATGTCACAGATTAATGATACACAGATGGGACAATCAATGCTAAGCGAAGGGAAACAGGATGCTATAGTGAAAAACGATTGCAGCGCTATAGTGATACAGTGGGGCCACAGACTTAAATACTATAGCAGGTTAATGCAAAACGTTTTGAAGTGGGCTCTTAAATATTTTTACTGGAGTTATAAATATATTTTTATTGAAGAAAACATCTTAAAAGTTTTGTTAATTTTTTATCCTTATAAAGGATTTTTTTATTCGTTTGGAAGATATTTTGATCTATTTAAAATAAGTTTCAGAAATAAATTCATTGTTTTTGAAAGGAATTAATTTTTTGCTGTAAAAATAAAAAAAAAAGGCGAAAATTTAAAGCCCCAAATTATAAGTTGTAATTTAAAAAAATTAATTTTAAAGCCAAAGTAGTGTGTCATATCTATTCAATTTTCTACACATGTTCAACATTAAACCTTTGACGCCTAAAGTGTTCTTTTTTTTAATTTACTTAAAAACACATGCATCCATGTTCAGTTATGTCTAAATGAATGAACAAAACCATCATTAAAATATATATATATATCGACCCGACCTTTGATGAAATAATGGCAAAATATATTTTAAAAAATAAGGTGTGGTCACCACCCGACTTTCTTATACGTAAATGTCCTGGTCTATATACAGAAAAAAATAAACAACTGTCTAAAATGGCTACTGCCGATAGAAATTTTGTGAATAAAAGTTACTTCAAATTAGCTTCCAAACATTTCGGTATAGATTCCAAATTTTCTTATACCATTTTCTTTCGCCTATTTTAGCAAAACGCTGGATTTTGATAAGAGTAAAACTGATACTTCAGATGGATTTTTGAATAATTTTATTGAAAATTTAAAATTGAAATTGGAACACTTTTCAGTCCATTCAAAATTTTCATAAACGCAATGTTTAACGAGATATTTCAAAATTTGTATTTTGGTGCTGGAGTAAACTGATACTTCCGGTTAACCGATTCCACTGGAAAACTAATCAAACCTCCCAAGGAAGATTATAATCTTAAGTTTAAAGTTTGGTCTCGACAGCTTTAGCCGTTTGGATGCTATCGTGGACACACGCACGCACGCACGCACACATACACACACACACACACACACACACACACACACACACACACAATCACTTTTTCGTAATCTAGGGACCCTAAAACATGAAGATCAGTGAAAATCTGGAGGTCGAATTTTTCGTGATTACAATACTTCCTTATACTACGTATAAGAAAGTAAAATTGCTTTCGTTTAAATTTTGACTAGTATTTTGAACATTTATTAACATATTACATTTAATACTAATAAAAAATAATATAAATAAAGATAAATACCATTTTGCATGAACTGGAGCAAAACAGTCCATGCAAAAGTCCTATATTACTATTATGCATTGTGGAGCAGCTAAGGTGGTCGCTTTCTATTCCTTGATGACACTAAATAAGTTTTACAATCTAAACTTATATCATCACATATTCTACCTGAAATAATGCTAAACTTTGTGATATGTATTTACTATTATTAATAGTATTGTTTATATTATTTTTGTAATTTAATTTATGATTTGTACGTTTGCTGCGGGATGACACTCGTTTTTCCCGCGTTTTTGCTCTCGTTGTATGTAGCCATCTTGTAAAACAACATGTGCTGAAATAAACGTTATCTGTTGTTGTTAACCCCGCTACCTTTTCTTTGTAAAATACATTAATTTGGCGACGAGGAATGCGATTGAAGTTGATGAACTTTATTGAGCAAGGTGAAACACAAATTTGAGCTGAGGAATAACTGCGACGATGAAGTTTTTCGGCGCATCAGTAACTTTCGTTTTCGGGGATGATTGGAAGCTGTTCGTGGAATGCTTTGAACAGTGGTTGGAGGTAAATGGTGTAGCTGACGAGAAGAGAGTGCCATTCTTGATTTCTGCAGCGGATGAGAAAACTTATAGATTGATGAGACAGTTGTGTCTTCCTGATTTGCCGAAATCAAAGACTTTGGTTCAACTGATAAAGATCATGGAGAAATACGTTTGTCCGAAACCCTCAGTTTCTACGGCTTGCTTTCGATTTCACTGATTGACTCAAAACAGGAGCGAATCGATACATGACTTTTTATTGCGTTTGAAAACATTCGCGGACGATTGTGAAATTCAACATGGTTTAATGGATAGACTGTGTGACCAGCTCATGAACAACATTGCTTCTAAGACTCTTCAAAGAAAACTTTTGTTTGTGAAAGATCGTTCCTATGAGAAAATCGTTGAGTTGGCATTGCTTTGGGAAGCAACAGAAAAAGATGTTCAGGACATATGAGGTGAGCAAGCAGTCGAATTGAATGCTGTAAATCAAGTTCCATGTGCGATTCCCAAGATGCAGCACGTTAAAGACTGAAAATCTTAGGACGATTGAAGACTATAATTTTCGTGAGAGGAAAGTTTCGCATAACAAAAAAAATGCCCCTAAAAGAGACAGTCAGTTTCCTCCTGTTCAAAAAAAAATGTTTTTGTTGTGGCAGTTGTTCACATTTGAAACCACAGTGTAAATTTAAGGATTACAACTGTCAAAAAAAGAGGTCATTTGAAGATCATGTGCAGAAAAGTGCCATCAGTAGGTGAGTCATCAGAAGTTAAGCAAAATAGTTCTATTGTTAATGAAGATCAACAATTAAACTGTAACACCTTAAGAGTACTCCAAGTTGAAAATTCACCTATGCAAATAAAACCCCTTCATGTTCAAGTGACTGAATGACAAACCCATGACTTTTGAAGTGGATACAGGTTCTGCTGTTACTATTATTAGTGAGCGTCAGTATGAAAGACATTTTAAGAAGATTCCATTAGAACAATCACAATTAAAGCTGAGCGCTTTTGGAGGTCATGATTTAACAATATTAGGTACCATATGTGTTAATGTGCAGTGGGATGATAGTCCAGAAAATGCAAATTATATGTAATTAAGGTATATGTAACTTCGTTATTGGGTCGGGATTTACTTAGTGCTTTTAAGAAATGGGTTGTTATGCGGAACTGCTTATCACAGAAATTCAACATAAGTACAGAAAATGAATGTGTGAATTCTACAAAAGAAAATATTTCTTTACATTCTATTCAAGGTATAGAGGATAAGTTAAAATCTGTCTTGTGTAGATATGATAATGTTTTTAAACAAGGAGTAGGAGTGTATGTAATGGGGTTGAACTAACTTTACCTTTACAAAAAGAGGCAAATCCTATTTTCTTGTCCGCATGTAACCCACCATTAGCCTTGCGTGATAAAATTGGCCAGGAATTGGACAGATTAGTATTGGAAAGAGTTCTTGAACCTGTAATGCATTCTAAGTGGGCAACACCGATTCTTGCGGTAGAGAAGAAAGATGGTTTCATTAGGTTGGCAGGATTGTATAATTTGACGGTCAACAAATTTTTAGAAAAGGTAGTTTATCCTTTGCCTATTTTTGAAACGATTGCAGAAAATTTAGCTGGTGGTTCTTGGTTTTCAACAATTGATTTTCAATCGGCTTATAATCAGTTGCCCCTTGATGAAATTTCAAGTGAGATTATGACCATCAACACTCATAAGGGATTATTCCGAGTAAAACGTTTATTTTATGGAGTGGCTTGTGCTCCTGCAATGTTCCAGCGTACTGTTGAAAATATTTTTAAGCCCTTAAAGGTAGAGCCCTTTTTAGATGATATATGCTTGTCAGATAGCTCTGCAACTGATCATTTGGAAAGAATAGTGTCATTTTTTCAATTGTGTGAAAAGTTTGGAATTCGCTTGAAACGATCCAAATGCAAATTCTTTCAAAGCACTGTACGTTTCTTAGGATATCAGTTTAGCAAGGATGGTTGCAAACCTTTGGAGAATAAGGTTCAGCAAATTTGGGATGTCCGAGCTCCAGAAAATTTAGCAGAATTGAAAACGCTAGTTGGAATGATTAATTATTATAACCGATTTTTGCCGAATATTAAGGTTATTATGGAACCTTTTTACTATTGTATGAGGAAAGGTAATAAATTTATACAATGGGATCCTAATCAACAGAGAGCTTTTGATCACGTTAGGAAATTATTGCAAGATGCAAAAATTTTAACTCCCTTTCATCCTGATAAACCTTTGATTTTATCTGTCGATGCTTCTCCTATAGGCGTGGGAGCAGTTCTTTCTCATGATATTAATGGACGGAGATACCCAGTGGCTTTTGCTAGTGCTGTTTTGTCTACTGCACAGCATAATTATTCCCAGACAGAGCGGGAAGGACTTGCTATTGTGTTTGGCATAAAGAAATTTCATTACTATTTGTATAGTCCTTCCTTCATTTTAGAAACAGATCACAAACCCTTGTTGGCAATCTCTGGTTCAAAAAGAGGTCGGAATTTGCTGGTAGCAGCAAGACTAATTCGTTGGGCTGTTTTTCTGAATAATTACGACTTTGATATTCGTTATGTGTCCACTAAAGATAATGTTATTCCTGATGGGTTATCACGGTTGAGTGAAACTTCCCTTACGTTTACAGAAGATTCTGTTCTTTCACATGGTAATGTTTTCCAGATTCAATTATCCTCGTTTCCTGTGACTTTTGTGAATATGCAAGAACATACCGATAAGTACTATGTACTGTTCGTCAATTCGTACTTAGTGGGTGGCCTGCATATTCTACATTAGATCCGATGTTGTTGCCTTTTTATAGAATTAGAGACTCACTCACAATTCATGATAAAGTTTTATTCTCTTATGATAGGATTGTGATTGCTAAAATGTTAACACAGTGTTGAAAGAGTTACATGGTACTCACATAGGCATGGTTAAAATGAAATTGTTGGCACAGTCTACAGTGTGGTGGCCGGGTGTTAATGCTGATATTGAAAAATTGGTGAGATCCTGTTACTTTTGTCAACTTGAAGCATCTATGCCTTCTAAGACTTCGGAGGTACAATGGCCAGTACCTACCACCGTTTGGGGTAGAGTACACATTGATTTTGCCGGTCCTTTCTTCAATAAATGGTTTTTGCTAGGTGTTGATGCAGCAACTAAGCGGCCTGAGATAGCCATACTTGACAGTCCTTCAGCATTGGAAACTAAGTTTGTACTAGAAGAGTGGTTTGCTAAAAATGGACTTCCTTTACATGTTCATTCGGATAATGGTTTACCAGTCGAGAGATTATGCACTTTCTTAGCAATAATGGTATTTACCAGACGTTTTCTCCTCCATACCATCCCGCTACAAATGGTGCGATAGAAGGTTTTATTAGAGTGTTTAAGAGCACTATGAAGAAATTGATTCGTGAAGGAATACCACTTCGTTCTGCAGTTTCTCAAATTTTGTTGTCCTATCGGACTACCCCTACTGTAAGTACAGGAAAGTCACCGTCCGAACTTTTCAAACTTAAAAACATGCGTTCCCGATTGGATTTGTTACTTCCACGTTCGGATTCTTCCATTGTTTTCTTCCCGGTTCATAGAAATTTTAAGGAAGGCGATTGTTGTTTTGTTCGTGCTTATCATGGTTCCAATAAATGGGTAGAAGGAGTTGTTTTGAAGCGTTTGTCTTCTGTGACTTATTTGATCCATTTACATAATGGTGTGGAATGGAAACGTCACATCGATCAATTGCGTAAGCGTCAGCCTGAACAGCTTGTTCTGCATGCGCATCGTTCCAGACACTTGCATGATTCAGAGTTGGATTCACACTTCGATGATACTGGGACTGCTGAGAATGTTGTTTTAGGTGAGGATATGATCCTTGATGAAGAGATCGTTCAGCTGGGTGAAGGAGGGGATAGTTGAGGATTGGGAGAATTACAAAGTAGAGTTGATCACGGAAGAGGTGAGGTAGATAGAAGTTCTAATCAGCGAAGTGAAGAGCCGCAGCAAGAAATTCGTAGATCGGAAAGACACCGTCACTTGCCTGTCAGACTCCAAGACTTCGTTATTAATCAAACTAAAAGGGAGAAATAGTTGATATGTATTTACTATTGTTTATATTATTTTTTGTAATTTAATTTATGATTATTTTGTTTGCTGCGGGATGACATTCGTTTTTCCCGCGTTTTTGCTCTCTTTGTATATAGTCATCTTGTAAAGCAACATGTGCTGTAATAAACGTTATCTGTTGTTGTTAACCCTGCTGCCTTTTCTTTGAAAAATACATTAATTTGAAACTGAAGGACTTCCAGATCTTGAAGGCATATTTCTGGCTATTTGCAATATGATTTAATTATCAAATGACTTTTGTCAGACTGATCTATTTTTAACTAAACAGGTGGTGGCCTTACAGTATAACAGAGGGACATCAGGAGTTCCAACTAGTTTCGCCATTTATTCCCGGCTTTGTCAAGGATATACAGCAAGAGGCATGCAAGCCTTTATATATACAGAACAGTGGTACAAGTTAAGCAATGAGCGTAAATATATACAAGAACCAATAGGAAAGAAATCGCTAATGTCAACCAAACTTTTTTTGCTTTGGAAAGAATATGATGGAAATTCTGGATTAATTAATTCACTCACTCTACCATCTGAGAAATGAGTTGACACTGACACGCTCAAAATATGTGAAGATGTCACTAATAAAAAATTTTAAATATTCTACACTTGGAAAACATAAAATAGAGATTAATTGATTATTATATTCATTACAATTCGTTTTATTGGTTTAAAGGTTGTCCTGAGAAACTGACTTTGAGTCTAAACATATTTGCTGAAATCAAAATTTTCTCAACTGTGAAATGGTTTAATGAAAATAAAATTTAAATTTAAAAAAAAACCAAGGAGCAAAAAAATATGAAAAAACTAGCACATGTATGAACATGTCACTAAATATTTGTTTTCATTACAGTTTTATTTGTTTTTATTACATTTATATTCATTTTTATTTTACTCAGCAAATTTCTCGTTTGTATAGTGAAAATTCTGAAAGAAAAAAAAAACAAACTATTTTTTTGTAATTGATCTAATAAAAATATTTCAATTTCAGCAATGGAGTCAGCTCCTCTTCAAATAAAAATTTTCTAGGTATATTACAAGCACAGATTAACTATAACAAACTAATCTCTGTTTACAAGCTATTAAACTTGATCTGCAAAGTAACATATGTTTATTAAAAAATGATTCATTTAATGTACTTTGTTAAATTGTAAACTGGTTGTTTGAAACTTCAAGATTAATCCAGTAACAGTTTTCTTTCCTTAAAGCTTAAAAATGTTAATATTTTTCACAAACAATGCTCAACAACAACATTGTTTACGTTCAGAGAACTATAGAGCAGCTAGCACACAAGTTGCAGTCACGTGACCCGTTTCCATTTGCTCCATAGGATTGCCTTCAATTGTCCCATCTGTGTATCGTTAATCTGTGACAATGTTCTCTAATGTTGTTCTTAACTTTGATTGGGGGATCGAAAAGATCACCTATTTCAACAATAATGTTTTCTAGGTCCTAAAAGTCATTGTTAAAGGCAAATTTTAAACCTTTGATAAAGACGAAATTTTGTTACTTTCCAAAGGAATTATTAGAACAGTTTTTCACATGTTCAATGAGCCTAGGTTGTAGTGAATCATGTGAAATTTGATCTGATTAGATAAAATAAGGTTGAATTTTGATAAAACTTTAGAACGTTTTAAATCTGCTTTTTGGTGAATATGCAAATCAATCTTTTCGAGGATATGGTTCCAACATTCCGTCAGAAAACGGTTACAGAGGAATAAATGTAAATTATAGGCCTTTGCCTCAATTAGGGTTAATTTTTGATGGGAAAAAATCTCCATCAGTAACCTTTTACGTTTGACAAAATACAGTAATTTCTTGAGACAGGGGCGTTTTTCGTTTTTGAACACTGTTAACGAATTTGGATATACTTTATATGATTTGCATTCAACTAAAAACATGTCTATCTTTATACAGGGTGTATCTGAAACCCTGTCACAAACTTTTAGGGGAGGTAGTATGGATGATTCTAAGCAAAAAAGTTCATATGAACATGGATCGAATTTGAACGATAACTGAGATATGAACAGAAATAAAAATGCCCCCACTAAGATCAATAAGTTAATAACTCACTTTCTACAACATCTAGGATGATGACATTTGGGAAAATAATAGGGTACATATACTGTTAAAATTTGAACGAATTCCAACTAGTAGTTTTTGAGTTATGCAGTCAATATTGCAACACGTGGTGGTTAACTGGTGGCGGCGTTCAGGATAAAATGCAAAGGAAAACAAGATGCTGAGTTAGTAGTACCACTACCCCAATGATACAATTACAAGATTGCGAAGACCATATTTGCTACTACTACCACCTCCTAATGGCAAATTACAGCAACCATGCGTGCAAGAACTTCTTTAAAAACCATGGAGAATTTACAATTGTATTAGCCGTAAGATTTACTGTGATCCATTGCTTAGTTTACTTGTTATGAATTTTTGAAATGTTTCACTGACTTACGAATAACCGTGTAAAAATAAATTTTTGATTTTTTGTGAGAATGAATGCAACAAAACTCAAACACTCCATGAATATTAAAATATTATACCGAAATTATGATAGCATTTTTTTTTATCTATTAAAGAATATTGTAAGGTAAAAAAAAAAAAATAAATAAATAAACTAATATTAAAAAATAAACTAAGAAAACTGCGGAATGGAAAACTGTAAAAAAAGGAAAACTTCAAACCACAAATATTAGATATGCATTTCAAATCTTGTTTCACTCTGTGGTTTAATATTATTCCTTCATTTACGAAGTAAAACCATGCCAAACTAAACAGGATAAAATTAAAATGGAAACTATCCGATAAAAAATTATTAAGAGAATCACAAGATAACCCAGCACCTGCAATAGGACAGAAATATTTAAATTTAATTTCCAACAAGTATAATTTCCTAAACCACCCATAAGGAAACGTACAGGGATAAGAAACGCATTAAGTGCAAGGAAAAATTGTGAACCGATTGAAGAAGCACCTATCTACCATTTTTAAAAGAACAGATTTAAAAAAAAAACAAAAAAAAAACCAGAGTTAACTCCACCATTCTCAGGGAAATCACCATAATCCCAAACAACTGAAAACAGGCATGCTTACGTTATCTATTATCAATTGAATTAGTAATACCAGTAATGTAGTGAATTCCCACGTTGATATTTTTTTTTTAATTTTTGCTTTTTTTAAATTTACTTTTTTAAAACATTTACATGGATGGTGATTTATTATCATCTGGTTTCAGGCTCAACCCCAGAACCAAGGCTAGTACCGATAACACCACTGTTACAGTAATGATTAGAAGGAGCAGTTTCTGTTGAAAGATAAATATCGTATTTTTTTAATAGTTCTTATAAACAAATTCATTAAGACTGCACACAATTTTGAAAATTGCATTTCAATGCTAATACTCTAAAATAATAAAAATAATTAAAAAAAAAAAAAAATTTGAAATTTTCCTCTGAAATTTAATTATTTTTCTCCTAACAGATGAATTTGTTAATCATGATTAACTAGCACCAAAAATCGTTTTTTTTTTTTATTTTAAATAAAAATGTTTATACATTATCATGGATAAGTTAAATAAATCCTGTAATATTCATAATTAGAAAATCTTATTGCATATATTTACCCGTCTTGCTTTACTTTGGTATTTCACAGCTTTTTTTGTGTCTTGTTTTGCAGTTTCCACATAATCAACAGCATGTTCTACATTATATTCAATATGATCAATCATTTCACCCTATTTGAAACAAAAGTGTGAAAATAACCAATTTGTTTTCTACAAAATCAAAACAAATCAAAGAAAAGAAAATTACCTGGCTTTCAACTAACATAGCCATATCCATAAACATATCGTGCAATTCACGAATACTGTTTTCTAATTTGATAATGTCTGCATGTCTTGCTTCAATATCAGCTAGTGTTTGTTTGGCTTGCTGCGTTTCAATGATTATCTGTAAGTAAGCATTTACAAATCTGTAAGGGAAGACACTATCTAAGTTGACTCAGTCTTATCTTAGCAGTTTCAAAGTATAATCGCCTCTAATTTGAAAATAACAAATTTAAAAGAGAATTTTAATGTAAATCAACCATTAAACTTACCATTCCTTAGGGCCAGTTCTACCAATCCTGGATAAATCCTCAGATAGAATAAGTATTGGAATAAAGCTCAGACAAGTCAAAACAGAGTTTTATCATCCTCAGATAGGATAAATCCTCAGATAAACACCAGAATAAACCTCATATATCAGGAAAAAGTTATACGGTCCTCAAAAGGTCAGATAGCCACTGATTCCCTCGAATTTACGAGCCTAAATGGCGGTACTTCCGGCCTGCTTCGATTTGAAAATGCCTTCAAAACCATATTATTTCATGTTATAGAACTACCATTTTAAAGTTTGATGCTAGAATTAAGTTTTAGGGTGCAAGTGAACCGATGATTAGATCTAGATTACCTGTCTGCATTTCCTTTTCAATGATCGACAACATAGCCCCAAAAGAACTAGAAAAGAAGAAACGAAACAGAAGTTTTGTGTCTATGAGGTCTGAGTTCTGGAGCTGTATTTGTTTTTCGCGTTTGTTTTTTCTGCCGTGCCATGTTTCAGCACCAACACTGACTGCAATGAATACTTTTGGTTTTTGTTTTTTTTTTCATGGTAGAGGGAAGCACTAAATATAAAACTGACCAATCACTGTGTGCCTTATATTGCGGGTGCACTATACCGTCAATAAAGTTTTCCGAGGAATAAAAAATGTTGGTAGAACGCAACTGAAGCGTTATACCGGGTATAAGTTCAAACCTTCGACAGCTATCTGAGGATTTATCCGAGGTTGGTAGAAACAGCCCTTAGAAATATATAATTGCAAAAATTTATCCTTTATTATACATGATTCATTATTTTAAATTATCGGAATCATAGTTCTTATTTTATTATCTTTCTTAATAGATCATAGGTTCCCCCCCAGACCTTTATGAACGGGCACGCCACCCAGCTGATTTCGGAGACTGCCCGGCAGAATACACGAAAAACTGCACAACACTGCATAATATTTTATTTGTTTTTAATTTTTGTCCTCCCGGTTATTTTATCTTACCATCCACCTGATAAAATTTTCTGGGGAGAAACCACTGATCACATGCATGTAAATAACATTCTAAAATAATAAGGGAAGATAATTAAACATATTAAAAAATTGTTGACAGTATTAAAATTACTTGCCATGCCATTTAGGTAAGAGTTCCAAGATTGAAGATGACCCTCCTAATAATACTAATTTTAAACTACATGTAATATGAAGTCTGTTTAGTGATTTGATAAATGACACTTCATATGAGGAGACATCATGAATGCTGACTGAACAATTTTGATTAAATAAAATTCCATAAGTACTTTTCATCCAATTAAGTACCCGTGCCAATCTAGTCAATTTGTATCCCCCCCCCCCCCTGCACCTAAATGTGGAGCACTAAGACCCGATCGGCCTTAGGCACGAGGACCGCGTACGGGTGGTATTAGACTTGGTCTTAGGGGTTGGATGTATAGGTAACAAACGAATACACACTCAATTAAACTTAATTAAATCCTTTACTCATCAGGAACAATTGAATTAAACTATTACATTGGCATTGATTATCAAAATTGGGGCCCAAAAAATAAACAATATATAATCAAAACATATGTATTGAAAACCAAATTAACTTTACATTAAAAATATTACACACTCTAATATTTGCAGCTGTCAGTGCAACTACATATGCTTGGGGGTTTTACTACACCCAAAAGCTGTATATCCTACTAGCCTTTTGCATTTCCCATATATTGCAGTTTTGGGGCAAATCAGGTCTAGCACTTAGCACTCTTCCATAGTAGCCATTATCATGTGTGATAATTTAAATCGGCACTCCAGTGGCCCTCACTATGCAACACTATCCCCTGTCATGGGGTGATGCTCAGAATGTGTCGTATATTTTTTTTCATTCTCAATGGGAAAAAAAGCACAGTAACCTCCCATACCTAACAACTTCAAATACACACCACTAGCAGTTCCTTTGATCACCTCATGCTCAGGGGAGGGTGGGATACGATCCACATAAATTCGCCCACCCCCTTTTGAAACAAACCATAACAAGAGCCCCTCTAACTAAACAAAAACACTTAAGATTAACACCCACGTTAGCTTATTTATTTAGGCAATGCCAGCCTAAACAATGATTCAACAACCAGTTCTACAATGCTTAAATCTACTATGGAACTGTATGCTGACACATTGGGAAGTGTTTTACGGAGCGACCGCACATGAATATGCGAAGTGAAATGGCCGCTTGAAAATTAATTCTCCGTTCCTGTGGCTATACAGCAGGGAAGCCCTGCCTAATGCCACTCAAACTTATTGATGATGTTGTGTCATGAACGCTATGTTCACGATGATTTGTTGTTTATTACAACTGAGCATGGGTTTAATTTTGTGAAGCTGCACATTTTGTCTTAACCTTTTCTCAGCGATCTATTTTCTTAAGAAAATGACTATTTTTATACAGGGATAGAAAATATTTTTTTAAAAATTCAATAAATGACATTTTTCTTTAAAATTTTATGTTTTTCATCTTGAATAATACTGCTTTTGATTAGTAATTTTTTTTTATCGATTAATAGTCTCGTTTTTTTTTTAAACAATATATTAAAATGTATAAAAATATTTTCTATTTGAATGCTTGGTTTGAATCCTTTTTAAAAATTATAAATATAATAAAATCGAAATTGAAAATAGCCAAAATTTAGGGAGAAATCTTTTTTAAATAATGCAAAAACAATGTTTTTAATATCTCATTTGTTTTTTGTTAGTGATTTTTTATATAATTGAATGTGCAGTTTTTTTTACTTTTTTTGGAAAGTTAAACGGAATTTGATGTTAAAGGGGTCACACCTGTGAAAAGCTAGAAAATCACATAATAGGAATTTTAAGCCTCCCCTTCCTTTCTTTTGTTAAAGCAATGATTTGGCACCATCTAACTTCCTGGTTTAAAAGAAGAGAACATACTCTAATGTCATCAAAAAAACGATCTCTTCAGCAATGGGTTTAATTTTTGTGAAATAACTTATATATATAAAAAAAAAAAAAAAAAAAAAAAAAAAAGTTTTAAAAAATGAATATAAGGAATCAATTTAATATAATCCAATGATTCTATGATTCAACTATGCGCTTGAATTTATAATAAAATTCGTATTTTTAGATGTTTGCTAACTTTCTCCATTACAAGTATAGTCCTCATCCCATAAGTCAAACCTCGACCTTGAAGGGTTGAAGGGCTAGGATTACTCTATTGCTAAAATGGAAGGCAGGAGGATGGAAAAAAATCTGATGTAGTACAAGGAAGTACTTGTACTACATCAGATTTTTTTCCATCCTCTTGCCTCCCATTTTAGCAATAGAATAATCCTAGCCCTTCTAGGTCGAGGTTTAACTTATCGGATGAGGACTATACATATACTTTCTAAAATGTTGGAATATTATACATTATTGTTAAACCTAATGATAAATAAATACTCTTTAACCACAACAAAGATTAAGTTGAAAAAATACAACCTGGTAAATCTGGAAGCGCTTTTCGAATGCCCTGCATTCATCATTCAGCATTCACAGTGCAGATAAAGAACGGCTATTATACGCGGACATAGGGCCAATAGAGGAATCTTCTCTAATCAAATGGGCTTCCAAACTATCCAATTGTTAACTTTTATATGGTTGACCAATTTTTTGATTGGTTTTAGTTTTTGTTCATTATATACGTTGACCAAACGTATATACCCAGTGTTTTTCATTCTAAAGTCAGATCTTCCAGACCTCCTCGAGTTCGCTGTAGGCTTCCTAGAGTATCGACTTCAGACTGCTGAATGATGAATGCAGGGCATTCGAAAAGCGCTTCCAGATTTACCAGGTTGTATTTTTCAACTTAATCTTTGTTGTGGTTAAAGAGTATTTATCATTAAGTTTAACATATCGACTATCCACATAACTTTCACTGTTTCTTTAATTATAGATTATTGATAAATTTTGGGTATATAATTTATTTGCAATTAATCATGAAGCTTTCAGCTATTCAACAAATGCAGCTCGAAGTTTTTTTTCAATAATAGAGAATTTCTTATTTTTATTTTATTTATTTTATTTATTTATTTCAGAGGGATACAGAGCATCCACCCGGAGCCAGTATAGCAAAAAGCCGACGAGGTAGGTCCCCTGGGTGGGCAGATTAAAAAGAAACAATCTGTATAACATAAAAAAAGAATATAATAAAAAGAATATAATTAGAACATATAAAAAAAGAATATAATAAACAATCTGTAGAACATATAAAAAGAATATAATCAGAAAGAGAAGCAGAAAGATAAGGGAAGTTAAACAGGAAAAAAAATTTAGCTAGAATTGCACAAATGGGACAGTAGTTTAATTTTAAAATTGGTGGTTGAAGAAGAAGAATGGATTTCAGATGGTAGGCTGGACCAAAGTCTTAGACCTAAGGTAGAAACGCTCTTACATTGATAAGAACGACTAATCCGGGGAAGAGTGAAGGGAATATAATAGCAGATATCGTATGCGGGAGTAGTGATGGGGATAAAAGGAGAATGAGGCAAAGAGGTAAGTAAAAGGTTGTTAAGAGCTTTATAAATAAACATTGCCAGGTGAAAAGTGTAAAGTTGATGAATGGGGGTAATACCAACATAATTAAATAAGTGAGATACAGAGGATGGTTTTCGGAGTTTCAAAAAAATTTGAAGAAACCATTTTTGGAGTCGAAAAAGACGTGATAAGTTAGATTTGGTGGAGGATCCCCAAAATTGTATACCATACGTGAGAGTGGAGTGAATTAATGCGTAGTAAAGTAACAACAAGATATAGGGGAGAAGGTAATGGAGACGGGAAAATAAACCGAGACGCGAATGTAAGGTGGAGGCAAGGGAATTAATGTGCATGTCTCAAGATAGGTTGTGGGATATGTAAATTCCCAAGTATTTAAAGGACTTAGAGGGAGTGATATATTGAGAGTTGTATTTAAGCGAGAAGGTATTGGTGTCAAATTTTTTATTATGTTGGGTAAAAATTATATAATTAGTTTTATCAAGGTTCAATTGCAAGTGGTTGGTACTGTTCCAAAGGAAAAATTTATGAAGAATTGTATTAAACTTATGTTCAATAGATAAGAGTGAAGAATCCGCAAGTGACAGAGTGGCATCATCTGCATAAAGAATAAGAGACAAAGGGTATATAGGAAAGACCGTTAATGAACAAATTAAAAAGAAGGGGAGAGAGGATAGAACCTTGGGGAACCCCGGTGTTACGAGTAATTAGATCAGAGGATAAATTAAATAAAATTAAAAGAATAAACACGATTTGACAAAAAACTTGTGATCCAATCTAATGGGGGGGCCTCGGATATTAAAAAAGTGAGATAGCTTAAAAAGAAGGAGATTATGAGGAATGGAATCGAAAGCCTTGGAATAATCAACAAAGAGAGATACAACAAACTTGTTGTTAGGCATATTGGAAATAATAAATTCGGTCAGTTCAAAACAAGCTGTAGTTGTGTTACGTTTAGGGATGAAACCATGCTGTTTATAAGCTTTTTTTTTATAGTCATGATTTCACCCCCCCCCCCCTCCTTGACAACACCTGTGGAAAATCGTTATTTTTTTTATATTTTAGAACTTAATTTTAAAATTTCAAGGGATATATTAGTAATGAAATGTATCTTAAAAAAAATATTAAAAAAATTAACAATTTATCTGCAATAAAATTTCAGTTATATGCATTTAAATATACAATTGATTAAAAATATATATTCCTTTTAATGGAAAATAAAATAACAGGAAATAATAAAATCTAAATAAAAGTCACCCAATGTGGAGAAATACAAATGAGGTGGAATTCTTATGGAAACTGATGTGGACAAAAAAACACAGGTGAAGAGAAGGTCTTGTAGAGTAATAGTCACAGTAGAAACCCAGGAAGATACACAAGTACAGACAACGCACATCAAAGTAGGAGAAAATTCGGTGATGAGGGTCCATTGATGAGAAGCACAGTTGAAAAACAAATTAATTAAAAGTTGATGAAATTTCAAAATCGAATAAAAAAACTTTTTTCGAGATCATTTATCTCTTCTTCAGTTTATCAATAAATTTTTGAAATAAAATTTCAGTTAAAAATCATAATAATTAAAATTGAAAACAATGAGTGTTAATTAAAAGTGAAGAGGTATTGTTGGTTGTTGGATTGTTGTGAACAGGAGAGTATGTTGGATTGTTGAGAGCAGGGAAATGTTATTATCTGGGTTATGTATTGTAATTTTTTTTATTGTATTCAAATTCTCTAGCATTGGGCTAATATTATGTAACAACTTTAGATATATTCTCCTATTTCAATATATAATTAAATATTGATAAACCCAAGTTATAAAAAAATACATAAAAAAATAAATTAAATTTTAAAAATTACAATGAATGATTTTAAAAATTTATTACAAGAACCTCCTCCTCCGACCCCCCGCTCCCCCTCCAAAGTATATAAATTTTTTTTTTTAATCTTATCTTCATTGCGTTTATTATCAGAATATTAAAAAATGTTTACATTTTATAATAAGTAGTATTGATTTTTTTTTAACTTTTATTTTTTTCCCCTGCGTATTATATTCCGAAAATTACGGTATTTTTAAATTCATTCATTGTAATTTTTAAAATTTAATTTATTTTTTTATGTTTTCTTTTTGTAAATTGGGTTTATCAATATTTAATTATATATTGAAATAGGAGAATATATCTAATGTTTTTTTATTTTAATTCCATGAGACTTCCACCTCATTCGTATTTCTTCACATTGGGTGACTTTTATTACTTTCTTATACATAGTTTAAGGAAGTATTGTAATCACGAAAAAATTCGACCTTCAATGATCTTTACGTTTTAGGGTCCCTAGATTACGAAGATTATAATCTTCCTCCGGAGGTCTGATTAGTTTTCCAGTGGAGTCAGTGAACCGGAAGTATCAGTTTACTCCAGCGTCAAAAACATAAATTTTGAAATATCTCGTTAAACATTGCGTTTATGAAAATTTTGAAGGGACTAAAAAGTGTTCCAATTTCAATTTTAAACAACTTTCGTTAAGAAAATTTTTTAAAATTTCAACCGGAAGTACCAGTTTTACTCTTATCAAAATCCAGTGTTTTGCTAAAATAGGCGAAAGAAAATGGTATAGGAAAATTTGGAATCTATACCAAAGTGTTTGGAAGCTAATTTGAAGTAGCTTTTATTCACAAAATTTCTATCGGAAGTAGCCATTTTAGACAGTTGTTTAATTTTTTTCTGTATTTGGACCATTTATGTATAAGAAAGTTGGGTGGAGACCACAGAAAATTTTTAGATTTTATTATATCATTTTATTATGTTATTCTATTTTCCATTAAAAGGAGTATACATATTCAACTATAATACGCATCTTGTATAATGCGATTCCACTTTTAGAGCCCAAAAAAACAGTAAAAATTTTATCCTCTTGTACAATGCGGTCCCCATTTTTGACTTGTCGCGAGAAATAAAATAGGCAAGAATATACAGATAAAGAAAAAAGAAAGGGGAAAAAACCTTTTTATTTTACTATTGCTATCACCTATTACTACTGCTTTTCAGGTCATAAAAAGTGGAAAACATCATGAGTTCGTTACAGAAAAGTGAAAAACGTTTATAAAGTTCCATTGCAGGGAAGAGGGAGAATGGCTTATTGATAGTCTCTGACAACACTTCCTAGAAAGAAAGCCTATGCACTGAAAATTTATACATTGTTACATGACCATAGGTAGTCATAATTTAGGGGTTATAATCCTATTGGTAGAAATAGGATTAACAATGCCTTTTTATGATGATGTAACAATGTATGAATTTTCAGGGCACAAGCTTTCCTTTTAGATGTTCGTTAATTTATTCAAAATGGCAGCATGTGAGGTGAGCTGCGTTTCTAACTTCTAAGTTATTTTCCTTATTTTATTTAGTAATATTTATAAATATCTAACATTTTGGTAAACCTATAAAGTAACGTCCCCAAGATGGCGGAGGTCGGGAGGGCATCTATATAATTTTAAGTAACTTTATTTATTTTATATATATTACTTACAAAATTGTTTGTTCAGACTCAGAAATAGTTCGTTCTCATTTCCCATCACTGCATTATTGCCAGTTTGAATATCTTAAGCTTAAATTTCATCTTTCATTTAATCGAATCAAACAAACGGTAATGCTTTAATAAAAATAGCTAATACAGAGCATATAATTATTGTTTTTTGTTTATAAACAGTATTTTGTGAAATATATACTTCATAAATTACTATCAGGAATAAATGAACAAAACTGTGAAAGAGGTCATTTCATAAACTCTTCATTTATTCCTGTTACTCGCGGTCGCGGCCATCTTGGGGACGTTGCTTTATAGGTTTACCCAACATTTTTTATTAGTGATTACTGTTAACAATAATAAATAGATGTTAATTTAATAAAATTTAAGTAGGAAAATTTAAGATTGACGCAGTTTTGAAGTTATTTTCGTATTAGCCTTTGGCGATGGAAAATTAAAATAAAAAGCCAATTACTGTACTGTATAATGAACTGTACATTGTATATACTGTATATTAATGTACTGTGATGTATATTATACGCTAGTTTCATTTGAACTTCATCAGCCTGAAGTTCATTTGCTGACCCCCCTCCCCCCAGTCATTGCAGCACTAATATAATACGGTCCCGCAAATTTAGGTGCTTTTTCATGCTAAAATTTTTCGCATTATAGTAGAATATTTACGGTATATATTTTTAATCGATGGGGAAGTTGCATGGACTTTTTTTTATAAATTAAAGCACTGTTTCATACAGATTGTGTTATGCTGAATACGAAATCGTTGTTAAACTTATTAGAAATATTAGAGAAACATATTAAAATTAGCGCTAAAAATGTGAAACCACGCCTCCCAATGAAAACGATGTCTGACATCACTTTCCATCAAACCCAATGATTTTATGTGTACGTGAGGAGCAGGCAAGTGGCATCATATTACTCACAAGCTATGATGTACCGCTTTAACATTTTTTTTAAAAATAACTATAAATTTTTTTCCCACAAACGAATTACTATTCCTTGATATTGATAACGAATACTATAGAAAACAACAATTTAAAATTTTCATACAACTTCCCCATTGTATATTACTACAACTCCTACTCTTATATAAATATTATCTTATGTGTAATCTGGAAATGACATAGCTGTACCTGGCTGAATTCGGCCAGCTTCGCTAGGAAAAGGTTAATGCCCAGTCATCACACGGGTAAACTGCATTAAATGCCCCATAAAATTATGGCAGAACTTCCAACAAGTTATACACTGAACGACCAATTTATTAGAGACACCAATTATGGAAAATGGATCAGCCTCCCAGTGACACCCGAACAATGGTACAGGTCGAAGCGGAGTATAAAAGGGATGCATTGGATCACAAGTTGCAGTCAGCAGCAACTGTATATGGGTAAATCCAAGGATTTGGCCGATTTTAAACGATGCATGATCGTTGGAGCTCGACGAGCACAGTTGAGCATTTCACAAAACGTGAACCTCCTTGGGTTTTCCAGTGCAACAGTGTCAAGGGTATTCCGTGAATGGCAGTTGTGCCAAAAAACAACCTCCAACAAACATCTCCGGACGAAACAGGGCCGTGGATGAACGAGGCCAACGGCGACTGGCACGAACCATCCACAGCAACAGGACGGGAACAGCCCAACAAATTGCAGCACACTTCAATGAGGGAGCATCCCAACCCATTTTGAAGCACACTGGGTTTAACAACAGGCAACCAGTACGGCTACCGTCGCTGTCACCGCAAAATAGGAAAGCACGCCTGCTATGGGCAAACAGACATCGCTACTGGACTACTGGATGAGTGGAAGTAGGTCGCCTGGTCTGAAGTATCGCAGTTCCTACTTCATCATGCGGATGGTAGACTGCGCATCTGGTGCAGACTGCATGAAGCCATGGATCCATCCTGTCAGCAGACAACTGTACAGGCGGGTGGAGGAGGAATGCTGGTCTCAGGTGTCTTCTCTTGGGACACACTGGGTCCACTGATATCTGTAGACACATCCCTGAATGCAACACACTACCTGAACATTGTTGCTGATCAGATGCACCCGTTCATGATGACTGTGGTCCTTGGT
Source organism: Rhysida immarginata (assembly GCA_023313115.1). Lineage (NCBI taxonomy): Eukaryota > Metazoa > Arthropoda > Chilopoda > Scolopendromorpha > Scolopendridae > Rhysida > Rhysida immarginata. The sequence continues at coordinate 124,494 of JAHWFO010099378.1, forward strand.
GGTGACGGAGAGTTTCAGCAGGACAATGTTCCCTGTCACAGTGCTCGAATGGTCTTGGACTGGTTCGAGGAACATGACATGGACTTCCACCTGCTTCAGTGGCCAGCTCGGTTGCCCGATATCAACCCAGTCGAGCATTTATGGGATGAAGTGGAGAGAACCATCCGACGCCTTCCCACCTTACCGTCCAACCTGCACCAATTACGGGATACTGTGATGTCAGCCTGGGGTGCTATTCCTCTGCATAGGTTTCAACACCTTGTTGAATCCATGCCAGAACGTATTCAGGCAGTTCTCGCCGCTAAGGAGGCGCAACACGCTATTAGCGGGGTGTCTTTAATAAATTGGTCGTTCAGTAAATAACATTTCTCTGGCAAACTGTCCAATCACTGAAAATAAAAAGTTATCTCACCATCAGTGAAATCCATGATTCTCATGACTGCTAACAGGCAGCCATAATTTTCGAACGGAGTGGAGTCATACCAACTCCGTTAATGTTATGTGGAAAAATTGCCACTATTCCAATATTCTTCTATGATTTAAAGTCGCATCAAATTGGAATAAACATTCAAAGCGCTGTTCATCGGTATCAAACTCTAATATATCTATCTTAGCTACAAAGAACAACTTCCCTCTCCCTGGTCTGTAGCTCGTGTCAAGAAAAAAAAAGCATAACAATTAATTTAATGGCTGGTTTTCTGTAAAAGAACACAGCCAGAACTATTACATCCAATCATGGAAAACGATCGATGTAACAATGCCACTACCATAAAAGTAACACATTGTTACAGCATCACAACAACGATATAGCAACATGAAATAACATTATACGTTAATAAACAATAATAATAAACAACAATAATCAAACAAAATACAAACAAAAGTTTACAAAATACGTGAAATGAAACCATTTCCCCCAAAGAAAATTAAAAGGCAACTGACACCAAAAATGACCTATCAATTTTATTATTTATTACATAAAGGAGCATCAAATAACTCTAATTCGACTTATAAAATTTTTATAACTTAAGTAGTTTTTTAAATAAAATTTTTCAAACATCAGTTTTCAAAACTCATCTCGTTTGAGCTTCGCCTCAATTCACCGCTAAGGGTGATGTCACACTGGAGAATCGTCTCGGCTCTAACACAGAATAACTCATCATCATTTTTCTTTTTCGATCATTTTCTGTCCTTAATTATGGAAAATCCAAATAAAAAATTAGATCCACTTATATTGAAATGTTCCTTGTTGCACTAGCGTTATTCGGGTTCAAATTTGTAACGAACTTGAATTTTAGTTTATTTTTCATTATTTGATGAATATATGTGTCTGTTTCAAATGTTCAAGTAAAAGTTACAAGTTTTAAAAAATGAGCAATTTATACATGAACTGTGGCTTTGACCTCTCATCTTGTTTCTCATTTTTTTCTTTTGTTTATATTTTATATCTTTCCCAAAGTGTGACAATTATATAAGGGGCAAATTATATATATCGTTAAATCAATTCATATTTACATATTTATTCAATTGTCGATTGGTTTGTTAACATGCCTTATTATTGACTGATTAACAATTAGACTCGTCGATTTATATATTAATAATGTGTTTATAACATTCTCTTATGTATTTACTTGGTTGTGATGATTTTGCTCTCCACTCGTATATGTTTCTCACACCCGTGTCAATTCTCTTACGATCGGGATGAACCGGTGCCCATAAATATATCTAATTATAAATATTGGTTAATGTTCACTTCTGCACCTCGTGTGATGACTGATCATGCGATCAAGGAAAGAATTTATTTGAATTTATTTTTTAAAGACAGAGGGGCTGCGCCTACCAGACCCCCCTCCCCCTCTAACGAACTGATATATATAACCTCAATGAGACTATTATTCTTTTTCCTTACCACATATACAAACATATGTCTACATCGTTTAAGGGGAAAAAAAAAAATATACGCGAAACAAATTTCCTGTAGTTAAAAATATAAACCGAAAAAAATTCTATATAACCTATCTTATTCCAATTCCTGAATAAACTATGAATTTCTGTTCATAATTTGTCTAAGATTTTTATCTGAGTATTCTTTTAACTTAAAATCAATAAAGAGTAAGTAGTTTTTCGATTTCACTAATAAACAGCTCTATATAAATTGACATTTTTATGAGAGATTTTAAAAAAGATGTTTACAGCAAATTTAGTCTGAAGAAACTCCCAGAAAAAATAACATGGCAGTACAGGAAGTTTTAACAGGTGGGGTTTTTTTTTTATAATTTTTTATAATTTTAGTTCAGAGCAACAGAATCATCACCCGTGACGATTGCCTTGATGATCAGGGGGGGGCCCCCCTTCTATTGATTCTATTCCAGTGAGCAACAATTGAGTTGCCTTGAAAATGTGTCTGGTTGAATCTTTATGGTTGCTGTTGATATTGCACCCACAGAATCCCATGTTATTCCATTTTGGGAAACTATTTGGTTGACAAGTAAGGTATCAAAGATTGCAAGGCTGAAACATTTTTCTCGAGAATTTTTTTCGAGTTGAACGCAGATTGACCTCCGTTGAATGAATGAGACTTTAGCGGTAGTGACTACGGGACTGGAAACTCCTTTCGCTTTATGACGTCATCGACTTTCTCCCTATCTGAAGAAGTTTTTCTGCCCTGTTCAGGAAATAGCGAATATTTGTTCATTTTATTAAATAAATAATAAAAATTTTCGAAATTAAATTACCGTAAATCTTCTACTATAATGCGAATTTTTTTGGCCTAAAAAAGCATCTAAATTTGCTGGGTCGTATTATACAAGAGGATACGATACTTCTAAAATAGGCCTACTTCCAAACTGCCTCGAACCAAAGCCTACAAGAAAGCTTATGCAGTGAAAATATTAAACTGAATAAAGATTACTTGTCTTTTTATTAAGAAAATTGATGTACTGCTGTGTTTTTTTGAGAAAGCTTTCCATCTCAATGTAGGGCTAGAAATTTCCAAACTGCCTCGATGAAGTTGAGGCAGTTGCTTTTGTGAAAGTTGATTTTGAAGGTTTATGAATATTAAATATCCAGACTATTTAAAAATAAAGATTATTTTTCTGTATAAGTTTGCACATTTCATTTCTCGCAAGGAGTCAAAAATGGGGGTCGCATTATACAAGAGGATAGGATTTTTGCCGATTTTTTGGGCCGAAAAAGTGGAGTCGCATTATACAAGGGGTCGCATTATAGTAGAAGATTTACGGTATCTATTATTCAATTACGCAGTTTTACTTAATTATTTACTTAATCTTATAGTATCGAAATTTTTGATGTCAGTTGCCCTTTAACTTAAACCTAAAAGCAGGACATGACATGTCACAAATGCACTTTTCAAAATTACATAAAACTTTTTCAGCAAAATATGCACTTTACAATGTTGAAAAGAATTCTTGCAAGTTGCCATGGTGCAGCTGTAACTTGCCTGTATCTTATGATGCAGGTATGCACACAAATACTGTCTTTGAAGAGTTATTTTTTTTCTTTGTTCTTCCCAAACTAAATCTCACACATATGTTAGTGTGTAGTTATATAATTTAGAAAGACTTTTTTGCTGAATTTTAACATAAAACTTGGTGAAAAACTTGGCTTGCACAATTGTTGAATGAAAAGATCTTTTGAGTTTTTATAGTCAACTATGGGGAACTGAGATGAAAGAGGACAAATTAAAATTTGTGCATTTCTGTTAATTTCATCACAAATTTGGACAAATATTTGTCAAATAGATAATTTTCTCGCCTACTGATAACTTCTATAACAGAGATATCAAACTTTCATGGATAAAAAGTAGGACAAATCCAATTTTGGCAATATTATTTTCTGTTTGTGTAATCACTTATATCGCGTAGGAAAAATAAATTATAGAGCACGAGTTGATCGATGTGGACCAGTACATTACACTGGATGCATGCCTGCAACAGATGTTTGGCAAGGTCAAGCTTGACCAAGGTTTCTCCAAGCAGCTCCATGATGTAGTACAGAGCCCGAAAGAGCCCGTGGGGGAGTTCGCAGGTCACTATGCCCGTTCTCGTCCACAGCAGGCATCAATGGCACGAGGTGTGAATGTGGAGGCGTTGGCAAGTGATATAATTATCCTTCACTGTGAGGAGGATAATGATTACCAGGCCATGGTAACTGTTCAGGGGCAATTACATCACTTTACACTTTAACTAATGTTTAGACAGTCACCATTGACACCCTTAACCTTTTTGCAGCCACCTATTTTCTTGAGAAATTGATTCTTCTTACACAGGTATAGAAAATATTTTTTAAAAAATTCAATAACTGATAGTTTGCATTAAAATTTTATATTTGTCATCTTGAATATAACTGCTTTTGATTAGTAATTTTTTTGATCGATTAAAAGTAATGTTTTTTTAAACAACACATTAAAATCTATAATAATATTTTCTATTTGAAATACTTGGTTTTAATCCTTTTTTAAAAAATTAAAAATGTAATAATTTCGAATTTGAAAATAGCCAAAATTTAGGGAGAAATCTTTTCTAAATAATGCAAAAAAAATTTTTTTAATATCTCTATCTGTTTTTTTTAACGATTTATTATATAACTGAATGTTATTGTGTAAGATAGTTTCCGGGTTTCGTAGCGTTCAGATGTGTTTGTCATTAATTCCTGCAGCCCAACCATACCCCAGTAACCTAGTAACCCCTCCTTGACCCCAACCTGCGGCTGGACACCCCTGTCGCCGCTTTTTAAATGTATAGCCCCAACAACGGTATTCCACTGCGATATATAAAAGTATATAAACAGTATTCCAAAAGTGTGAAGGAGATGTGAAGAGAACAAAGGCTCAAACATAGCAGTGAAAGAAAGAGGAATACCCACGTGGGATACAAGATGGCCGGCGACAGACAGAAAACAACGGCACTGAAAAAGACAGGGGAAACACATGAATACGAGCGAAACAACAGGGGACGAGGTAAAGCCAGAGACAAATGATCAACAGATGATGAAAAAGATACTGTTTGAAATTAGAGAAATACGGAGAGAAAATGTAGAAATAATGAAGGAACTACTGGAAGCAAGAGAGAGAGTCCAACAACTAGAAAAAGAAAGTGGAGACTGGCAGGAAGAAAGGAAAACATGGAAGAAGATAGACACACAAGATGAAGAAATTAAATTCCTAACAATCAAAACGGATGACTTAGAAAACAAAAGCAGGAGAAACCACATAATTGAGAGAGGAATAGCAGAAGTGGAGAAAGAGACCTGGCAGCAAACAAAACAAATCTGTGAGGATTGGTGTGAGAAACAGTTAAGTATAAAAGGAATAAGTATAGAGAGAGCACACAGACTGGGACAAAAACGGAGGGGAGCGAAAACGGAGAGACCCATGATAGTAAAACTTCTGTCATGGGCAGACAAAGAAAAAATCATGTCAGTGAAAAACAAACTTTCAGGAACCGATTGCTATGTGGACGAGAACTAGTCATATAGAACGAGAAAAATACAGAAACAATTAAGGGACAGAGCAAAACATGAACGAGAACAAGGGAACACAGTGAAAGTAGAATACAAAAAAATCTGTATTAACAAGGAATGGTGGAAGTAGAACGAGTTCACAGATAAACTGGAACAAGAGAACAAAAATTTTTGACGGTAAGAAGGGAAATGAATAGGGGGCACGGTGAGAGAATGCATCAAATAAGTGGAAGAAAAACAGGGAAAACAACAGATGGGGGGGAGAACAGAACAAAGAAATATCCAAATTCTAGCATGGAATGTGGCTGGACTGGCAGGGAAAAACCAACAATTCTGGACAGACATTAATAGATATTGTGATGTTCCGGGGTGCTGGAAGTCACGTGTGCCTGGGGAAGGGGGGGGGGGGGTATGGTGATTGTTCTAGTTTCCTTTGATTACTGATGCTGTTAGCGGTTGAGTTATGTTAATAAAAACGTTGTTTATTATTAGGAGTCTGTTGTGTTATTGTATGGTGTGGAGTAAGTACGCGTTTGTTGTATTATTGAGTAATAAGTTTTGAAAATTCTGTTAAGCGATCGTATATAACCTTCTGTTGGAGCGGCAATTGTTGAGAGCTTTTCAGAGAAGATTGCTCAGCCTCCAGTAGGAGATTGTTGCGATCGTTGTTCGTGGAAAACCCTGTGCGTCACAATCGTGTTTTTGTTTGTTTGTTATAACAATTCTTTTTTAAATTTAAAGCTGGGAAAGAATAAAAGGTAGTATAGAAATAAATTATAGCAAGCTGTTCATTAATTTACATGTTCTTAATTCACGTTTTCTTTGCATAATATGGTCGTAAAATTTCAAATTTTGAAAATCTTCAAATATTTGTTCTTAGTGGGCTTGAGGTAACTGTAAAAAGATGGAATCATCTCAACGAAAGAAGAAAAACCTGTCTGATGATCAGAGAAATGGTATCCTACAATGGCAATAATTATAAATTACAGCACATTGGCAAAGAGGCGAAGAGAAAGGTTGGACGACTTCCTGTAATGTTAAACTGCAGCCCAGAGGCGATCAAAACTGCTCAAAATTGTTTAAATACAAATTAATTAACCTACCATTGTAAATATAATTAAATTAAAAGTATTCGCAAAATAATTTTTCGCTCAAATTGTTTATTTTCTCAAAAGAGACATTCATTTTTGAACAAAAGTTTTGATCAAAACGGACAATCATTTCTGAACGGAGGTAGTATTTAGCAAAAGTAGAAAGAGAACTAAATAGGAAAATTAAGATTGTAAGAACTGATAATGGAATGGAATTTTGTAGTAAAGAATTTAAGACATTTTTAACTGATTTAGGTATTAAACATGAAAAAACCTCAATATATACACCCGAACAAAATGGAATAGCTGAAAGATTTAATAGATCAGCACTAGATGGGATAAGATCAATGCTTTTAGACAGCGGTTTAAAACCAGGATTTTGGGCTGAAGCTCTATATGCTTATGCTCATATAAAAAACAGATGTTCTCAAAAAATAACAAATAATGTTATCCCATATGAAATTTGGATGGGAAGGAAACCCACTGTTAATTATTTTAAAGTCTTTGGTTCATTAGCATATGTTCATATATCTAAAGTGTAAAGAAACAAATTACAAATGAGAGCAAATCAAGGTATTCTAGTGGGATATGCTCTTAACACAAAAGGTTATAGAATTTGGTTACCAAAAGAACAAAAGGTTATAGAAAGCATTCATGTAAAGTTCGATGAAAGCAAAACAGGGGCAGACACGTTAGTTAGAAATAAAAAAGAATACAATTACTTAAATTTTAAATTAGATGGTCAAACCAATGATCTAGACCAGCGGTGCCCAACCTTTTTTTATCTGAGGGCCGCACTCATGCCAGAACACAAGCAAAACAAATATTTAAAATTTTTATAGTTACCGAATTGTTGCATTTTATTAATGAGAATTCTGTATCTGTTTTATCAGAATATAAAAGCAGGCCACATGAGTGAGCTTCACAGGCCGGATTTGGCCTGCGGGCCGTAGTTGGGCACCGCTGATCTAGATGATATTGGATTAGAAACTAATACTTTAAAGAAAATAGATATTAATGAATAGAACAGAGAAGAACGAAAGCATACAATTATGACAGTAGATGTTTACTATTATCCACCTTCAGGTGAAAGATTTAAGATCATAGAATGGTGTTAAAAAATATTGTGACAAACATAATTTAGAACACAACAAGGATTTTTTCCTTTAAACCAATTTTAAATTCAAACTCAGAAAATCCTGAAATTACTGAGGATAATTTTTATGATTGTAAACTTTATAGTGATGAAGCCTATAATGTAGAAATTCCTAAAAAAATTTTATGATACCCAGTTATTACCAGAGAAAGTAGAATGGCATAATGCAATGTTGGAGGAAATTAAAATGATGAAAGAAAGATGTTTGGGATTTGGTAGACCCTCCACCTAATACTAAAGTTATTGGAAATAGATGGGTCATTAAAAAGGATGAAAAGGGTAATATAAAGAAATATAAAGCAGGATTAGTTGCACAAGGATTTAAGCAAAAATATGGAATTGATTATTGTGAAATTTTTGCACCAGTACTTAATTTTTCAATTATCCGATATTTGTTCATTCTATTAGTATCAATTTTATGTTGGAAACACATTCAAATTGATGTTAAATCAGCTTATTGTATGGTAACTTAAAGAAGAATATTTATGAGACAACCTCATGGATTTGAAATTAAAGGTCAAGAAAATAAAGTTTGTCTATTAAAAAAATCGATTTATGGATTGCATCAAAGCGGATGTGAATGGAACTTGGAATTGAATAATATTCTAATTGGCTTAGAATTTAAAAACGTCAGTTGGTGCAACTGTGTGAATAAGTGGAAAAATAAAGCAATTCTGATTGTATATATAGATGATATTGTAATATTTGCTGAAATAGAAAGTATTTTGTCAAATTAATTTTATTAATTAAACAAAAGATTGAAATTCAAGAATTGGGAGAAACTACATTCTTATTGGGTGTTAACTTTGAAAAATAAAAAATAAATTATACCTACATTAAAAAACATACATAGAAAAGTTACAAAATAAATTAAATGGTTTACCAATGTTAAAAGTTAATTTGCCATTAAAAATAGGTCATAATATTCCGAAAAAGATTGATGAAAATGATATTGTAGAAACGGAATTAATGAAGAAATATCCATATAGATCAGTGGTTCCCAAAGTGGTCGATATCGACCCCCAGGGGTCGATTTCAATCTCTCGGGGGTCGGCAGAAACAATAAATAAAAATGGGGGTCGATGAAGTCTAAAATTCGACCCCCTTTCGCCAAACCGGTTCTTATTTGAAACTTTCAAGATATGTTATGATAAGTTGATGTTTCTTTCATAACCACCTGTATTATCTACTGAGACCAGTGTTTCTCAAACTGTGTGCTGCGAGAGATTTCCTAATGTGCCGCGGGATTTTTAGAAAAAAAGATTAAAAATTTGCGATACCAAGCAATCTTAAGATCGGTTCGATAGTTGAATTTCTGGTATGTTGTGTTGCTATATGATTGGCTTTAGTTATAGTGCTATGTGTGATTGGCTGTAATTGTCACCATGTTATGTGATAAAGCTTTCAGATTATTAAACGTCTTTTCATGTGTACGCCTTCTCATTGGCCGCTTCATTTAACCATTCTAATTTCGACCAATCCCATGTGGCCTTAACCGATGTGACCATACAAGAGAATTTGATCACCATCAGCACAGATGAAGAGCTTAAGGAGAAATTCACACAAGGCTATCAGAAGTTCTGGTTGCAGAAAAACGTTAACACACGTTACCCTGCATTGTGGAATATTGCTGAAAAATATCTCATCGCTTTTCCATCATCATATTTAGTTGAAAGAGGCTTCAGCGTGGTTATAAACATTTTGACGAAGCAAAGAAACCAGTTGAAAATAAACGAACGTGGAGATTTAAGGCTGCAACTCACCAATATTGAACCAAATTTAGCTAGCTTAGTAGAGAATCACCAGATACATCCATCACATTGAATTTTTTTGTTCTTTTATTATGTTTTTTTTTTTTTTTTATATTTGTCAACTCATTTAATATCAGATTTTTAATCACACTCACTTGTGTATTTTTCTTTTCAAAAAACTTATTTGTGGCATTCAATAAACTTGATTTACTGAATTTTGTGTGTATTTATTTTGTTACACATTGGTGTAAAAATATGTCAAATCCACACGTACAAAAAAAATTGTAAACAGTGTGTACCAAAACGAACAATTCACGCGAAAGCCAGTAATTATCCTGGACATTCTGCTGAACATAGTGATATTTTTCATTTTTAAAAGAGTTTCTATTAGAAAAATCGACACTGTTTCTATGAAAAAAAGAAATGGGGGTCGGTGGTATGAGCTCATTTTGGAAAAGGGGTCTCTGGCCCAAAATAGTTTGGGAACCACTGATATAGATCATTAATTGGTTACGTCTTTTATAGCTAATCGAAGCAGACCCATTATATCATTTGCTGTAAATGTATTATCACAATTCAATAATGGTTATACATATGAACATTGGTGTATGGTAATAGACTTATTAAATTATGTTTTTAATACTAAAGAGCTAAAAATAAATTTATCAAATGTAAATAGTAAAGATTTAATTGGCTTTTCTGATGCCAATTGGGGTTGTATCCATAATAATAGACACTCATCAAGTGGCTACCTAATATTTTTAGGTAATATTCCATGTATGTGGAAAACTACAAAGCAAAAATGCATTGTACTAAGCTCAATGGAATCAGAATTTATATCTTTAACTGAAAGTGTAAAAGAAAGTATATGGAATTTATATTATAACTGAATTAAATGTTATAAAAATCGATAAACCAATTATGTATTGCGACAATCGAGCAGCAATGTACTTCACAAAAAATAATCAGGAAAATTTCAAAACAAAGCATATAGATACAGGTAGATCCCGTTATACGCAATACATACGGTATGTTCCGCGAAATTGCAGTGTATACCGAATCCGCGTAAAACGGGTTCCATTTAACATGTACTGTATAGAGTTTGGTTCTCATAAGCATTAATTATTTTCCTGATATAACGTAAACAATTGCGTTATAGAAGTATAGGATTAGTAAGTAATACAACAGTTTTCTATTTTTTAGTCTTAAAATAGCACCTTATTTTATTAAACTCAAGATACACAAAAATACTCAAAATATATGGACACGTACAACAAAAAGAAGTGCCCACAATCTAAACATTATATTGCTTTGGGTTCATCTGTATCAGAACATTCTGATGCTGTTTCCAACAGTCTCCTTCCTGTAATAGTGCTGGTGGAATCCCGAAGAGAGTTTGGAGGAGGAGCTTGGACTGGATGTTAAGGGATCGTTCGAACTGGCAGGATGTTTTGTTAAAAATTGCTTGATGTCGGCTGTAACGTTTTCTTCATCTTCATCGAGGACCTCTAACTCAGTTTCTAACGAGTAGGATTTTCGGGCCCGCTTTTCCTTCGGTAATAATACTTTCTTTACGTTTTGGTGGCATTTTAAGTCCTACAACAATAAATCTTTTTGCAAACAGATTAGAAGCTCAGCTGATCTTGTCCAAACTGATGTGTATAGCAACCTTATCATTTATAGATAGCCAGTGATGTGCTAAATGTGCACAAACAAAGATATAGGAACAAAACAAAACTCAAAAACGAATTCAACTCCTAACAAAAATAGAAGAGCTTTCGCATGTTGGCGATCGATGGTGCTACTAAATGAAAACCGCATATATCCGAAATCGCGGATACTGAAATCATGTATAACGGGATCTACCTGTATAAGATAAGTTTATTAGACAATATATCAAGGACGAAGAAATAGAATTAACTAGAATTTAGCAGACTTTTTAACTAAGTCTATTCCAAGGCAGTAACTAAATCAGATATATGATAAAATATTTATAGAATAATTTTATTACTATGTATCTTTTTTATTTTTTTGCATGATGGGGCCGATTGTTAGTTATTTTTTTTATCAACACGTAATATTTTCGTGCAAAAAAAAAAAATTCTTTTATTGTTTTAATTGCTGTATATCAATATTTAATTCATTTTCAATTGTAATTTATAATTTTGAATAATTTTGAAATATAAAAATAATTTACTACAACATTGTTGGATTATAGAAATAATTTTATAGAATTCAATTGTAACAGTGAGTATGTGTTCACGTGAAAATGCAATCACGTAATTAGTATATTGTAAGCAATACTACTTCTCCTTCAGCTCTTGCTAACAACAGAGGTAGCAAAGATTGCTCCCTGTAATTATTATTATTTTTGTTCTGACTGATAATTACTTAAATGAATAAATGGTATTTATTTTTTATATAGAAGTCTCTTTATTATCTGACTGTTACATTTAATATTCCACTGCGTCATGCATAGCCAACAACGGTTATGTACACTCTGCAACACGAATGACCAGGGTGTCGAGTGATTACTCACGGTGAAGAGGAAGGAACTTTTGAGACGACTCTGTCTACCCTGCGCACCTCGTGGTGACTTTTGAGATGGGTTGGGATTCAAGTAGGCGCGAGCGGTGGCAAATATTTGCCTCGCGGTTACTTTCTAGATGCAGCCTTAGTGGCTTCAATGAAGTCCATTTGGATATCTGCGGTAGCTCGATTGGTAAGAGTGGTGCCAGCGATAGGCATGGTCCCTGATTCGAATTCAGTTCGCGGAATTTTTCATTCCTTTTTCTATTTGTTATTATTATTGGGGGTCATCAGAAGTGTAGTAAGATTTAATATTTGAATTTGGGATATTTTCGCAATTATCTGGCAGGGGTCACAATGGCATCCCAACGTGGGGCATTGTAGCCATGTAAAAAGGCAATCCGTAGTGAGAAGGGTCACAATTTCTAAGTTAGGAAAAGCGTAATTACATATTTTAATCAATTAGCCAATTAAACAAAATTTTGTCAAGTCTCATACTGGATTAAATGACATAAATAACTTCATTTTGACAAAACGCTTACCTTGTCATTATTCTATGTGAAAAGAGACATTATAATTGCATTTAAATATTTTTGTTCCCTTGACGGATATAAACCAAGAAATTAATTTATAAAATAATTATCTCTTGAACCACATAACTTACTCCTTCTGTAAACACGGAGAGGTTTCCGCTCTCTATCATTTCTTCAATTTCATCATTTGTTGTTGTTTTACCAGCTACATTTAAAAGAAGAAAACTTTATGTAAAAGACAATATTAAGTAGTAAATGTCATTACAATCAATGAAAATATAGAATTTTATGAAATTTTTCCAAGAAATCAAAATGAACACTAAATAATGACATCATACAATAAATTAAAAAGCTAACTTAAACAATAATAAGCTAAATGCTTACTGAAATTTTTTTTATTCTATAGATAAGTAAGCCCCTGAGCGGATGCTCCCTTACCGTGGGTCAGGGGTTTGGGTACTTCAGGGATTCTGTGAGCTATGCTGGTTGTAGCACTGCTACTTTAAGGTCACCCTTACCAGAAAGGTCATGGTTGAGAAATGAGACTAAGAGTATCCAAACATGCATATATCTCATGATGTCGACGAATGAGAGAATTCATACTGCATCGTGTGTGGTGCAGGTTAAAGTCACCCGCGTTCGGGAGTTAGGCAGAGGCTCTCGTTCGAAAAATAGTCGATAGTCTCGCGGCTGTTATCTTGGAGCAATGCCTCCGAGAAGCCTCACCAGTGCACTCACTATGCGCTTGGGAAAACGGTCGGGGGCAGCACATGCCTTTACCCAGGAGGAGAAACGGGTAAAGCGACAACGGGATCGGGTCAACACCCTCTAAACTCCAGGCCTCAGCGCTTTGTTATGACATCACTTCCGGTAGTCTGTTCAGAGTTAAGCATTACCGACGGAAATTTTCAAACTCTTTACTAACAACTCATGAAAAATAATTTAATATTCAGTACAATTAAATTCCACCACATTTAAGTATTTTATTATATTTAATATTCCGTACAATTAAACTCCATCATATATAATTTAAAAGTTTTATTAAATTTCAGTATTTCCTTCCTATCATAGATTTTAGATGTACGAAATAATGCAGAGATTTGGATGTTTAAAAAAATTTTTAGAAAATACCGTTAAAATATAACAAGAAAATATAAATAATGTTAATTCCGAAAATAAAATTACATTAATTATAATAGAAAATAAACACTTGTCACAATATTAAATTACAAATTTTGATTATCAAGCAAGTTAAAAATAAAAAATCCTGATTGAATTTAAAGTGTGTAAAGTGAAATGATAAACGATTTTTACTTCATTAAATTTTATTCAGAAAAAGGAATCCAAATATAAATAGGTATTTAGAATTTTTGATTAAAAAGGCCCACAAATTGGCAGCAATAAGAATAACTTAATTTTGTACAAAAGGCATGAAAAAAAAAATCACATCAATTATTACAGAAAAGAAACACTTTGTCACAATATTACGAATTTTGATTATTTAAAAAAAAAAAACAACAAAAAAAAAAAAACCGTGCTTGAATCTAAAGTGAAATGATACATGTAAACAATTTTTACTTCATTAATTCAGAAAAAGGAATCCAAATATTAGTAGAGTATTTAGAATTATTGATTAAAAAGACCTACAAATTGGTAGTAGTAAAAATGACTTAATTTTGCACAAAAGGCATGATATAAAAAATATAATTACATCAATTATTATAGAAAATAAACACTCGTCACAATATTAAATTACAAATCTTGATTATTAAGCAAGTAAAAAAAAAATATTTATAAAAAAAAACCCTGCTTGAATTAAGCGAAATGATAAAAAATTTTTACTTCATAAATTTCTATTCAGAAAAAGGAACCCAAATACATGTACTAGTACAGTATTTAGAGTTATCGATTAAAAATACCTACAGATAGGTAACAATGACTTAATTTTGCACAAAAAAGTATGATAAAAAAAAATGGAATATATAAAATGGTCAATAAAATATATTACATCTTCGAAATGTAAACAAATTTATTACCCTGCTTTAAAAACTACATTCTTACGCTGCTTTTCTGTCTGTTTCACAATTGATAGCAAGTTATTCTTCTGTGAACAGAAATTATTCAGAATTATATTTGACGATGTTCTTAAATTCGGCGAATAACAAATTCTGGTGCATGACCCTCATCACAGCTGTCCAAATCATCATATTCTCTTAATTGTTCTATTGTTAATTCAATGACTAACTGTCGCTGGTTTTTAATTCGTGAAAATTTTGACATGAATTGTGATGTTAATTTTCTTACAACTAATTCTGTATATAAAACACAATTAATCACAGGTAACGTTGGATATTTAAGGCCGCCTCTATCCAAGTTCCTTATACATTTATAGTCATGGTTCTCAAATTCAAGTTCTCTGTCAAGAATAAGATTATTCTTACATGCTTCACACTTCATTGCTTTAGCAGTCGAGAATGAGCAATAGCCTGCCACATAAACTATTACTTGCATATGATTTGAAATGCTATCTAAATCTGCAGTTGTAATATTAAGAGGAAATTCCTTAACGATGTTTTTATCAAATTGTACTGAATCATTACACTGTAATTCTTCAATATGAAGCACTGGTAGTGCTACCGTAATTTACGGTAATAACGCCGCAGCTTATCTAATAAAAAAGTTGTCAAAAATACCTGTGCGGCCTAACTACAGTTTTTTTTTTTTCCCAAACAGCATGACAACAATATTTCAGAAAACTGACACTGCTTCGATGTGTTGCAGTTGCATTCCGTCCTGATGAAAATCAAACGAAATTAGCACATAATATACATTACAGTACCTTAATTTTCCTGTATATACAATGTACAGTTCGTTATTTATTATATTTATTCACTTTTCATTTGAATTTCCCACTTCCCGTCGCCATTTTATCACATCGAAACAAAGTTGCCCTTCATGGATTGAGAAGGTACATTCGTATTTTTTTTTGGCGCCGGAAATTCAAATGAAAAGTTGTATAATGAACTTCAAACGAAATTAGCGTATAATATACATCACAGAACTTTAATTACCCTGTATTTACAATGTATGGTTCAATATATATTACATTGATTCACTTTTCATTTGGATTTCCCGTCGCCAATAAAATACGAATGTAACTTCTCGAATATGAAGGCCAACAACATGTTTGATGTGGTAAAGTGGCATTCTGTTCATATTGAGTTACATTCGTGTTTTTTTTGGTGACGGGAAATTTAAATGAAAAATCGTATAATGAACTTCTAACGAAATTAGCGTATAATATACATCACTAGAACTTTAATTAGTTACAATGTATAGTTCATAAATGTAAAATCTCTGACAGAAATGCCGCCGCGGCTGATACGCCCGCCCCCCTCCACACTATCAGCTAATTCTCGAATTCCTCCCACCAATCAGAAGCATCAAAAGGAAAAAAAGGTTTCAGTTTCAGATTTTCACTCCAATTTCAGAATAATGTTGAAGAGCCAACATGGTGAACTCGCTTCGCATCGTAGAGAAATGCTACATGTTCAGCACTTTTATCTTCGCATCGAGCAGCTAATATGAGATAGGATGAATGACGCCAACAATCTGCAATTCAAGAAACTCCACAATTCTATTAAATATACTAGATCACATGCGTGATGCTTTTCGATGCCTCCACCCCCTTCCCTCACCCTCTTCAAGCATTTTTACTCATTCTGCTCTGCTCGCGTCGCTGTTTTTTAGTTTATTTCATGTAATTTTATCGCAGATTTTACAATTAGTGCTACAAACTTGGAAAAATTACATTATTACAAGTAATAAAACTGCTGTAATAATGGCTTTGAACAAAATATTAATAATAACTAAACATAATCAATGTTCATAATAATAATGAAGTATAAAGCCAGTATGTGACGAAAATATTAGCTATAAAGTCGTGTAAATTCATAAGAAAATCCAATAAAGTTAAAATTGCAAAAATTGTACAAATTTTATATAGCATTTGTAATAAAATATACTTAATTTATAGCCTGTGTTAGTTTTTATTTTAAATAAACGTCTAAATGAAACGCTAAGTAATTAAAAGCTCTGTTTATTTTTTTAATAAGGATTTTACTTGAAATTCGACAATTTTTAAGCAAGTTGAGCTTTCCATTATTTTAAAAAAGAAATTTTTATTACTTAATTTTTCATATTTTGACCTATCAGATTTAATAATTTTTGCATAATTAGTTGATCCATAAATTCATATTATCCATAAAATTAGAGAATTTAGGTAATGTTAGATATAATTATAATTAATATAAATGAAACCGTTGACTAGAACATTTATCTAATCATTTATAAACAATATCATTTTCTTATTTAGTTAAGTAAATGACTATCATTTTATATTAATTTTAATGCAGATTAATTTAAATTTGTTGAAAAAATTTTAGGATGCTCTCAATTGAATTTAATTTTCAAAAACCGAGATTTTTAAGCAATTTTAAATATGACATTTGGCAGCAGTGAGCAGTCACACGTCGGTGACAATGTTTAAAAGAATATATAAGTAGCTGGAAACTTTCTGTACGTTGTTTTAAGGTGGCTTGTAGATTTAAAGAATATATTGATTTATTCATTTATATAAAGTCATTTATATATTCACTGAATAAGTTTGTTTAATTCAGTCACTTATAATTTTCTCATAGACAGCTTACCATTTCTGACCATAACCTGAATCTCATCATTATTCACCTCTGTTTAATTCTAAATTTATGTATTTCTTCTCCTGTAATAATAACTTTGTATTCCTATTGAACATCTGTATAATTTTATATATGAAAATAAATAATTTTTATATCACTTGTACAGGATATGCAAAAAAGATAATAAAAATTTTATCTACAATTGTAAGATATTAGACTCGATTTTTTTGTCACCTAACCGATAATGAATGAAATCTAAACTATAATTAGGAATTGTGTTTGATGATTTTTATCTTGAAAAAAAAAACGCTTCTTTTCATTTACGTAGTGCAAGAAAACAAGTGTTAACAAATCGAAAACAAATTTCCATTACACAAAAAAAATTACATAAAAGTGCAAAGTTGAATTAAACAAGATAAAAATGAAATACTAAAAATTAGACAAATCAAACTGAAAGAGAAATTCATTTTAGTAAAATTATTTTATTAAATTACGTAATATTGTAAATTCCTCATTGAATGATTTTTTTCCCTCTTTATTCTTGTTCTTGAAAGTTTCAATCAAAAAAATCAAGCTAGCCACATTACGTTATGGTTAAGTTTGGCAGAAACTGATTAATACTAGTAATATTAAATAGCAAAACTCATTTTCTCTAGCATTAGCAGGGGTTTACACTAGAGACGCAAGAGATTACATTTTTTAAACATCGATGTTATTGTTACAATGTATTTATGTTTTCTTTCCGATGTTATCGAAGATTTTATTCCGATGTTTTATTACTGAAATAACTTCACTGAAATTATCGTTCTTGCAATTGAAACTATTTTGTTTTGTGTTGCAATTGAAACTATATTCATTTAACGTTGTTTTTGCAATTGAATTTTCTACTGAAAATACTACTACAGAAAAAAAATCGATGTTTTGATTCGATGTTGCATCCCTATATCTGATCCGGATTTCGGATCTTGGATATCGGATCCGGATCTCGGATCCGGATTTCGGATCTTGGATATCGGATCCGGATCTCGGATCCTGATATCGGATTCGGATTTCGGATCCTTTCGCTGGATACGTATTAAGACTAATTAGGACTTAAGAGGACTAGGCTAACACTTAATAAAAGCTTTTATAAACTGCTTTCAGAAAAAGTTTGCATATACACAATTTCCTGATACAGGATCCGAATTTCGGATTTCGGATCCAAGATCCGGATCTCGGATTTCGGATCCAAGATTCGGATCTTGGACCTAGGTCCGAAAAAAAGATCCGGGTATCCGGATCTTGACATCACTAGTTTAAACATTTCACTCAGGTCATCAGAAAATAAGCTTTGAATCGCTGCTCATCTTACATCATGGCCTTCGAGATATTAGGCCTCTGCAAAAACCGACAAAAGAGGGCGCAACACGTACGTTATTTCTGATTGGCCAGAGGAATTCGAGAATTAGCTGCTAGTCCCTCCACCAGTACCACCACACGTGCAATCGGTAACCTAAAAACAGATTTTTTTTTATATGCTTCAATAAAAGTAATACACATTTCAGAGAAGAAAATTTTTAATTTCGCGCACATATTATATTTTTGCATACATTTTCTCCAGCGCCGAATACATTTTTCGTCGAGTCCTAACTGCCTTGCTGCTGCACGATTGCTCTTAAGCCTTATCAATCTTGGCTGTTAGTTTAAAAGCTGTTGTATAGCTTGCACGTCGCTTTGGCGAATTTGAAACATACTCTGCTCATGGTGAAGATATACTCCACCGTGCTCTTGCTTATTATTATTATTATTATTATTATTATTATTATTATTATTATTATTATAATAATATATGCGGTAATAAAATACTGGTGTTTCTAACACCTCTCAAGCGCTCTCATGACCGTTTAGCCCCGCGCGCGCTCGTGAAACTTTTTGATAGTCAGCAAGTGTCAGCCCCGAGCATCGAGATAAAACGTTCAATCAGTAAATAAGAGCAAGAGCGTATCTTCATCTGTTCTTGATAAGAGTTAACTGCCACAGAAACTCGTTATGCTTTCAAACATTCTGTTTTATGCGTAATTATTTATTTTCCTATATTATAACCTGGTGGGGATTTATTAGATTTCAATGCATTTATTCTTTCATGAAAAAAAATATGAGCGTTAAAATGCAAAAATCTTCGAGAAACCTAACGAAACTTTAAAGAAAATTCGAAACCTAAGAGAAAAAAACTTTAAAAAATAAAAAATGTAAAACAATCTTCGCTTTTATCTTCAGCTCCTTCGCCCCTACCGTAAGATATTTTAATTAAAAAAGCATAAGAAATACGCTAACAGGCAACTTGCTCTCCTTAAAGACCAATTTTGTTTCCCGTTTTCACTATATCCATGTGTGCGCGCGCCAATCATAAGCTGGCTGTGGGAGTTGGCCGTTGTGTCAAGCGGGAGCGTAGCGAGTGCGTGTCGCCGTCATCTAAAAGTGAAGATTTATCCTAAAAAAAAAACCTGTAACCTGACGTGTTTTGTGCCTTCAGATTCATTAAAAAACTATAAATGCATTCAGAACATACTTCTAGGTGGGATATGCTTTCACTGTCGGCCGTTATTGCAAAGCGAAAGTGGCGAAAGTGATCAATGTTATGAACAGAATGCCATTTTACCACATCGAAACAATTGTTGGCGTTCATATTTGAAAACGTACATTCGTATTTTATTGGCGATGGGATGAAAAGTGAAATATTGTAATATATAATGAACTATACATTGTATATACAGGAAAATTAAGGTACTGTAATGTATATTACGCGTTAATTTAGTTTGATTTTCATCAGGACAGAATGCAACTGCAACACATCGAAGCAGTATCAGTTTTCTGAAATTGTTGTTGTCATGATTGTAAATCACAGAGCTGCTTGTTAACCATATAAAACTATTGCTGACGATAATGATGAAAATAAAGAAAATGAAGACATATGTTTGAATTTTGTTTTTCATTCCGATTTCGAAGGTTTCTCTTAAATTAAGCCAATTCGTTTTACTTGTCTATCATAAAGGGGGAGGGGGGTG